>JANPWX010000610.1:788529-829505 GCA_024734555.1 Trochalopteron elliotii | reverse complement strand
CCCCAGGCAGCTCCTGCAGGGCTCAGGGCAGCACCCTGGCCTGGGGCAGGGGCAGGGGGGTCTCAACAGCCACCAGTGAGACTTTCATTTCACACAGACCCCCAGGCAGGCCAGCAGAGCAGTTTGAGCATTTCTGGTCTGCAAGAGGTTCCTTCAAACCCCAGCAGCCTCCCACAGCCCTTCCACAGCCTGGACTGGGCTTGGAGCACCCTGTGGCAGTGGAAGGTGTCCCTGCCCATGGCAGGGGATGGACTAAACAATCTTTAACCAGGCCAAACCCCTGTGGCATTGATGATTCCATGAACTCGTGCTTCTCTAATGGAAACATCAGTGCTGAGTGACTCCCAGAACCAGAGGACACAGCCTCAGGCTGTGCTGAGGGAAATACAGGCTGGATATCAGGAAAAAGTGTTTTACAGGAAGGGTGACAAAGTACTGGAATGATCTACCTGGGGAGGTGGTGGAGTCACCATTCCTGGAGGTATTTAAGGAAAGACTGGATGTGGCACTCGGGGCCAGGGTTTGGTTGAGGTTGGGGTTGGGTTGGACTCGATGGTCCTGGACCTGGTTGGAGGTCTCTTCCAGCCTGCTGCTTCTGATTGTGATTCCGAGTGCTGCATCCCGAGATCCCTCCCGCTGCCCCGTGTCTGTGCGAGCCCTGCTCCAGCAGGATCCATCAGCCGTGTGTGGGAACACCCTCCCGGGGAGCTCCCGCGTGGAAATCCCCAGCTCCTCCCACGCTCCCCGGGCACCGGCTGCGCTCCCAGCAAACGGCACCGGGGCTGCCACAAGCTCAGACATTGCACAAATTCGCTTTGCATCCAAAGCCTGAAATGTAAATCCCAGAGCTATATCGAACCTGGATCTCACCCAAAGCCAGGAGTCTGTTGCTTGGCTTTAAATATCGCTGGGAAATAAAAAAAAAAGGGATCCTTTTAGTTAATACTAATTATTATTCAGTCTATCATTAACGGCAACTGCACTTTGATAGACGGGTGGAGAAGCAGCTTTGGTTTGCACTGATGAGTCTGTGACGAGTTGCCAAACTTTTCTTATTGCTGATAATTAGCTCGTGTTCGTTCACCAAGCGCTGAGGGCTGTTCATGCCTGGGGGGATCTGAGCAGCCTTTCCAAAAATCTGAGTGGGCAGAGACAGCTGCCTGCACCAGGACAGAGGGAAAAGGAAATTAAAAAAAAATTTTGCTTCCATGATCTGAACTAATTTTTACAAAATGACCTTTGCAAAACTGGAACTGCTCATCCTCTCCCCGGCATTTTTAACAGCAAAAACGCAATTCCGTGACTGGCCACGGCAACTTTTAGGTTTCCTGCTGGTAACCACGGAATGGCTTCAGGTGTGTTTTAGAACTTCTGACACATCCATCAGGGTATGACAAAGAGAGCTGGGGCGCAGAGAGCCCATTAGAGGAGCTTTGCTCAAAATTCCTGGCAGTTGAGTCACACTTTCGCAAAATAAAGCNTATTCCGCCAAACGTCGGTTCGGCAGCTCCTTTGTTGCGGGGGACAACGGTAACAAATGTTCCAGTGACCTCCAGTGGGGACCGGCGAGAATACAGCGACCCTGCAGCCCCCCGAGCTGGGGATGCATTTCCTGCATTATTTCCTGCATCCCAGCGGGGCCCGGCTGCACAGCCCGGGGCAGCACCTGGACCCTCCTGCAAGGGCTGCCCCGTCCTGTCCCGGGATGGACAAACAGAACTCCCAGAAAACCTCCTTTGTTTTTGATTTAAACAGCTCAAACTCGCCCCCATCCCTGTGATACAGAAACTCAGGTGAAAATCTGAGTCCTGTCTGGATAACAGGACCTTGGACAAAGCTGCCTGAGCCCAACCAAGCCCAAAATTCTGCAGATTCTTCACTCTGTCATCAGTCAGCACAAGCCAAGGGCTCTCAGCTCAGTCTCACTCTTGGTTATCTCCTAATGACTTCTGAGCCAGCCAAGAACCAAAGACTTTTAGTCTAAGATTAATCCTCCCCTTCCTGTCGTTAGTGGGGGCCAGGGAAGAAAAGGAGGAAGGTAATTTTTAAACCACGAGTCCTTCTTATCACCATCTGGTGCTGATGAATATGGGCAGAGCTGTGGTGCCCCGTTAATAAATGCAGGATTACACGGCAGAGCAGATAGCAGGGGGAGCACATCAGTCACACACAGCAAAGCTCTGCCCAACTCTCAGGCATGACCTTGAAATTGCAGGAAACAGTGACAGAGGGAAAAGCCACGTCCTGGCATGCCTGCCCTGGGTCTGAGTCAGGACAGGAACCGGGAATAAACCAAAACAAGGCTGAAGATCTCCTCCTGATCTCACTTTTCACAGCCACCAAGATCTGCAGTGATAGTTATCTCCAAGTGGCTGCCTGAGCCACTCACTGCTGCTTTTAAAGCACCTGGAGGAACTCATTTGAGCTGCTGAAACTTGGTTTTCCTGGAGAGACAAAAGAGGCACGGGCTGCCCTGTGCTCACTCCCAACAGTCCCTCAGGACCCCAGGAAAGAGCTGAGCAGGGCCCCTGGGCCATCCCAAAACACAGCAGCACCCACAGGGAGCTGCACATCCCCAGAGGATTCCCCTCACGTTGTTTCTGCCTGATAGCACAAGAAAAACAATTGTGCCTCTTGCCTCTTTCTTTTCATAATTAAAGAACAAACATTTCCCTCGGAAGTCATAGAATGTCCCAGAGAACCATCCCTCACTGCAATGGAACTGCACAGGAGGGCAATTCCTCATCGTGGAGGGAGCACAGGACCAGTGCAGGGTCTCTATCTGCCACCGTCTGCACGATATTAATGTAGAAAATAATATATTGGCTGGAATCAATACTTGCCTGATTTCTCCATCCATCAGCCCCCCTCCATTTGATAAAAGCCCTTCCATGTCACGTCTGCCCAGACTGATGAGATCACAGCACCTCTTTCCCAGTGTGAGTGATGGTGTGGGGATGTGTAATTGCCCAATAAATCACACCCTCCGCATCAAAGAGCTGGGATCCTCTGGGTGCCAAGGAGGCACAGCAAACATCATAAAATACAATAAGTTAATTAATTGCTGCAAGATTTTCGCCTCCTTGAGACGGGCTGAGCGTAACTTGTCACACACAGATACCCTGGAGGACCCAGAGCCACCTGCCTGCAGAGCTGGGGGGATTCTGACCTGGAATTCTGACCCTCCTGGCTGTTCCCATCCCTGTCCCAGGCACAGCCCAGCACCAGCAGCTCCTTCAGCCAGGAAAGGGAAGCCACAATTCGTGAATGTGAGCTCAGGGAGAAACCCCGCAGCATCCAGAACCCTCTGCTTCACAGGCATCTGATTCCACAACCTTTAATCCTTCCTGGCAGCCCTGCAAGATCAGGTATTAACATCTCTGTAACCTCTTGTACTAATTAAGACAGCAGATCTTTGGAATTCGCCTCCCCAGCAGCTTCAAAGCCGAGCACTGACAGGGCACTGAAGTGTTTGTGCTGTTGGTGAGTGGCCCTTGTAAAACAGAAATGATAATGAGCACACCACGGGAAGCTTTCAGAAAAGTGTGCAGCCATTAGCAAGTGGATTTGGGCTAAAAAAACCCCAGGTTCAGCTTTGGGAAATTNATGCAGTATCTAATATTCA
Organism: Trochalopteron elliotii; assembly: GCA_024734555.1. NCBI lineage: Eukaryota > Metazoa > Chordata > Aves > Passeriformes > Leiothrichidae > Trochalopteron > Trochalopteron elliotii. Next base: position 825,880 of record JANPWX010000610.1, on the reverse strand, counting down.
GTACTCAGTATCCAGTATCTTGCATTTAGTATGCAGTATCTAATATTCAGTACTCAGTATCCAGTATCTTGCATTTAGTATGCAGTATCTAATATTCAGTATCCAGTACCTAGTATCTTGCATTTAGCATTTAGCATGCAGTATCTAATATTCAGTATCCAGTATCTCGCATTTAGCATGCAGTATCTAATATTCAGTATCCAGTATCTTGCATTTAGCATGCAGTATCTAATATTCAGTATCCAGTATCTTGCATTTAGCATGCAGTATCTAATATTCAGTATCCAGTATCCAGTATCTTGCATTTAGCATGCAGTATCTAATATTCAGTATTCAGTATCCAGTATCTTGCATTTAGCATTTAGCATGCAGTATCTAATATTCAGTATCCAGTATCTTGCATTTAGCACGCAGTATCTAATATTCAGTATCCAGTATCTTGCATTTAGCACGCAGTATCTAATATTCAGTATCCAGTACCTAGTATCTTGCATTTAGCATTTAGCACGCAGTATCTAATATTCAGTACTCAGTATCCAGTATCTTGCATTTAGCATTTAGCACGCAGTATCTAATATTCAGTATCCAGTACCTAGTATCTTGCATTTAGCATGCAGTATCTAATATTCAGTATCCAGTATCTTGCATTTAGCATGCAGTATCTAATATTCAGTATCCAGTATCTTGCATTTAGCATGCAGTATCTAATATTCAGTATCCAGTATCCTGCATTTAGCATGCAGTATCTAATATTCAGTATCCAGTATCTTGCATTTAGCATGCAGTATCTAATATTCAGTATCCAGTATCTTGCATTTAGCATGCAGTATCTAATATTCAGTATCCAGTATCTTGCATTTAGCATGCAGTATCTAATATTCAGTATCCAGTATCCTGCATTTAGCACGCAGTATCTAATATTCAGTATCCAGTATCTTGCATTTAGCACGCAGTATCTAATATTCAGTATCCAGTATCTTGCATTTAGCACGCAGTATCTAATATTCAGTATCCAGTATCTTGCATTTAGCACGCAGTGTCTAATATTCAGTACCTAGTATCTTGCATTTAGCACGCAGTATCTAATATTCAGTATCCAGTATCTTGCATTTAGCATGCAGTATCTAATATTCAGTATCCAGTATCTTGCATTTAGCATGCAGTATCTAACATACAGTATCCAGTATCTTGCATTTAGCATGCAGTATCTAACATTCAGTATCCAGTATCTTGCATTTAGCATGCAGTATCTAACATTCAGTATCCAGTATCTTGCATTTAGCATGCAGTATCTAATATTCAGTATCCAGTACCTAGTATCTTGCATTTAGCATGCAGTATCTAATATTCAGTATCCAGTACCTAGTATCTTGCATTTAGCATGCAGTATCTAATATTCAGTATCCAGTACCTAGTATCTTGCATTTAGCATGCAGTATCTAACATTCAGTATCCAGTATCTTGCATTTAGCATGCAGTATCTAATATTCAGTATCCAGTACCTAGTATCGTGCATTTAGCATTTAGCATGCAGTATCTAATATTCAGTACCCAGTACCTAGTATCTTGCATTTAGCATGCAGTATCTAATATTCAGTACCCAGTACCTAGTATCTTGCATTTAGCATGCAGTATCTAATATTCAGTACCCAGTACCTAGTATCTTGCATTTAGCATGCAGTATCTAATATTCAGTATCCAGTACCTAGTATCTTGCATTTAGCATGCAGTATCTAATATTCAGTATCCAGTACCTAGTATCTTGCATTTAGCATGCAGTATCTAATATTCAGTATCCAGTACCTAGTATCTTGCATTTAGCATGCAGTATCTAATATTCAGTACCCAGTACCTAGTATCTTGCATTTAGCAATTAGTATGCAGTATCTAATATTCAGTACTCAGTATCCAGTATCTTGCATTTAGCATTTAGTATGCAGTATCTAATATTCAGCACCCAGTACCTAGTATCTTGCATTTTGCATGCAGTATCTAATATTCAGTACTCAGTATCTAGTATTTTCTGCCCTGCCCACAGCTGACCCTGGGCAGGGTCCTGCTCCCCCAGCCCCTCCTGCAGCCCCAGGTCCGGCAGTGAGACCCCCCTGGAGGGCAGCTCAGAGCCCGGGGCACAGCCCAGCAGCCAGGGCTGAACCAAGCTGAAATCCCAAAAGCTGCTTAAGCCTGAGCAGTGCTATTTTTGGTTTGTCTGTGATGAGAGGTGAGCACTTTCTCCACTTGCAGGTTACAGGGAAAGGGAACAGGGAAAGATGGGTTTTGTATAAATATCCCCAACCCCCTGCACAAACCCCTCGGGGCACTGGGAGGGCAGACCCCTCTGACCACCCCTTCCACCTGGGCAGCAACCAGGTGTCCAGAGAGAGTAAAAAAGCAAGAAAACAAGACAGAAAAAGAAAATAAAAGCCTCAAATACCTTTTCTCACGCAGCTCATCCGGTCCTCCACGAGCCCCAAATTCCATTTCTCTGCTGCTGTCCCAGCACAGGCCTTGCCAAAGGAGGTTTGCTGAGTGAACTCCCCATTTGAACGCATTTCACCTTTCCCTTATCATCATCTGCATTCCCTTCACCTGCTGGGTCTGCCCACAGCTGGTTTCTATAAAATCATTTGGCCATAGAGGTTCAGCTCTTTGTCCGTGCTCTGCCCTTGGCCAAGAGGAAGAAATAAAAAACAAAACCAAACCAAAAAAACCCCACAAACACAAAGCAAAACAACCCCCCCCCAAAAAAAAAAAACAAAAAACCAAACAAACAAACAAGCAAAAAGAAAAAAAAAAGAAAAAAACAACATAAAAAACCCAACCAACCAGAAAAAACCAAACCAAACCAAACAACAACAAAAAAACCCAAACAAACAAACAAAAAAAAAAACAAAAAAAACCCACAAAACACACAAATCAAAAAACAAACTCAGAAAACAATCTTGGTGGGGGGAATAATTCAACTGGAAATTTCAGTACTTTCACAAACATCTCTGCTGGATTTCACTCCATGCTGGTCTCTCCCAGCTCAACAGCACACCTGGCCAAGTTAACCTTTGGAAAGGTTCTTTTATTGATCAGATGCTCCACAGACATTTACATTTCTTGGGGGGAGGGAGAGGCAGGGAAGAAAATTAAATTACTTTACTCAGTGATCTTAATTATCTGAAATAATTATGTTCAGTCAATTCTCAAACAAGAACTCTCTGGAGAACAGTGCATTTTAGTCTGGATAAAGCAAAAGGAATTGAGTCCAAAGGAACACATTTTGTAACTTATTTAGAAATACCTAATTAACCATCTGAGTGAGGAATCCAATCAGAGCTCCTCCATTACACTTCATTATTAAAAGCCATTTGTGGGGACACACCAGAGGAGGGTCTGAAGCAGCTCTCTGTGCCTCAAAGGGTGATTTTAGCAAAGAATGAACAAACTGTGTGCAGGGACTGTGCACACAGGGGGGACGTGCCCGTTTTGGGGCTGTTTGAGGCATTTCCATGATTTCTGTGGGATCCATGGAGAACTCAGGCTAAGGACACTCCTCCAGCCCTCACTGAGGGGACCTTGGTGTAAAATCAGATTGATAATTCAGAGCTCAGTGAATGGTTCTACCACAGCCCAGGCCCCTGGGTGGGAAATCCAACACTTTTCATGGAGCTGGGATAGTTCCCCAGCACCAGCAGCTCCTCTGTAGCCCTGGTTTCGTGCCTGAGGTGTTTTGGTCTTCTGGAATTCATTTTCCAGGGAATTTTCATTAAACAAGAGAAATGTTTTTGTAATTGCAACATTTTTATTCATTCCTTTCCCTAGGAGGGACTTCTTGATGTCCCTCTGTTCTGACCAATGTGATTGAAGAGGTTTGTCTTTGTTTCACCAATCAAATTGGTCTATATAAAACAATATAAAAATAAAATATAAAATAATATAAATAATAAAAAATAGTAATAAATACAAAATATAAAATAATATAAAATAGTATAAATATCAGTATAAAATAATATAAAAAAGAGACACATCCCAGAAATAGAAAAGTCATTTTCAGCCTTCTGAAATCAGAGTCTGTGTTGTTGTGGTGTAAAACAGCATCACTCCTCTGCTGAATTTCCTGGGCAGAGTTCAGCCCACCCTGCCAGCCCCCGAGGTGATTCCAGCCCTGAATTCAGGGTGGTGTTTAAGGGCTCCATCAAAGCAAACAAATTGCTAAATATAATTTGGTATCCCCCTCTGTTGCCAGGCAGGGAATTCAGGCTCAGCAGTCGGGGAGGGGGATGAAAGGCTGCAATAAACACCTTGAAATGGATATCTGAGAAATCCTGTGGCCTCGGGAAAATGGTCTGGTTTTCTCTTCCTGTTCTTTTAATTTGTTTTTCCTGAGGGGAAGAGCGAGTGTGGGGTTGTGCAGCACGGGGAGAGAAGCAAACAAACACCAAATCTCTGAGATTATGACTGTCCCAATGAACTTTTGCTGCTGACCAGGATTTCAGGGGCAGGATGTGCTGCAGGGGGCTGGGGATGAGCACGGGGCCATGCCAGAGAACCCTCCCTCATCCTCCCCTCAGCCAAAACCCATCCTGTGGCCAGGGAGGAAATATTTTACAGCCAGCCTGAGGTTTATGGGCTGCAATGGCCACTGTGGCTGCAGCAGGACTCAGCCCTGGGGAAATGCAATTCCCTTGGGGAGAGGCAGAGCAGCAGCAGAGCCTGTGGAGGGTTTGGGCAGAGAGAACAGCACAGACTCCTCTCCACAGCCTGAGCTGCTGTGGGATGGGGGGAGCATGGCCAGGGACCCCTCCCACCATCCCAGGCTGCTCCAAACCCTGTCCAGCCTGGCCTTGGGCACTGCCAGGGATGGGGCAGCCACAGCTGCTCTGTGCCAGGGCCTCCCCACCCTCCCAGGGAAGGATTTCTTCCCCATATCCAACCTAAATTCCCCTTTGTTGAGTGTGGAGCCATTCCCCTCGTGCTGTCCCTGCAGTTCCTGGTGAAGGGTCCTGTAGTCCTGGTTCTGTGCCTCAGGTGTTTTGGTTTTCTGAAATTCTTCTCCCAGGGAATTTTCTGTAAACAGGAGAAATGTTTCTGTAACTGTACCTTTGTTATTCATTCCTTTCCCTAGGAGGGAATTCTTGATGTCCCTCTGCCCTGACCAATGTGAGTGAAGAGTTTGTCTTTGTGTCACCAATCCAACTGGTCTGTGTGAAATGGTATAAAAGGGAGACACATCCCAAAGATAAAGGAGTCATTTTCAGCCTTCTGAATCTTGGAGTCTGTGTCGTTGTGGTGTGGGGGTCACGTGGGGATGCCATCCCAGAGCCCCAGTCAGGGCTCCTGGGGTGGAATTCCAAAATCCAGGCAGCTCCTGCCTTTCCCAGCCCTCCCACACTGGGGGATGGACTCCGTGGCTGCTCGTGAAATGTTTTGTCATCTCTCTCCCACCCTCCCCGCAAGCTGATGGAAAAAAAAGCACAAATCCCTCCGACGTGTTGTCTGCCCAACTCCTGATATGTTTTGGCTACTTGCAGGGAGTAAGAGGAGCCTTGGGAGCAGATGTGAGATTCAGCTCTTGTTTCCTCACTTGTCATCACCCAGAAAGCAAAACAAACACTTGTGCTCCTGCAGGAGCCAGCCCTGTGTCCTGCTGCTCTGCTGCTCCTCCCCAGGGACCAGGGCTGCTCTGCTCCCCTCAGTCAGCTCTGGGTGGCAGGGACTGTGTGGGTCAGGAATGTGAGGCTGGAATTCCACACAGGATGGCCAAGGGTTCCCAACCAGCCTCTCCTGGTGTGGACTCTCACAGAAAATGTCACTCAGGTTGGAGAAATGCAGCCCCAAACCCCCAAAATCTGCCCCTGGTGGGTAAATTTGGGATTGGTGGTAGGTACAGGGGCTTGGGGTGTGTCCCAGAAAGTCAATTTTCTATGGAAATGATGGAGATACAAGAGATGGATGGGATTATTTAGGGATGGATAATGAAGCTGTGCGGTAAATGTGCCACTGAACAGGGTAATTAACAGTACTGCTCATCAGCAGCTAATTACATGATTCTTTGCCATTTTTAAATGAATGGTTACCATGCAGTTTCCAGGACCAGAATTCCCAGGTTAAGGAGAACGTGCAGAACCTGAGCCTGGATTCCTTGGGTAACTCATTCACCAATTTATCCACTGAATGTTTAAAAATAAAACCTGGGGGAAAGAGAAGCTCTTTCCAATTGAGACAATGTAGAGTCAAAAAATCATCATCCAGACCCACCTCAGCTACCCCCAGTCCTGCCATGAATGAAGGATCCTCCCTGCTTTACAGAGCCCCTGGTTTAGGGTAACAGAGAAAAGCAAATAATGCTCCCAGACTGAGAGGAATGTGTGACTGAACTGCACATTATTTCAACGAGTTCTGCCACAATAACCTCCCCTGGCCAACGGTTCCAAATCCCCACTGCATCGCTCGTCGTTTTACAACTTTCCTTTAAATAAGGACTTTTTTCCCTCACATGTTTCCTCCTGCTCCAAGGCCGGGTGGCTGCATCGGCTGTGCTGCAGTGCTCTCTGCTGGCACCGGAGCTCCGGGGATCTCCAGCCGAGCAGGGCTGGCCCAGACCCCGGACACAGCCAGGGAAAGATTTAGACTGGGAAAGATCCTCGGGAATATCGAGTACAAAAATTCTCCAGCACTGCCACAGCCATGGAAAGGTTTAAACTGGGAAAGACCCTCGGGAACATAGAGTCCAAAAATTCTCCAGCACTGCCACATCCAGAGAAAGATTTAGACTGGGAAAGATCCTCGGGAATATCAAGTACAAAAATTCTCCAGCACTGCCACAGCCACAGAAAGCTTTAACTTGGGAAAAACCCTCAGGAGCATTGAGTCCAACCATTCTCCAGCACTGCCACAGCCACAGAAAGATTTAGACTGAGAAAGACCCTCAGGAATATGGAGTCTAACATTCCCCAGCACTGTCACAGTCACAGAAAGATTTAGACTAAGAAAGACCCCTAGGAACATCGAGTCCAACCATTCCCACAGCCACAGAAAGGTTTAGCTTGGGAAAAACCCTCTGGAATATTGAGTCCAACATTCCCCAGAACTGCCACAGCCACAGAAAGATTTAGACTGAGAAAAACCCTCGGGAACATCGAGTCCAAGCATCCCCCACCACTGCCACAGCCACCAGGAGCCCACATCCCCAAGGCCCCCCCAGGACTGCCAGACCTGAGGTTTACAGCCCCTGAGCCAGGATCCAGGAAATCTCAAACTGCCAGACCTGCTCTCTGTATTTGCTGAGTGTGTGTTCATATTCAGGGTGTCCTGACCCAAAATCATCCATCTGGAACCCTCCAGCCCAGGGACCTGGACATGTCCTGCCTGGGAAATACCCCCATGACACAGGTCCTGCCTGGGAAATCCCCAGAACACACAGGCCCTGCTCCCCTCTGTGAGAGGGAGTGGGTAGGAAGGGATCATTTAAATGTTAATTGATCGTTCAATTGACATGTTAAAGATCATCCATTTCCAATTCCACCATTCCAGGCTGCTCCAAGCCCCGTCCAGCCTGGCCTTGGACACTCCCAGAGATCCAGGGGCAACCACAACTGCTCTGGGCACCTCACAGGGAGGAATTCCCTCCCAACATCCCCCTAAATCTCCCCTCTTTTAATTTAAAACCACTCCTCCTTGTCCTCTCACCCACTGCCTCTGTAAAAACTCCCTCTCCATCTTTTTTGTGACACTCGGGAGATATTTTTTTTTTCTTTCCTCATTCTTTGTAAAACCTCCCAGGCGTGTTCCAGGTGCTTCTCCCCAGGGATGGGATAACAGCACCGTGCAGAGGGGCTGCTGTGCTGTGAACACTCTGCAGTTTCCCTCACACCCCCTCGCTGTGATTCACGCCGGCACAGCCAGCAGTGCTGCTTTCCCTGCTGCCTTTGGCTAATAAAGCTATTTTGGCTATTTCAGCTCCAGCCCACGGAGAGCTCAGCTCAAGTCCCTGAACAGCGTTGCTGCTGTCCCAGATTTCCACCAGGCAAGGTCAGGAGGCACCATCTCCATCGACTCCTGCTCAGCAGAGCCCCCAGGGGAGCCCCTCCCTCACTCCTGCACGTTGTTGGTGTTTTTCTCTGAGTGTTTCTGAAGGCCAAGCTCTGAACTCGGGCAATGTGGGAACGCTGCAGCTGAAGAGCTCTGCTCTCCTTTCTTTACTTTCAGGAATGTTTCTTCCTACTCCAGCTGCTGGCCATCCCCAGCAGGGCCCTGCTGTGGGTTTATGACACGTTTGCAGGGAGTTCTGCAAGGGCAAGGCCAGGTGTGGGCACCCAGCACTGTCACCTCCTGTCACTGTCACCTCCCCTGCAAACAGCCCCAGGGCTGGGGCATGGCCAGAGCTTCCCCCTGTGCTCCTCAGCCCTGCCTTGAACTCCCCCAAACCATTCACAGGGGGCTGTGAACCCCCTAATAAACCCTGCAAAAAAAAACCCTAATAAACCCCCTAATAAACCCCAATAAACCCCTCAAAAAATCCTAATAAATCCCCTAATAAACCTCCCTAATAAACCCCAATAAACCCCCAAAAAACCTCTAATAAATCCCCTAATAAACCTCCCTAATAAACCCTCCAGTAAACTCCCCTAATAAACCCCAATAAACTCCCCTCATAAACTCCTCTCATAAACCCCCCTAATAAATTCCCCTAATAAACCCCCTAATAAACCCAATAAGCTCCCTAATCAAGCCTCTCCCACCCCTCTGACCCTGGTGTCTCCCCCAGCAGTGGCACTGGCTCCCCCTCACTCCACAGGTGGGGCCTTACAGTGGATTTCCAGGTAAAATCCATGGAAATTCCACCAAAACCTTGCACTAAGGGAAACCTACACCTTCAATCCCACATCCAGGAGTCCTGACCAAAATCCCCAAATCCCGAGATGGAGCCCGAGCAGCAAAGAAAGGAGCAACACCAAGGAGCCTCTGCCTTGGAACCAAGGCACTGAGGGGAAATATGTTGAGAAAAAGAATGTGATTTCCAAGTATTGCCTCGGAGCTGATTTACTCCTGACATAAAACTAAACTTCACAATGATATGGACTTTTTTCCATGCATTATTCTAGATGGCAGTGTAAATCAACTGAGGACGCAGTCAGTAAAGTTGTTATTGCCAGCTCTAAAAAACCCCACACTGTGGAAAAGACTCAAAGAATTATTAATATTTCCTCTATTCATACGGAGCAGGCACTCACGGGGAGGTTCTGAAAGTCAAACCAGAGCCATTGTGTGGGGTAAAATACCCCAAATTCGGGGCATGGAGATTAACCTCTGCTCAGTGATTGTTCTCCGTGGGTTTGGGCCGTTTAAAGAGGGAGAGGGGCATCCCCTGAGCTGTTTAAAGAGGGAGAGGGGCATCCCCTGAGCTGTTTAAAGAGGGTGAGGAGGGTGAGGAGCATCCCCTGAGCCGTTTAAAGAGGGAGAGGGGCATCCCCTGAGCTGTTTAAAGAGGGTGAGAAGGGCGAGAAGCATCCCCTGAGCTGTTTAAAGAGGGTGAGAAGGGCGAGAAGCATCCCCTGAGCCATTTAAAGAGGGAGAGGGGCATCCCCTGAGCTGTTTAAAGAGGGTGAGGAAGGTGAGGAGCATCCCCTGAGCCATTTAAAGAGGGTGAGGAGCATCCCCTGAGCTGTTTAAAGAGGGTGAGGAAGGTGAGGAGCATCCCCTGAGCTGTTTAAAGAGGGTGAGAAGGGCGAGGAGCATCCCCTGAGCCATTTAAAGAGGGAGAGGAGCATCCCCTGAGCCGTTTAAAGAGGGTGAGGAGCATCCCCCTGGCAGTGCTGGAGCTGCTGCTGGAGGACCCTGTCCCAGAGCAGCCCCACAGAACCCCCCGCTCCATCCCGAGGGGAACGGGGCGGTTTCCAAAGCCCGAGGAGTGGTTTGAGGAAGGCAGATCCCATTTGCATCGCGGCCGGGGATGGATCAGCACCACAGCCAGCGGCGGCGAGGAGAGGAGCTGTGCTGCACACCCAGCTCCATCCCTGAGCCTGCCGGCACCCGGGACTCCCGGCCCTGCTGCACTAGCCCCTGGTGACTCCCTGGTTACCATCGCGGGGCTCCATCCCTTCCTCCTCCTCCTCCTCCTCCTCCTCCTCGTGGTGCTCTAATCCCCGCAGACCCGGAGCCGAGCGCCGGCAGCCAACAGGAGTTGCTTTGTCTGTGCTGACTTGGGTAAGCAAAATATTCTTTCCCCACGAGCCATTTGCTACTCCTGCAGGGAAGCGGGTGGGATCCCCTGCTCACCTGCTTGGCTTTAAAACGGGTTTTATTTTGTGGCAGGGAAATGCCAGAGGGATTCTTCCCCATAGTATCCTCCAGCACTCGTGTTGTGTTCAGCAATTTCATAGAAAGCTGTCTCTGACATTTTACGTCCAAAGGATTTTAGGGAATGTGGGATGTTTATGAGGAAAATGGAGATTTTGCAAGTGTTCCCCAAGTTGCCTGGGAATGGATGGAGGGGTGGGGAAAATCTGGGGGCTTTGACGTGGGTTTGTTTTTAATGGCGAGCTCGTGGTTTCAATTTCTTGTTCTTTTGTCCCTGAACACGGAGGCTGCCCTGGCACTCCATTCATTCATTCGTTCGTTCATTCACACGCAGATCTGCTTGCTTTGCTGTATTTCTTTTTAAAATCAAAGCTCTTTGAATCAATATTCTCCCTTTTTTCCCTATAAACTTCTAATTCCAAAGGCAAACCCCTGAAAGCTGCATGCCTGTTCCCCCTGCACATGGAAGTTTGTCACGAGACCATTAATCATGACTTACAATCATCCTGCTAATGCAGAGCATCCATTCAGGAGCAGGGTCTGCCTGCAGATGGATTTGTTGCTGTGAGATGTGGAAGCAGAACAAATTTCGTCAGGAAATATTTAGGCAAGGTCACAATAACATCCCCTGCACTCTGAGCAGTGCTGGATCAGACAGAGCAGAGCACTTGGTTGGCTCAGGCTGCAGGAGTGCCCAAAGGCCAGACATTAATATCAAACTTGTTTATTATCTTCTATCTACAATATAAACTCAGCTGAAGCCCTGAGTGCTGCTTTGTTCTGATGGGGAAGGGGGAAGCTGCACGAATGGAAGCCGCGTTGTGCACTTCATTCTCAGCTCCAGAGGTTCTCACCTGCTTTAGTTAATGAGCTTTTCACCCTCATTATGCAACCGCGGCACGCCGGGGTGCCGGCACTGCCGGGAGGTGAACGGGCAAAAGGGCACCGCAGCCCCTGCTCGGGATCAGGGGTGAAAATAATGTGAATTCCAGGTGCCCTCTGTGTGCACCCACTGCTGGGGCTGGGAGCTGTCCCCGGGCACGGCTGGACGGGGTCAGGGTGGAGCTGGCAGGGGAAGGAGGGCAGGACAGGGGTGGGAGGGTGCAGAGGGACACAGGAGGTGCAGGGGGACACAGGAGGTGCAGGGGGACACAGGAGGTGCAGGGCATGAAAAGCTGCCAGTCCCAGCACCAGGAGTTTGCCCAACTTCTGCCATGTTCTCACTGCTGGGGGAAGTTTCTCCAGCTGAGTGAGTCCATCCATGAACCAGGTTTGGGGAACAACAGTGGGGAAGGTGAGGGCACTGGGAAGGGCACAGGGTGCCCAGAGCAGCTCTGGCTGCCCCTGGATCCCTGGCAATGCCCAAGGCCAGGCTGGAGCAGCCTGGGACAGTGGGAGGTGTCCCTGCCATGGCAGGGGTGGCACTGGGTGAGTTTTAAGGTCCATTCAACCCAAACCATTCTGGGGTTTTGGGATTGTTGCACCAGAGCTCGAATAAATAACAAAAGGCAAACAACAAATCCATCAAGCATTGCATTGTGACCAACTGCTGAGGAGTGCAACAGGTGATTTAAGCAGAGTGAGACACAAAGGTGAGCTCCCAGAGACTCAGGGGATTCTCATTCTCCTGATCCCATAATCGTGGCTGGACTGAGGCCGCTGTGTCCTCCACCAAGCCCTTGGCAAACCCTTCCCCTGGTACCAAAAGAGGAAATCCATGGGGAAGGATGTGATCCAACAGGAGCAAAGGGGGCAAGTCCCTTCACCTGAGCACCTCTGGAATCACAGGATGGTTTGGGTTGGAAGAGACCTCAAAGATCCTTCCCTTCCACCCGCTGCCATGTGCAGCTTTACACCTCAGGAACTCAAGCTTTCCATTATTTTGCTCCCAGAGCAGCAGCATTTGCTCCCTTTCCTCGCAGGAAATGACTTGCTGGTGATGGCAGAGAGGAGCTGAGAAAGCAGGAAATCAAATCCCTGTTAGGGAATGAGGGCTGCTGGTGCAGCCTGTCCCCAGCCCTGTCCCCAGCCCGTCCCCAGCCCTGTCCCCAGCCCTGCCCACAGCCAGGGACAGCAGGAGCAGCTCTGGGACCAGCAGGGGATTCACAGGAGAATGAGGAAAACACGAGACCACCTTCCCTCGGGGGCAAAATCCCCTTTAAAACAGGGAACTTGTTGAATTCACGAGGGATTAAACATCAAAACCCTCTGGGAATGGAGCTGAAATGAGCCAGAATTGGGCAAATTTAACCCTTGACTGGGCCAAATTCCCAGAAGGGAATGTACATCACCCCACTGTCCCCAGTGGTGGGGACAGTCACCTCTGCCCAGTGCAGGAAGGTTTCTCTGCCCTGTTCCCTCTGTCCCATGGAGCTGGTCCCAACCAGGACGTGCTGCAGCACAGGAGCCCAAAATGCCACTTGTCCCCAGGGCCAGGCTGACCTACTTGGGGTTCTTTTTTTTTTCTCTTTTTTCACCTGATATTCTCTGGTTGACAGCAGAGGAGAGAAATGGAGAGTTCCTCTCCGCTCTCCCTGTCACTCAGCACCACCCTGCCAGGTCTGATATTTATTTCAAGTGGATAAAACTCACCAGATGAATTTCTCTGCCAGCCAATTCTCTTCCTGTGATATTCCAGATCTGTAGATTTGGGATGGGCAGATGACTGCAAAGAAAAAAAAAATTAATTAGGGACTTAAAATAATTGGCAGAGAGGTTTCTACTGATTGATCAGCATCTCTGTGAAGGAATTCCCTGATTTCAAACAGCAAGACAAGGCTGGGTTCTAGAAGGAGCTGTATTTCTGAGTTACACAGGCATCAGAAGCCAGGAGGTAAATAAAGGTCAAGTTCACGAGGCCTTTGGTGATTTTTATGGACTGAAGCCTTCAGCTGTTTACAATTGAGTCAATTCTGGTTTCAATAATGTTAAATTAACCTTTAAAAATTGTGTCAAGGAGCTGAAAACCCTGCAAACGTGCTAATTAAGGAGATAAAGTAGGTTCAGTAGGAATCCAATATCTGAGCTGTCTCCCATGAAAAAAGACCTTTCAGCTTTTTCTCTGCTTTAATACTTCTGCCTTTTCCAAAGGGATAAAAAAACACCCATGAAAAGCTTTTGCTTTGCCTTCTGCAGCATCAGCTGTGTCCCACAGCTTTTGGCTCTGGGGAGGGGGATGCTGCACATGTCCAGGGATGCTCCTTGTGTCCCTCCTGCCCACGGTCACTTTTATATCTATTTTTATACCTATTTTTATATCTATTTTTCCCTCGTCTCCAGGTTCCCTTCTCACCTTCCAGTGTCCCTCAGTTATGAGTGCTGAGGGGTTTGTGGAGCATTTCACACCTCCCAGCCCTAATTCTGGCTGTGTCACTACACAAAAAACTACACTCACCTGCAAAGTTGAGAAGTGAGAAGAGAAAGGGAAAGTTTATTTTGGTTTGGGGTTTGTATAGGGTTTGGACTTTGACCAGCAATTGGAGAAGGAGGTTAACACCTCTCCAACCCCACTGGCCAAGCCAGAAGTCCATTAATTTGTCCTTCCCCCTGGAAGGAATGTACGATTTACCAAACATCAGTCCTTGTTCATGTTACAAGCGTGAAAACTCCAGTAGAGAAACGTAAAAACATCAGAAGGCGACACGGCTGTCCCTGGGGATTCCTGGGCTGCCCATCATCACAAACCCCACCAGTGACCCCTGTCCCTGCTCCTGACAGCCTTTCCTGCTTCCACTCTGGAGGAGATGGGGCGCAAGGAGGAGGAAGGCAGCGGCTCCTGGAAGAAACAGACCAGCAACATCCGTAAAACCTTCATCTTCATGGAGGCCTTGGGATCGTGAGTACCCCCAGGCTGTCCCCGGGGCAGAGGCAGCCAGACCCGGCTCCCCAGACCCTCCTGGCCCTGGAAAAATGTCCCAGGGAGCCTGTCCTCTTCCCTCTGGGACAGGGACAGGGAAGGGGGTGCTCAGGGTGTTGCTGCTGATCCCAATCCTGGCTCACCCTTCCCAAAGAGCCCCAGGCACAGCCCCAGGTGCCCCCTACCCATCCCTGCAGCCCCTCCGACCCTCAGGGAGCCTTCCTTGAGAAGGTTTTTGCCCCACTCCTGCTGCTCCTGCTGCTGCTGCTCCCACTCCTGGGGAGCCCTTCCCAAAGAACCCCAGGCACAGCCCCGGGCACAGCCCCAGGTACAGCCCCAGGTGCCCCCTGCCCTCCCCTGCAGCCCTTCCACCCTTTCAGGAGAAAGTTTTTGCCCCACTCCTGCCCCTCCTGCTGCTGCAAGGTCAGGGGCTGGCGCAGGCAGAGGAAATTACAATAACAAGTTGTATATTTAGCTCAGGAACCCTGACTCAGTTGGGGAACGAAACAAAAACAAGGATGTTGGAGTCGTACAATCCTTCCCCTGTGCTGTTAACAGCTTGATTTTCCTATTCATGGGGATGAGACAACAAAACATTTCTGAGGTGGTGGGGGAGGAATTGAATTACCTCCACCAGCGAGTTCTGTCATGGACAAATTTTCTGTGACTTCCGAGCCCACGACAAAGCTCCCAAAGAAGCAGCTACTCCAAATTCTGTGCCTTGTCAGCCTCAGAGATTAATTGAATTATCCAGCAGCTTTCACTAAAGGAATGAGGTTAGAAAAAGCTTTGTTCTCTCCTAGCCAACTTGTTGATTCATCATTTTTAATAAGGGGCATAATTATTATAAACTGTTTGGGACAGAGATGTAGAACAGATGCCCCAGCAGCTGATTTGTAGGTTGTTCATTTCCTACTATTGCTTTAATAGGAAAATTTAGCATTAGAAATTGGGATTTTTTTTTTCCCCACACGCTGCAGCTCTCTGAAGAACTGAAATGAAGATCTGGGATTAAAACCACCTCGAAGTTCTTATCACCTTCCCCCAAGGTCCACAGCACTGCCCTTCCTTGCCCTGCCCTCAGCTCCCTGCAGGGCTTTGCAGACTCAGAGCAAGTCCCGTTTAATGACCCCCAGTTAACGAGCTGTGGTTCGATGAGGATTAGTGAGGACTGACCTGGCCCCGTGTCACTGTCACTGCCCCGAGCCCCGTGCTCAGCTCCCCAGGACAAAGCTGTAACAGGATTGGGGTTTAGGCAGGTTATAAATACCTGCTCCTGCTGCTCAGGGTGAGCAGACACTCACTGTCACTCTGTCACCCAGGGGACACAGGGAGCAGCAGCCTCTGCAGGCAGGAGAACAATCAAAGGCTGAATTTAAAGATTAACTGGGGTCCTCCTGCTGTTTTGCATTTTAGACCTGCAGAATGTTGGGTGACACCAACCCAGGCTGCAGCTCCCTGGTGGACTGTGCAGAATTAACATTTTCTCTGCAGAAAAAAAAAAAAATGTATTTTTGTGGGGGTTCTATTTACATTGCATAACCTTGCCTTGAACATCCTGTGGGGTTCTATTTACATTGAACCTTGCCTTGAACATCCTCAGTCTGGGGCTGCTCCAGGACAGTTCCAGCTTTAGGATCAGCATCCACATAAAGTTCCCATCACGTTGTTTTCCCGTGGTATTTCTCAGCACCCCCTGAAATGCAGCTTCTCCCCCTCTCTGCAGAGGTGCCTTCTCAGAAGTTTTCCTGGTGAAGCAGAAGAGCACAGGCAAGCTCTTTGCTCTGAAATGCATCAAGAAGTCTCCTCTCAACAGGGACAGCAGCTTGGAGAACGAAATAGCAGTGCTGAAAAAGTGAGTGTGACACTCCAGGGAGGGTTCCTGATGTGCTGGGTGCTTCAAACAAAGGGTCTGGTCCCCCCACTGATAGTGCTGGGGCTCCAAAAGGAATTGGACAGGCAGCAGTGATCCTCTGACACAGAACACCCAGGGAACTCTCCCTGGTGATTAAAGCAATATGACTACGGCTCTTTCCACCTCAGAAGCCCCTTCTGTCCTTGCCAGGATTTGTTTCTGACCCACATCTCCCTTTGCAGAATAAAGCACGAAAACATTGTGACTTTAGAAGATATTTACGAGAGCACAACCCACTTCTACCTGGTGATGCAGCTGTGAGTACCAGCAGGGCCATTTCCTTGGGGCCACAGGGGCAGGAGCAGGGTGATGTGTGGGGTTTCAGCACCCCAGAGCCCCTCAAGGGTCCATCCAAACACCCTCAGGGCCGAGGTTGGAACCACCCTGGACACTCCTCTGTGTCCCCTTGGCCCATCCCCACTCCAACAGCAACTTTCTGAACCACGATTTGGATCTACTTATGCAAATTAATTCCTCACAGTTTAGCAGGGCAGAGACAGAAGTATTTCTAATTAAAGCTGTGCCACGCAGGGTTTCTAGAAATGGAATGGGCACCGTGTCAGCAGCAGAGAGAGAGCTCTGAGCACCCGATTGCTGCTGCTGCTGCTGCTTTACTGCAAATTCAGTAAAGAACAAAACCCTGAAACCACTTGTGGAGTGGAGCCTGAGGCAGGGCTGGGCACCTGCAGCTCAGCCCTACCAGGACTTGCCCCACAGCCTCCCCCGAATACCCAGGTGTGCCAGCAATCCTCACTGGAACTGCAGCCAGGAGCACCCATCAGCCTCCCAAAAACTGCCCTGAAAGGACCACAAACTCATCTGACCTCACATGAAGGCTTTGTTTACGTTTTTCCCAGTCCTTTTCCCTTTCTAAGCTGCCCGTCTCCGCAGGGTGTCCGGGGGAGAGCTGTTTGACAGGATCCTGGAGCGGGGCGTTTACACGGAGAAGGACGCCAGCCTGGTGATCCACCAGGTGCTGACGGCTGTGAAATACCTGCACGAGAACGGCATCGTGCACCGCGACCTGAAGGTGAGCCCTGGGGACACCTCCCCTGCCCTGCCCCGCCTCCTCCTGCTGCTCTTGGCCCTTTTCCTGCCCCAAATTCCACCCTCTGACCAGCCCGTGTTCACAGCCTGAGAACCTCCTGTACCTCACCCCCGAGGAGAACTCCAAAATCATGATCACGGATTTCGGCTTGTCCAAAATGGAGCAGAACGGGATCATGTCCACGGCCTGTGGCACTCCAGGATATGTGGGTGAGCCAAGGGGCAGGAGTGGCCTCGTGCTGGTGGATTTCCTTGGGAAAAAAAAAGGTTATGCACATCCAGAATATTGCCTGGGATAAGGGAAAGGAATACATCAGTATGTTGGTAACAACATGGGGCTCACAGATGCACTGCACAGACCCTATAAACAGGTGTAGGGACTGAAAAATCTAAGTATTTTAAAAATGCAAAGAAAAGGGTAATTTTGAGGGCAATATATTTATTGAAAAAATTATGAAAATTATTTTAACGCAATGGGATTTTGTTTAATTCCCACCAGACTCCACTGGGTCTGGTTAAACCTGGTTAAACCTCATCACGCAGGCAGAAATTGTTTGTGGTTCTTTCTATATAATGGCATAAAAAAAGATACAAAAACCACAGACCAATTCAGCTGGGAAATGGGGCTGTCACTGCCTGAAACTCCTGCTTTTCCCACTGTTAGATCATTCATTATCACTCACAATTCCCCTTTGCTTTTGCTGCCCTGCAGCCCCCGAGGTGCTGGCCCAGAAGCCCTACAGCAAAGCCGTGGACTGCTGGTCCATCGGGGTCATCACCTACATCCTGTGAGTACCAGCAGCACATCCCGGAGCTTTTCCCGGAGCTTTTCCCGGAGCTTTTCCCGGAGCTTCCCAACTCCCTCGGGGCTCTGCGGGGCGGGGGCGATCCCACACCTCCCCTTGTTGCGTGCAGCACCGCACTGAATGCCTCCCAAACACAGAAATTAAAGGGAATCAGGAGCAGGAGCGGAGATGAAAGGAATCACATTTGCTCTGTTCTGTGCCTCATCCTATGCTTTGTTTTTTTCTCCAGTTCCCTACAAATACCATTCCATCTTCCCGGGTACTTTTTGTTTCGTTTCCTCCCACACTGCTCAGCTCGGTACCAGCTGTGGCTTTGTCCCCTCGCTGCTGCAGTGAAGTTTTTAACCCTTTTGTGCAGCTTTGCTGATCCCCCGAGCAGAGAGGGACAGCAGAATGGGCAGAGCAGCTCCTCTGTCCCTCCTGTCCCTCCTCACTGTGTGGCCTCCGGAGGAGCCTGTGCCCATTTTGTGGTGGCACTGAAGGGTCTCTGCTCTCTGCCCTGTTCCAGGCTCTGTGGGTACCCACCTTTCTATGAAGAGTCTGAATCCAAACTCTTTGAGAAGATCAAGGAAGGCTACTACGAGTTCGAGTCTCCATTTTGGGACGACATCTCCGAGTCAGGTGAAGCCCTGGGGCTGGGGAGCCCCACACCCCAAAGCCCCAAATCCCCAAATCCCTGGGGCTGGGGAGCTCCACATACCCTTCTGCAGGCTCCTACCCCAAAATCCCAAATCCCCAAAGTCCTGGGGCTGGGGAGCCCCACACCCCAAAGCCCCAAATCCCCAGGGCTGGGGAGCTCCACACCTCCTCCCACAGGCTCCCACCCCAAATCCCCAAATCCCCAAAGCTCCTGGGCGGGGGAGCTCCACACGCCCTCCCACAGGCTCCCACCCCAAAATCCCAAAGCCCCAAAGCCCCTGAGCGCCCTGTGCTGCCCCAGCAGGGACAGGAGGGCTGCAGCTCTGACCTGAGTCACTGACAGCAGCAAACCCTCGGATGTGGGAATGATCAGAGGCTCCATCTCCTCAGAGCCGGGGGGTGATGCCAAAGCAAAGCTGCCCTGGCAGAGAGGGAGGTTTTTGGAGCCTGCCTGGAGTGCAGCACCCTCAGCTGAGGCCGTGGTTAATGTAAACCTGATTTTCACAGATGGTTACTGAGCTCTGAGTGGGCTTAGATTGCCCAAGGTCCACCTGAGACAATGGGAGGTGTCCCTGCCCACGACAGGGATCAGCTTCAAGGCTCCTTCCAACCCAAACCATTCTGTGATTCTGCAGGAAGGGAGACTCTGGGGGTTTTTTCCCCATTTTTTTACTCTGTCCTGTCAGCCACCACTTCCCGAGCCCAAGCTGCTCCCCCATGCACAGCTCACTGCAGGCACCATCCTCACGGCTTATTTCAGCATCAATCTTTTATACAAACAAACAGACCTGGCAGGGGGCGAGCTGGGGTTTAATAACAAACATCACAACCCTTCCTGCAAGAAAAACGAAGGGAATAAAAAGGGGAGGGATGTAAGAGCTCTTCAGGGCAAGCTCTAAATCTGCTCAGTTTGCACTTCACGGTTTTTAGGGTTATTTTTTAGGTGAATAATTAAGCTCCAATTCACTCAATATAAGAGTGAAGTTTGGTACATCCAGAGTAGATTTTTTTCATCTGGAGCTTGTCCCTGTAAGAATCTTCCTTTACTGGAGTAATCACAGAATTATTAAGGTTGGAAAAGATCCCCAGGATCAAGTCCAGCCTCTGACTGGATCCCACCACACCCAGCAAAGCACATCACCCAGCACCATCTTCTCACTTCTTGAGCCCTTCCAGGGATGGTGACTCCACCACTGCCCTGGGCAGCCCCTTCCAATGCCTCACCACTTCCAGTGAGGGAATTTTTTCCCAATATCTAACCTGAACCTGCCCTGGTGCAGTGACACCAACCCCTTCTCCTCAGGGGTGTTCATCCAGCAGCATTTCCTGTGTTCTGGTGGGATCAGCTGTGGGAAGAAAGAGACAATAACCTTTTTTCTCTGCTTTTTCCCCCCTTTCCCAAACAGCCAAGGACTTCATCCGACACCTGCTGGAGAAGAACCCCAGCACCAGGTTCACCTGTGAGGAGGCCCTGAGGCACCCCTGGTGAGGCTGGGGGGGCCACGGGGACTCTGCAGTCCCCAGGTCCTGATGTGTGTGTTCCCTGTGCTCCCTGGGAGAGGGGACAGGAGTGTCCCTGGGAGCAGGAGTGTCCTCAGGAGCAGGAGAGTGTCCCCAGAACAGGAGTCTCCCCAGGAGCAAGACTGTCCCCAGGAGTGTCCCCAGGAACAGCAGTGTTCCCAGAACAGGAGTGTTCCCAGAACAGGAGTGTTCCCAGAAGAGGAGTGTTCCCAGGAGCAGCAGTGTCCCCAAATCAGGAGTGTCCCCAGAACAGGAGTGTCCCCAGGAATGTCCCCATGAACAGCAGTGTCCCCCACCCCATCACTAACGTCACCACCTCCCCCTCACTGGCTCCTTCTTGTGTGCAAAGAAAGCAAAGGATGAATAATTAAAGATGCAATTTGTGCATATTTGCCTCCACAAACAGAGGCAGAGGAGAAGTCCCGCCCTGAGCTTTCCCAGGCTTTGAAGTGTGTGTTTGTGTTACATTTTGTTGCTGTTTTTCCTTTGGGTTTAATTATTGCTGATTGAACATACAAAGCAGCTCAGTGCCTCCAGAATGTGGAATGCCTTACAAATGCCATCTGCCTACGAGCCCATTTTCTCCTCTTCCCATCTGCAGGATTAATGGAAATACAGCCCTTCACCGTGACATCTACCCATCTGTCAGCGCTCAGATCCAGAAAAACTTTGCAAAGAGCAAATGGAGGGTAAGTGGCTGCTGCTGGGAGCCCACAACCATTTCACCAACAAACACCAGTTGCTGTCAGCCAGCACCGAGCAGGGCTTCAGCTGGGGTGGGGGGATAAGCACCCAAAATCTGGATCCCCCAAACCTGGATCCTCCAAAGCCTGATCCTCCAAACCTGGATCCTCCAAACCTGGATCCCCCAAATCTGGATCCTCCAAATCTGGATCCTCCAAAGCCTGATCCTCCAAACCTGGATCCTCCAAACCTGGATCCCCCAAATCTGGATCCTCCAAAGCCTGATCCTCCAAAGCCTGATCCCCCAAACCTGGATCCCCCAAATCTGGATCCCCCAAACCTGGATCCTCCAAACCTGGATCCTCCAAACCTGGAACTGCCCACAGTCAATGTTTACAAGGTGTTTGGAGCAATATTCAAAGTGAGCTGGGACATTCACCACAGACATGGGGCTGCAGGGAGAGCAGAGGGTCATTCCCAGCTGTTCCCCATTTTCCTCAGCTGGAAGCAGCTGTGAACCCCAAACCATCAGCACCTTGCACTGGGTGTTTATGGCAGGGATGTGTCACAGTTACACACAAAAGAAGGACACTCACCTGTCACGTAGAGAGCGAGCAGAGAAAGAGGAAGTTCATTATGATTTGGGGTTTAAATAGGATTTGGGGTTTGGTCAAGGATTGGGGGATTAGAGGAACACCCCTCTGACCCCAGTGGTCAAACCAGCAGTCCATCACAGAGAGGAACACCTAAACAATCTACTTTTGTTCATGTTAAATGTGTGAGAAACTCCAGTAGAATTATGTAAACAAGATCAGAAGGCTGAAAATCAGGGCGACAGGGATGTGCCCACCCCAAACAGGCAGTGCTGACAGCACTGTGCTGGTGTCACCTGGGTGTGGGGACAGCGTGTCCTGCCACCACCAGCTCCTCACCAGGGTTTTGTCTCCTTCCCCAGCAAGCCTTCAACGCCGCCGCCGTCGTGCACCACATGAGGAAGATGCACATGAGTGGCCACGGGGCAGCCGAGGGCTCTGTCCCTGTCACAGACACCCCAGAGCCCCCCAGGCCCAGCAGCCCCACGGGGACCCCCCTGCCAGCAGCGCCAAGCCATGGCAAGGACACAGCACAGGGGCACCCAAACCCACCCAAAGCCACTGAGCTAGAGCAGGACATGGGAATGGGGGAGGAAAAACTGCCAAGGCCCCCAGAGGAGGGACCCCTGCCCAGGGAGAGCAGCCTGGTCCTGTCAGACACCCATTGCCCCCCAGAAATGGGACCCCTGCCCAGGGAGAGCAGCCTGGTCCTGTCAGACACCCACTGCCCCCCAGAAATGGGACCCCAGCCTGGGGACAGCAGCCTGGTCCTGCCAGACACCCACAGCCCCCCAGAGGAGAGACCCCTGCCCAGGGACAGCAGTCTAGCCATGTTGGACACCCACAGCTCCACGGAGGAGAGACCCCTGCCCAGGGAGAGCAGCCTGGCCCTGCCAGACACCCACAGCCCCCCAGGCAGGAGCTCCTGTGGCTGCAGCCCCTCCTGTGTGGGCCATGAGAAGACAAAGGTGTCCTCCTGCTCCGAGACTGCGCTGCTCAAAAAGTCTTCAAAGTCCCAGTAGGTACCCGGGTCATTCCCATTAAATTCCAGAGAATTGTGTGGGAATGGCCATCCCTGGAGGGAGGGGCCTGGCACAGGAGCTGTGGGCAGCTGGAGGGAGAAGGGGAGGGATGAGCCAATGCTTTGTTTGGCTGGAAGCTGTGCCCAGTCCAGCTCTCCTCTGTGTCCCAGCACGGGGTGACCAGGTGCCCAGGCTGGCTGGCACAGCTGCCCATGGGCTGGAAAACACTGATTTTCCAGAAGAGTTATCAGTGCTTCAAGCTTCTGGTGCTGAGACCAGACCCTCCCTTGACTACAGGGACTGCAGCCAGGTCTGCTCTGCTCTCACAGCTGATGTTCTGTGCATTGACACCACAATTCCCCCACAGAATGATCCTAAATAATTGCTATTTCTCTTCTTTCTGTTCCCTTTCACCCATCCCCAACCAGTCATTTCAAGTCAGAGGTTCTTGTCCCAGTGAAAACCAGTAAACACTCGTCCCACTGTGGCACTGGGCAAACTGGAGTTTGTTTGATCATGTGATGGAGGCAGCCATGTGGCCAGAGGTGAGTGCCCTGCAATCCAATCATCATCTGCCCTTAATTAATCCAATTAGAGCAGGGAAAAGGGAAAGGCACAAATAGCACATTGATTGTACACAAAATAAACCAACGCAGGTGTTTTTGTAAGAAAAAATCCTTTCCCCAAAGCACCTCTCCAGCAGTGACTCAGCTCTCAGCTCCCATCAGGGCCAGGCCACTCAATCCAGCTTTTACATCACAACGAGGTTGCCCAGGAACGGGAGAGAGGAAGCCAAGCATGGGTTTGTCATACCAAACTCTACAGTGATTTCAAGCCATTCACTGGGAAAAACGCTGCTGCCAGCCTGTCCCTCGGCTGGGTTAGGGCTGTCCAGCTGTGTCCCAGCTGTGGCCACGAGCAGAGGGCTGACAGGAGCTGCAGGGCCAGGCTCAGCACAGGCAGCACGTCTCTTTCCCAGATTTGGCCCAGGCAGGCTTGGATGTCTTTGTGAGCAGAGCCCAGAGATGCTCATTGTGTAAACCAGAGTAAAACAATGCGAGTTTGGTGCTGTTTGAGCAGAGACCAGACCCTGTTATCATTTGCACCACTCTGTGTGTGAGCAGTGAGAAGCTTTGCTGTTGGATCCTGCTCTAAGGAATGTCCCAAAGGTCAGCTCCTGCTGGCAGAGCTCTCCTCAAAAGCCACATCAAGCGAGTCCCTCCTCTCACGTCCTGTGCCAGCCTCTGCTGATGAGGGTGTTTGAACAGGACCGCGGCGCACAAAGGATTGACAGCAGAGACAAATGCGAGTTAGAGCCGCCACAGACTCCAGAGAGGCCCATTCCGAGGATCAGGGCTGCGATAACCCTTTGTAAGAGCCCAGAAAGGGGATTTTGGGAAAAAAAATCTTGCCCTTTGTGAGAGCCCACAAAGGGATCCCACTGGCCCTCGCCCGCACCGCGCCTCATTAGCAGCTCGTTCTGCAGGCAGCAGGGCAGCGAAACAAAGGCCACTCCTCACCTGCAATTCTCTCTCTTGCAGAACCAGAAGGGCTCTTTTACTCTTTTCTGCACTCCAGAGCCAGAGGCCGCCAGTGCGAGCAGGGAAGGAGGCTCTGCCCCGCCGGGAGCTCCCGGAGCAGTGCCCAGCTGGGGACAGGGGCACAGCAGTGCCAGGGTCCAGCACTGCACGGAGCTCGGGGTGTGTCGGGATCATCACAGCCGGGAGGAGGCCAGGGAAGGTCTGAGGCTCCTGCTCCCGCACCCAGTGTACATTATCATAGGGCATCATCGTGCTGTGAGCTTGTTTTCTGTTCCCTGTTTAGTTGTCGATGCACAAATGCACAACAGCAACGGCACAAACCAAAGCCGTGCAGAGCTTTACTCCCGTGGCAGCTCAGTTGGTTTTACAAACCCTCACCCTCTCCTCTCCTCGGGCTTGGTTAGTCCCAGGCTTTGGCACTCTGGAGTTCAGCTGCTCAGCCCTCACTGCAGCTGCAACAGGAGAGAGAACCTGCTAGAAACCTCCCCGTATCTGACAGTAACACAGCAAGGTCTGAGCTCCGCTTCCAAGGCTGCAATTGCACAATGAACACTTGCTTAATAAAGCTGAGATTTGTTTTGTACAGTGCCTCTTGGTTATTCATAGAAATCTGATGTGGAAACGGTCTGTTAAGTCCCTCCTAAAGCTCTCCCTGTGCATCCCAGACCTGCTCCCGCTGGTGTTTTTCTGGCAAAATGTTCCGTGGTAAATAGAAAGCAGATTGTGGCAGAGAATCAAACAAGACATCTGACTTCACCTTCCACTATGAGCCTGTGTTTGTCTGATTTGCATAAATATAGGGTGTTGTACAGAGGCAGACAAAATTCTCCATTTCTCTGATCTGCTTATTTGAAGGAAGATCTCAGAGGGAAGTACTGAAGCCACGGCATGTTTGAAGAATTAACTGCAGCACAGATAAAAAGCTTTAGAAGACCCCACAGGAGGGCTTTAATTTGAACAGTGAAATTCAGCTTAAAGAGCTTGAATTGGCTAAAAGAAGAAAAAAAGTAATTTCCTGGTTTATAAAGCCCTCTGGAAATAACAACCTGGGGATGTTCGTTTGCCATGGGAGCCTGATGTCTCTCCCCCTTCCTCCTCCAACCACTGGGCAGCCTCGGCCAGTCCAACCCACTCCACGGGGCTGCTCCTTCGGTCCAGTGCAGCTGTTTTTCAGAGGTATGGAAAATGAACTTGCTAAAAATAGGGGTTTTGGGCAGGGGAGAACTGCAGCGGGCAGACGGGAGTGAGTGCAGCAGTCTGTGTGTGCAGAGGAGGCAGCCATGCCCCGGGGCTGCTCATGAGCAGCTCTCGTAGTAAGCGACTCTCCTCTTGATGGTGTCCCGGATCCTTCCCACCTGCTCCTCCAGCCCCGAGAGCCGGGACATCCTGGACACCAGAGCCTCGTTGCCTTCCCGGATTTCCGACTCTAAAGCTGAGGAGATAGGGCAGGGAAAGGGAGGGTTACGTGGTGGGGTTGGGGTGAGCCTCCACATCGCTCCCGCACAGCTCTGAGGGGGCAAGAAAACCAGTATCCTGCACTCCTTCTGCTCCCCACCCTCTAAACAACCCCCAAAACATCACTCTCATTAGTTTTCAATGTCACACAAGTGAGGGTGTGGAGGGAAAGGGGGGCACAGTGGCATTGCAGCCAGGGCTTCCCTTCATGGTGGCACCCTGGAAAACTCTTGATTTCCTGGCACAGCACCACCAGCTACAGCCCAAACCCCACCCTCTCCCTGCCCAAAGTGCTTTGTCCTCCTCATCACTCCCTCCCCTCACTCCACAGCAATCCAAGCTCTTCCCCAGGGCACGATGACATTGTGAGGGCCTTACTTTCCATCCTGAGCATGATGCCCATGGTCTCCTGGAAGAGAGCCTGTGCCTCCCGGCCGATGCTCTGCACCCTCCTGCCCTGCTCCCCCAGCTCCAGGCCCTGCCCCATCCTGCCCTGCAGCTCGGAGTACAGCTCCTTCACCTGGGCAAAAGCCTGGGGAAAAGCAAACAAACACTGCAGGTTAAGATCCAGCAGCCTGTGGAGAGAGGGGATTTCCAGAGTTGAATCCTGTTTGGATATTAAATACTGCACCAGAGCTTTGTCCCTGTCACCAAACGTGTGACAGTTTGTGATGCACTCCAAGACTGACAGACAGCTCCACGAGCTGCTCTGCCTCAGGCAGGACAGACCAGAAATGAGTTCCCAGCCAAGGGTGTTAGGATTGGGAACGACTCTGGAGAAATCCAGCAGTGGGATGATGCTGTGATGTGACAGCCGTGACCTGCACAGGAACACCTCCAGAGCCAGGGCACAGCTGGCAGTGCTGTGCTATGTTGTTGTAGGACAGGAAAGAAAGATGAAACACTCCAAATATTTCAGAAGGCAAAGCGTGGACCTGGTATTTTCTGAGCCTGAGAATTGCTAGCTCTAACCAAGTGGAAGTTTTCAACAGTTTTCTTTTTCCCAAAACAACCTTATGTAAACAATATTCCTTTCCCATAACAGCAGGTGTTGTTTGCTATTTCTGTTACTGAGCCAATGGGAGAGGTGTCAGCCCTATGGACCAATAATGTGTTTTCTTAGCACTGCATGTTATAAAAGGGCTGGATGAATTGTAAATAAAACTTTCTGATTTCTCCTGCCTCCTGACTGGAGTCAAGTATCTTTAATTCGTGTCCCACAGTGACAGCAAAGAGCACAGAAAAAAGGCTTTTTTGTCTAATTCTTGCCACCTTTTATAAGGTGTTCCCATACAGACTTAACATGGCTGGTGAATAGAAACGACACCTCTCCAATGCTATTGATTAAACCAGAGAAACAGCAAAGCACCACCTGGAGAAAGATTGTTTTGGGAAAGGAGAGTTGTTTGCCGGGATTGTTTTGAGGAGAAGCTTCCTCGAGAATTTTTTCCTCGGGGAAAAAGTCAGCAGCTGCTAGCAGGCTAAAATCTCTCAGACCCAGGCATATCAGGCCCACAGTGCAGTGCTGTGCTGGGCACACCCCCAGGCTGTACCTGCTGGGCACTGCTGGCCCTCTGTGCCGCTGTCCCCGCCGTGTCCCTCGTGTCCCCAGCCCGCAGGAGGTTCTGGTCAGCTCCACTCTGCAGCTGCTGCAGGCGCCCGGCCAGCCCGGCCAGCCCGGCCCCCACGGCCACCACGCTCCTCTCAGCTGGCCCCAGGACAGCCTCGATCTGTGGGCACAGAGACCCCCGTTGTGGGAACACACAGGACAAAGGGTAAAACAGACTTAATTAGCGTGGCTGGTTTGATAACCAAGATGCCAGGAACAAACAGAGCTCTGAAGATTGCAGGAGATGGGATTAAACCTGCTTAAGGGAAGAGGAGAGATTCAATCGACCCTCTGCAAGCAAAAGATGTAAATGTATGACTTGTCTGTATGATCTTTTAACCTGATTATTGTAGTGGAAAATTATTAACCTTCCTGAAACGGTATATAAGCTTTTGGAAAACCTGAGTAAAATTGAATTCTGATCACTGACTCAGTTTTCCCATCTCTCTATCAGTCATCAATATGCCATCAGCAGGGCAGTCACCCCAAACCCCCTGTGCAGGGCCCAGCCCTGCTGCCTGCAGGACACACACGGGGACGGGGACTCAGGCTGGGCTCTGGGCATCCCTCACCTCATCCACGCGTTCCTGGATGAAGCGCAGCGAGGAGCCCGAGCCCCTCAGGGCCCCCTGGGCCTCCAGCAGCACCGTGTTGGCTCTCTGCAGGGTCCCCACCACCTCCTCCACGCTGCCCTCCACAGCGTTCGCCCGGTTCCTGCAGAAAGGTGGGAAAGCAGCCAGGAGTGAGTGTGGATAAGGGCACAGACTGGAGGTCCAAGGCACAGACTGGAGGTCCAAGGCACAGACTGGAGGTCCAAGGCACAGACTGGAGGTCCAGGGCACAGAGGTAAAATCAGGGAGCTTGGGAAGCAAGAGAGGATTGCTGCTGGGAAGGTTGCAATCTCCCACCCCCAAAACCCACACAGTCTGGACTCTGGCAGGTTTCCTTGTGAGAGAAACATCAGTTCCACTTCACAGCCTCGAGCAGAGGAGACAAACTAAGGAGGGGAGAGAAACACTTTCCTTCAAACTAGTCAGAAACATTTATTTCACGGTGCATGACAAGGTATCAAAGGGAGAGCAGTAACCACGGAAGCAGTTCCAATGAACAGTTTTCTGCTCACAGTGGGACTGCTCAGGCTGGGTGACAGAGCTCTGGAGAAAGCCAGGCTCCCTTGTCTCATCACTTCCAGCAGGTTAAGCAGGTGTCAGACACTGCCAAGGAGTTTACAGATTTATCCTGCTGACCTTCTTGCTGGGGTATTGCTGCAAGTCAACTTGTGACAAAGCAGATGCTCCAAATTGGCAAGGACACCCTGTAATTACTTTTTAAGGGGCTGTGGAATAATCTTCCCAACTTTCACCCAGAAAACAAATAGCCCCTTGACTCTCCCCATGCACTCTTGTGCAATTAGGATGTAGGTCACCAATATCAGCTAATACCAGGGCAACGCTGTCATCTCCCAGCACAGGCACTCGAGATAAGGGAAAAGCCTCCATTGCTTCTGATAAAGCCCTTCTTGTCGTGGTATCTATAACAGGAACTATTCTTGGGAGATTTATTCTCACTGGGGCCCCAGGGAGGTGTCTGGAGATTGCAGACTCATTCTTTTAGGCACTGGATGGACACAGAAGGTCCTGGCCTAAAACTTCAGATTGTGCAAGTCAGGGCAGAGCAAGATTTGAGCCCAGCTGAGAACCACCAGTTCCACCCCAGCCGAGGGACTCTCAGCTGCCAAGGGCCTTGAACCCCCACCCACCTGGCCTGCTCTGCCTCCTGCTGCAGCCTCTTGGCCCTGGCGATGTCCTGGGCTGTCTGGGCAAGGATGTCCTCAGGGCACTGCAGCTCCTCTGCCAGCTTTTGGATCTCAGTCATCCTCCTGCGGACTGCAGCCGCGTCCGTGGGGAGGCGCAGGGACAGGACTGACTCACTGATTTCCTGGATGGAGGCAGGATCCGTGTCCTTGTCTGCACAGACAGCACACAGGCAGCGTCAGGGAAGGTGGGAGTGCAGGGAGGAGGAGGAGGGCAGACACCCGTGCACATCCCACACACAGCTCCTCATTCCAGACAGGATCCCTTCTGAATTAATCTCCTTGAATTCCATGCAATTCTCATTCACACCAGCAGAACTTCCGGGAAACAGCTGAACTGATACCTGGAATTTGGCAATGATAATGCCATGGCTGAGCCCAGAGCAGTCAGACAGCCCTCACTGAGCAGATGAGGGTGTGTTTCAAGACAAGCCTTTTTTCATTTCAAAAATAAAAGTTAATAAATCAGAAGCAGGCAGAGCCCAAGAGACATTAGCCCAGCGATTAGCTCAGAAATATCTTCACATTATCATTAACACCAGGCAGCACCAAATGACCTGATTTTCTTATTCAGCTAATGCTCAGGAGGCTCATTATGTTATTACAATCTGTCTGTGAACAATAAGTCATCCCATCAGTTTGTAGGACAACAAGGAATTCTCATCTGATTAACAGCCTGTTCCAGAGAAGGGTCAATCTGTCTGTCTGCCTGCATCAGTGAACGTGGCCAGAAAACCTCTCTGCCCCAGGTCACTGCTGGCTGCAAATCCCCATCCCTGGAATGTCCAGGGAACACCCGGACGTGGCACTCAGTGCTCTGGGCTGGTGACAAGGTGGGGATTGGGTACAGCTGTCTCTGGGTGACCCTGGGGGCCTTTTCCAAGCTCGGTGACCCTCTGATCCCCACAAAGAATGCACAGAGCAGCTGCACCCCGGGGGTACCTGCCAGGAAGCTCCGCAGGCGCTGCAGGAGCTGCCGCAGGCGCCGCACGTCGCTCTGGATCTGTGTCCTGCTGACCCCCAGCTGCTCCGCCAGCCGCCTCATGCTGCTCTGCATCTGACTGGCCGACAGCTCCGTGCTCTCAATCTGCACACAGCAACGGCCTGGTGGTGCCTCTGCTCCAGGCAGAGCCCCCAGCTCTGCTCCAGCCAGAGCCCCCAGCCCTGCCCCAGCCCTGCCCCAGCCAGAGCCCCCAGCCCTGCCCCAGACAGAGTCCCCAGCCCTGCCCCAGCCCTGCCCCAGCTCTGACCCAGGCCAGACCCCACAGCCCTGCCCCAGCTCTGACCCAGGCCAGACCCCACAGCCCTGCCCCAGCCCTGCCCCAGCCAGAGCCCCCAGCCCTGCCCCAGCTCTGCTCCAGCCAGAGCCCTCAGCTCTGCCCCAGCCCTGCCCCAGCTCTGCCCCAGCCAGAGCCCCCAGCCCTGCCCCAGCCCTGCCCCAGCCAGAGCCCCCAGCCTTGCCCCAGCTCTGTCCCAGCCCTGCCCCAGCTCTAACCCAGGCCAGAGCCCCCAGCTCTGACCCAGGCCAGGCACTGTGCTGTTCCCTGTTCTCACTGGGCCAGAGCTCTAAAGGACTGTAAATGTTAAAGGCTGAGGGTTGGATCTGCAAAGGAAGCTCTCAAAGAGAGACAGCACCATTTAGCTTTTAAGAACAGCTTTGAAATGGATTTTGAATTACTTTGAAAGGTCGCTTTCTCTTTGCAAGGCACAGAGAGAAGCTGCAGGAGCCCTAACACATGAACTCTCTCTGATTGTATCAAATGCATCAAACCTGCAGAATTGGAGTTTTCCATATTCCATTTCCATATTCCCAGCCCTTCTGCCACACTGATCCCAACCCAGGAGGGAGAGAGGCTTCCTTGTGCTGTGTCCATGGCACTCACGTGCCTTCAGCTGTGGAGGCAGGACCCACACACACACAGAGGGAGCCTCCCACCCCCAAATTCCTGGATTTCTGAAGCTGCCTGAGGGATCAAGCCTCAAGCAGAGTTTGAGGTGGGTATTGCTCACTCTGTGCTGTGGTAAGCAGAGGTCTGAGCAGGGGCTGGGCAGTGCCCACACTCACCAGCTGTGCTGTGTCCTGGAGCCGGGTGCTCAGGCTGCTGAACTCCTTGGCCGCCTGCCCAGCTGCAGCCAGGGCCCCTCTGGCCAGAGGGAAGAGGCCATGGCAGGGCTGGCCAGCCCCACAGGCAGAGCTGTTGTCCCGAGGGCACAGCAGCCCCTGGCAGTGGACAGGGGTGCACGGCTCCACTCGGGCCCCTCCACACACCTGGGCAGGGAGAGAACAGCTGGAGTCAGGCTGGGCACATCTGGGTGCCCACGGGGAGGCAAACACAGAAACATGGGGATGGCAGGCCCTGCCAGGGGGCTGGGAACTGCAGGAGCTGTGTGGGCACGGGAGGGAGCTCAGAGGGCTGCCAGTGACACAGGGGGCACAGTGACACCGGGGACACAGTGGGCACAATGACACAGGTGGCACAATGACACAGGTGGCACAGTGACACAGGTGGCACAGTGACACAGGTGGCACAGTGACACAGGGGGCACAGTGACACAGGGGGCACAGCCCAAAGCACTGGAGATGTGCCACCATCGGAGAAGGGCAGCCAGAGTTGTCACCTGAGCCAGTGACACCAGGTCAGCACAGCCTCACCAATCCAAGCTGGAGCAGAAACAGGAGCCAAGCCCCAGTGGCTGACAGTGAGTAACAGCACATTTGTGTGGAGCAAACCTCTCTGCAGAACAGCCCCTCTGCCCTGTTTGCTTTGGGGAGAGCAGGACGAGGAGCCCCTGGAGAGCAGCAGCAGTTTGAGCTCTGGCACGGGCAGAGACAGCCCCAGACTGTCACTGCAGCAGGGGACGAGCACAGCCAGGCCAGGCTGGTGGCTCAGGACGTGCTGGTGCCCCCGGCAGCAGAGAGGGGAGAGCCTGGTGGTCTCCACAGCAACAGACACCGGAATGGATCTCCATGGCAATAAAGCAGAGAAGGAGAAATGAGAGAAACCTCATCCAGAAATTAAGTGGGTCTTGGAGATACAAGAAGTGACAGGAGAGAGTCCCCGGAGGGAAAAGCACACGGCTGGGAGGGGTGGAGGGCAGGGCTTTGGGATATGTGATCCCCCCAGCCAATTCTCCAGCCCAGTCCGGACAGAGCCCCGGTCCCACCGTGCCTGGGGAGCTGCAGGGCTGCGGGATGAGACTCCTGAGCTCCACAGAGCCCCCCTGAAAACCAGACACACCCCGCGGGGAGCTGAAAAAAACCCGCTCTGCATCTTCACCTGGTTGACGACAGGGGTGAGGTCGGGGGCTGAGGCCAGCTCGCCCTTGAGGGCCAGCAGCTTGGCCGTGTCCCCGGCCAGGTCCCGCTGCAGCCCCGCGGCGCTCCGCCGGCTCTCCCTGGCCTGGGCCAGCAGCCCCGGGGCACCCGCCGCCAGGCTGCTGGCGCTGCTGGAGCTCTGGTAGGCAGAGCGGATGGTCTGGAAGGCTCCTGCGGGAATGAGAAAAGGCACAAATGACTCAGAAAGGCGGCGCGGCCCCTCGGGGAGGCACCGGCTCTGCCCCGCGGTGCGCACAGGAGAGGGCGCAGCCAGGGATGTCACCGGGGCATCACCAAAACCTCCCTTTCATTCCAAACACCTTTCAGCCCTTCCCTCAGTCAGCTCGAGGTCTCCTGAAGGACTGAACTCAGGGTTGGGGTTAAAAGGCTGAAAGGCAGCCAAGGCACACACGCTGATCCTGGGTTTTGGCAGGGCAGATTTCAGAGGCTTTCCCAGCTCCCCAGCAGCCCCATCATTCCCCTCCAGCACAGGCTGGAAGGAGGGAGGCCAGGACACGGAGCTCTGAGTGCACAGAGGTGCAGAGTGAACTTGTCCTGGTGCCACTGGGCACGGCTGGCACGTCCCTGAGCTGTGTGCAGTGATGGGGAGGGGACAGCAGGATCAGGAGCTGGAGCAGGGACTCGTGGCAGCCACCACCAGCATCGTCACAGGGCTTAATTGGCTCTTCTCCTCCCCGGTGCCTGACAGGCTCCTGGCTCTCTTCCCCACCCTCCATCTGTGCTCAGCCTCCATTCTCCCAGGGCCTCCTGCCTTCAGGGACAGTGTCCCCAGCAGGGCTGTCCCCTTCCCACCCCTCCCTGGCACAGACACTGTCCTGGTGGGGAACAGGAGCACAGAATGAGCTGCCAGCCCCAGAACAGCAGAGCAAACACCCCAACAACAGTGTGACAGCCCAGGTCATGGACCAGGCTCCACAGGAACTATCCCCTTCACTGGAGAAGAGATCTGTTTGCTGTTCTGGGGCTGACAGCAGGTGAAAAACTGCTTCTCATCCACCCGGCCAGGGGGAAACCCCAGGCAGTCACACTGAGGTAAATCAGTGACTGCAGATGAAGAGAAGCTGCAGAGCTGTACCTGACAGGTCTGTGCTGCGGCTGCTTTCAAACTGGCTCCTCTTGCTCTGGTACTGGGACTTGGTGACAGCCAAGCTGCTGTTGAGGGCTTCAAGCTCCTTCGATAGGGAGGCAGTGTCATCCAGGAAATGAAGGTCAGGATTTATGCCCCGGATCTGCTCCCTGGGAGAGAAAAAGAACAAAATGTGAATTAGGTAGAGAGCAAAGCACCTGCAGCCAGAGAGCAGGGCCAAGAGGGCCACCTGTGCTGGGGCACTGCCAGCACCTGGCAAAGGGACACTGCTGAGCCCAGACATGGCCAAGGACACACCAGGACCTCACAGGTTTGCAGAGAGAGGAGCTGGGCTGCAGCCCCTCCACAGCCCTGTGCCCACACAGGGAGCAGGAATGGTGGATGTGCCCTGAGAGTGTCACCAGGCAGCCCTGAGTGCCACCACCAGCCCTGAGAGTGTCACCATGCATGCCAGAGTGCCACCATGCATCCCTAAGAGCCACCACACAGCACTAAGTGCCACCAGACAGCCCTGAGAGTGTCACCACACAACCCTGAGAGCCACCACACAGCCCTGAGAGTGCCACCACACAGCCCTGAGTGCCACCACACAGCCCTGAGAGTGCCACCACGCAGCCCTGAGTGTCATCATGCATGCCAGAGTGCCACCACGCAGCCCTGAGAGTGCCACCACGCATGCCAGAATGACACCACACAGCCCTGAGAGCCACCCCACAACCCTGAGAGCCACCCCACAACCCTGAGTGCCACCCCGCAGGCTGCCCACACTCCTCCTATCTCAGGGATGTTGTGCAGGGGGACAGGCACACGTGGAAGTGCTGCTCAGCTGCTCCCCTGCTCCCCTCACGAGCAAAGCCAGGCATGGCAGGGACAGAAACAAAGCAGAACCTGTGCAAGCAGCTCCCAGAGAAACCCCAGCAGCCCCCCGTGGATCAGGGACACTCCTCACATTCAGCACCATCCCTCACCTGATGGCAGCGAGTGTGCTGCCCACCTGTGCCAGGCCCTGCTGTGTGACAGCGGGGTGGCTGAGGACACCCTGTGCCTGCTGCAGGTTCCCCTGTGCCCGTGCCAGGCGGGGGCCCAGCTGGGAGCCCCCCATGCCCGGGGGCAGCAGGGCTGTGGCGTTGGCCAGGCCAGCCTGGCGCTGCCGCAGGCGCTCGATGTCCCCGCTGTGGGTGTGGAAGCAGGGGTGGCACAGGTGACAGCCGGGGTAGGGACCACAGTGGCCCTGCTGGCACTGGTCACAGCGGGCCCCGGTGACCCCAGGGAGGCACAGGCAGCGGCCCGTGGCTCTGTCACAGCCCAGCTCCTCCGTGCCCTGGAAGTCGCAGTCGCACTCTGGGACAGCAAACGGGGAGGGGGAGAGAAGGTGGTGGTGAATAATTTCATATTGGTGTGAAAGCAGCCCCTTAATTAGGGTTAATGAGGTCCCAACCCAGCCTGACATCCATGCCCTCCCCAGCTGGGACAAAGGTGGCCCAGGCAGAGCCCCCAGGAGCTGACACAGCCCCTGACCCTACAGGGCCAGCCCAGGGTGGTTTGCCCAAGGCTGCTGGGAGGGCACTGGTGGATACTGGAGATGAAGTGGGAGGCTGCTCCAGAGAGGAAATCTCTCTTACCAAAGAGGGGACAGGGATGTCAGGACATGGGCCAGCTGCTCCTTTTCCCAGATAACCCCTGATCTGACATGAGAAATTCTGACCAAGGCAAAGCAGTACCTGTGCACCCTCCCCGTGCATCTCTGTAGTGCCTGGGCGGGCACTGCTGCTGCCCCAGGGCCGAGCACGTCTGTCCTGTGAATCCATCCCTGCACGGGCACTGTCCTGTGAACTGAGAGGGGACCACGTCAGGGACACCCAGTGCTGGGCACCTTCCTGGCAGAGCTCTGCCCCAGCTGCTCCTGACCACCAAAACCAGCACCATGGGGCATTCCCTCCTCTCAGCCCGTGCCCGAGGTGCCCGTGCCAGGCTGCAGCTCAGGCACAGGATGCAAACAGGCTCCAAACAGCCCCAGCACCACGAGGAGGGTGTTCAGCCTTGTTTCAAAAACAAAGCAACCGCCCACGAGCAGCTGCTTTGCTGTCTCAGGTCTCCTCCCCACGCTGAGCTCGTTTGGAACCTATCTGATGCTCTTAGAATTTGTCATGGTTTGGGGTTTTTTTACATTTAATTTTCCCAGTTGCCTCTTAAGCCTGAAGTGGCACACATATTTTTCATTGACAAATGAGCATAATTAACTTCCCTCGCCTCTATGAAGATGTCTTATCAGGACTTCCTTGATAAATATCAGGCTTGTTAAAGTGACTTAATCTTGCCTCAATAATTACCACCTTCTTTCATTCTCCTGAATAGTCTGTCGTGGTGTTTTCTAAGAATCAGGAGAAGGAAAATAGGAGTGGGATGCACTAGGGAGCACACTGCTCTTTTTGTGAAGGTTCCTATGGATGGGGCAGGACAAAGGGGGTGGGTTTGATGCTCTGACAGGTCCTCAGTCAGGGGACACTGAGCCATAGCCGTGACACCCTGGTCTGTGCAGCTCAACCCGCCCAGAGCCCCTCACAGCAGCACCGTGGAGTCAGGAAAGGTAAAAGCACAGAGAAATAGAAAGGAAACACTGCTGCAGGAAGAGGAGCGACCCCGGGGCTGCCCGGAGGGTACCTGGTTGCAGTTGGGGCTGAGGGAGCCGCGGGGGTGGCAGGCACAGGGCCGGCAGCCCTGCCCGCTGCCCAGCCCCCAGTGCCCGGCCGCGCACTGCCCGCAGTCGCTGCCCACCACGTTGGGCAGGCAGGAGCAGCTCCCGCTGTCGCCGTCACAGGGCACCGTGTCCTGCCGCGTCCCCAGGGCATTGCAGGCGCATCCTGCAACAGGGAGGGGCTGGCTGTGCTGGGAGCAGCCTCTCGGAGGAGCCGCAGCCACCCTGAGAGGACCTTTCCCTCTGTCCCTTCCCACCTGAGCTCGGGAGATCCGCACCTGGCTCTGAGAGACCCCCCAAAAAATGCTGCAGCAGGAATTGGAGTCCGAGGAGCCTCAGCATCCCCCAACCCAGGGGACACAGCAGTGCCCCAATCCACAGGTGCCCCAGCTCTCTGCATGGCATCACCTCCTGAGCAGTGCCCTGACCCACAGCTGCCCTGCTCCCTGCATGGCATCACCCCCTGAGCCCTGGGGGCACCCAGGATACAGCTGCACCCCCCAAACCCCACCTGTCCTGGGCTTTTTACTAAACCTACACCTGAAGCCACCCCCAGACTGAACAGGGAGCTTTTATAAACCTTTACAAAATGGGCCCTTGGCTCGAAAACCCCAAACCAAAGCTGGGCAGGACCCTTGTTCCTTTTGGAGAGGTCACCCTGGGGGCAGGGGGGGCGGGCCCCCGGGGTCGAGGGGGGACCCAGGGGTACTCACTGCGGCACCCAGCAGGGTTGGCCCCGGCCAGCTGGGCAAAGCCAGGCTTGCAGAGGTGGCAGCGGTGGCCCTGCACGTTGTCCTTGCAGACACAGCGCCCTGTCCCCGGGTCACAGGCAGAGCCGGGCACGGTGCCATCGGGGTCACACTCACAGGCTGCCAAAGGGCAAGAAAGGTCCCAGCTGAGGGGGGCAGGTCCCGGGAAAGGTGCCCAAGGGGGGTTTTGGGGTGTCACTCACGCAGACAGGCCTCGGGGTGGCTCAGCTCCCGCCGAGGGTCGCGGAAATAGTTGGTTTTGCAGCGCTCACAGTTGTTGCCCTCGGTGTTGTGCTGGCAGTTGTCACACACCCCCCCGCTGGCCCCGCCGCTGGCCCGGTACAGCTCGGGGTCAAAGTGACACGAGGACGAGTGACCATTGCAGTCACATCCTGAAAAATCCCAGAAAACGGCTCAGCTGGAGCTGGCAGGGTGCAAACCCCTCCGGCAGCAGCAGCAGCATTGGCACTAGAGGGTGCCCAAGGCTCCTGTGTGACACAGTGACACCCGGTGACAGCCCCACAGGGGCTGGGCACTGGTGCAGCCCACAAGAGGCAAAGGAGACACTGTGTCACCACCCAGCCCCGCAGAGCCCCAGGGCAGGGGCTTGGGGCTCTGGAGGGGGAGGATTTGGGGCTGGGGGTTCTGGCAGGGCAGGATTTGGGGCGGGGGGCACTAATCCGTCCCTAAATGTG
>JANPWX010000610.1:765152-782505 GCA_024734555.1 Trochalopteron elliotii | reverse complement strand
CCACTCCCTGTTCCCCTCAGGGGGTTACTGGCAGCAGTTTGTGTCCCGGTGACCCCCGGGGGGTCCCTCACCGTTCTGGGACTGCCACCAGCGCGCGCGGCCGGCCGAGGACAGCACGTTCTCCACGCGGTGCCCGCTGTAGCTGTGGGGCAGCCTCGAGTCACACCTGCAGCATTTCATGCTCCACTGCAAAGGAAAGGACAGCGGGAGTGACCATGGCAACATCCCATCCCAGAGGGAAAGGCCTCAGGGGTGAGGAGGAAAGGCAGGGTGGGTTCATTAAGGACCACAGAGCATCAGCACAGCTCGTTTAGGGAGAGCTGAAGGACCACGATCAGCAAGACTGGTGACACACAGGCCTCAAGGGCTCCCCTCCACACCTTGATAAAAAGCACAACTCAAAGTTTTATGGACTAAAAACTAAACCCATAATGCTTTTGACTAACACAGATTTTTGGCAATCCATCATCACTGCGGTTTTTTAAGCAACTCCCCCTGGT
Organism: Trochalopteron elliotii; assembly: GCA_024734555.1. Classification (NCBI taxonomy): domain Eukaryota; kingdom Metazoa; phylum Chordata; class Aves; order Passeriformes; family Leiothrichidae; genus Trochalopteron; species Trochalopteron elliotii. Next base: position 782,005 of record JANPWX010000610.1, on the reverse strand, counting down.
TTCCACAGCACCAACACTTGATAAAAAGCCCTTTGCAGCTTTTCAGGACTGGTTTGCCCTTTCCACACTGCCCAGAGGCTGTCTGGTGAACACAAGGGCCTTTCTCTCCTGCCCAAGGGCTCTCCCCCAGGAGCAGAGCAGGAGCAAACAGTGGGTGAGAAGCCAGGGGGTGGGAAGTCGAGTGGCTCAAAGTTCAGCCCTTCACTTGAGCAAGTGACCCAAGGAGTAAACAGAGATTCTGCACGGGGAAATGTGGGGACGGGAGAAAACCGTCCCCCGGGAGCAAACAAATACCCAAAATGTCACCAACCAGGCAACGCTCCCTGCAGGCACCAGCAGCCGCCACCGCGGGGCTCCTGAGCCGGCTCAGAGAGGGGCAGGAGCAGCAGGAAAGAGACGGAGCAAGAGCCGGGAGTGGGAAGGGCTGGACAGGAGCCAAGGGGAGGGGCAGGGGCGGGGTGGGCGAGCAGGTTGGGCGAGGACCACCAGGAAAGTGGGATGGAGACAGCCAGGTGAGGCCAGGGTGGAGAAGGGCAGGGCCTGGGGGTGATGGGGAATTAATTAGGAGATGGGGAATTAGGAGATGGGGAATGAATTAGGAGATGGGGAATTAGGAGATGGTGCCAGAGCCCACAGCAGCATCCCCAGGGCACACGAGGGGGGGACTGAAGCACTTGGAGCAGAGCAAACACCAGGGACTGCAAAGACCACTGGGAGGGGAAAGATGCTGCTCAGGGCATGGAATGATGGGCTCAGCACCTCCAGCATGGTGGAAAACAGGTTATCCAGAGAAGCTGTGGCTGCCCCATCCCTGGCAGTGCCCAAGGCCAGGTTGGATGGGGCTTGGGGCAGCCTGGGACAGTGGGAGGTGTCCCATGGCAGGGCACTGAACTGCATCACCTCCTCCAACCCAAACCGTGTGGGATTCTGAGCTGTCAGAGCAGAAGAGGAGCTCCCAAAGGGTGCAGTGGGACACGTCTGTCACACAGACACAGCCCAGAGCCTGGGGGAGATCAAGGAGGATCAGCAGAGGTGGCAGGAGCCAGCCCTGATGGCACAGAAATGTCACCCGGGGTGCAGAGCAGGTCTGGGTCTGGCAGGGGCACAGCTGGCACAGGGAAGGCAATGAGATACTCCCTGCAGGGCTGGCAGGGGCTGCAGTGGCTTTGGGTGACACCAGAGGCACGGGCAGGATGGGACCCCAGTGGGGAATCAGCTTTCAGTGCCTGAGCAGGGACATGGGGTGACAAGGGACAAGCAGCACTTCACAGCCAGCTCTGTGCTAAAACCTTCCAGGGGGTGCTTAAAACAGAGGAGTCAAATCCAGCCCAAACCCAAAACAGGGCCCTTCACAGGGAAGGGGCAGGTCTGTGCTCGGGAGGGCAGCAGGAGCTGGCAGCCACAGGGCCACGGTGACACCACAATTCCTGGTTTCCCCTTTAAAAATTAATTTGTGGTTTACAAAAATTAACTTGTGGTTTCATTCCTAACACAGTTCAGAGCTGAGTCTGCTCTGTCCCAGCCTGGGAACCCTTCCCCAGCTGAGATCCTCACTTGTAACCCATCTGTTTCCATGTTTTCCACAATCTTTATGTTCTCTCTCTATAAATACCCCAGCACAGGAGTTGGCAAACTACAATATTTATAACAATATCACAAAGTAAGCAAACATAGCACTTTAAATGTATAATCATGCAATTTCCCTGGCTCTACCAGTGAGAATCACCAATAATTTAATCAGGACTAGGCAGAACTCATCTCAGATAATGGCCAGGAGCAGCAAATTGTCAGGGAGCTGCAGGAATTATCCACAGAAATAATCTACTGAACAATTGCCAACGGTGATTAAACTTCCCACCAGTTCTGACTGTGCTTAGCAAAGGAGAGAGGAAGGTTTCCTGCAAGGGGAAAGGTTAATCTCGGCTAAATTATTCATTAGGAGTGACTCGTGCATACTCATGAGCTCATTCACACAGCCGGGGACAGCGGTGCTCTGCAGCAGCCACGATGCAGCTGCAGCCCCACTCCAAACGTGGTGCTCAGTCAAAATGAAGCTTCAGCTGTGTGAGACAAACCCTTCCCAGGCAGCCCAGAGCTCTGCTGGGTGCAAAAAAAATAATTTTTTTCCTCGTTTTTTTAATTAAGACTAAAATTAACATTGGAAGCCAAATTCATTTCACATCCTCGGAGTAAATTGTGAAAGGCCTGTATTGCACAACAGCAGGATTTGCTCTTACCAGCTGTGACTATGTGTCTCAAAGTTCCTCGGAACAGAGGGAATTACCAAAAATGACAGCCCAAAGTGAGCAGAGATTCACCAGCACGTACCTTTCCCCAGCTCTTTCCCATTTAGGTGGGGTGGTTTTTTTTGTGGTGGTTTTTTTTTGGTGGTTTTTTGTTTTTTGTTTTGTTTTTTTTTTTTTTTTCCAGGCTCAGTGGATGCCTGGGAGCTGGGCCAGGATCACACGAGGGCTGCAGCTCTACGTGACAAATGACAAGGGAAATTTTGGGATCTACTCTGGGTCAGTCACCCCGGGGCAGCGCTGGCTCTCAGCACGTCCTCCCCTCCCTGCCAGGCAGAGCCCTGGGCGGTGTTTGGGAAGGGGCGGGGGCTGCCAGGGCCGTTTTAGGAAGGTAAAAGCGGTTGTGGGTCTGCAAGGAAATCACTTCTCACTTTCTGTGCCTCCAAGCTACTCCAGAGCCACCCAAAGTGTGGCTTACGGAGGTTCTGGGATTCAGGGAAATCCATTCCAGGCTTTTGAAAGATAAATCACAGCACAGTTGTGTGAGAGGGAAAACTACTGTGCTCAGAATAGATAGAGTCATATATACATGCCTCAGAAATAAATGGAAGGGGGGAAATGTCCACAAAGAACAACTTGAAAATGCCCGAGCGTGACAGTTGAGCAGTTCTGTGCTGCTCTCCTCCTGCCCTGACCTCGTGACCCAGCTCCTGAGCAGCCTCTCAGCTCATGCAGGGGCAGCAAACCTCGCTCAGATTTAACCTGGTGGCCCCAGAGTTATTCCAGGAGCTCCTGCTGCCATTTTAACATGAGCAGAGAGCCCTTGAAATAAAAACCTCCTGGCACAGGAGCACAGCCCGAAATAAACTGCACTTACTCCTCAGCAGGAAGGGAAGCTGAGCTGGGGGCAGAGACCTCTCTCAGAGCTGTGGGGACCCCGGGGGTCCCACATCTGCCCCAGCTGGTGGCAGGGACAGAGCACTGTGTCACTCAGGCTCCTGGCACTCAGCCTCCCACCAGGCAGCTCTTGCACAGCCAACGTTCCACAGGGACAGCAATTACCATTCCAGTTTCATCTGGGAACAATCTGGGAATTCACACAGAGACAGAGATTTGGGGTTATTAAACAATGGGATGGGCAGCAGCCATAAGGTGCCTGGGGGACAAAGGCACTGCCAAGCCAAGAGATGTAATTCCCAATTCCAACCCATTTTCTGCAGGACAGCTCTCTACTCCAGCACTGTTACCTGCAGGACAGGGCTGTGCCAGCCTCGTGGGGCAGGGCTTGCCATGCCTGTGGAGAAATCCATGCATTTGCCATGGGAAATGTTCCCATGGCTCTGTCACCGTGGTTAAACTTCCCAGTGAGCAGCTGGTGTTCACTAAACTGGCCTGGGATTCAGTTTTGGAGCACAGATCTGTCACGGAATCATGGAGTTGAAAGGGATCACTGAGTCCAGTTCCCAGCCCTGCACAGGACACCCCAAAATCCCAGCCTGGGCCTGAGATTCTCTCTGCCATGACATCAGTGTCACTTCCTTGCCTGGCTGGTTGGAAATGACACTGAAAAGGAGCTCTGGGGTTGTGCTCGAAACACAAGGACAGGGCTCTGCCCCACAGCTTGGTTTTTCAGAGGGGCAGCAGGGATGGGGGAAAGCCACGAGCTGGACAAACATCCCAGGGATGAGGTTTAAGGAAATGAAGTCCCTTTCCCTTAAAAGCAAGCACGTGGGTGCTGCTTTCCTCACCCCATCTGTTCTCACATCAGCCAAACTTCATCTCAAATCTGCCAGGATGGTTTGACAGGCTGTAAAACCCCAAACTGCACCAGCTTATCCCACACCCCACACACAGTCCTGCTGTGAGGCAGTGACAAGGTGTCTCCCAGCATGTGTCAATCTGCAGCCCCGAGGCCAAAAAAAACGAGATACAGCAAAGGGAGGAGGGAGAAATAATGGGAAATGGGTTTTTTCTTGGGCAGGTAGGGGCACATCCCTGCAGCCACGAGCAGGGTGTGCCCGAATGCCTGAGTGAGATAAGCCCTGAGCAGCAGCCTGTGCCTGCTGCCTTACCTTCAACCCCTCAGGAGCACAAATTATTCAGTGCAAAGCCCTGACTTGACAAAGAAAAACCCACATTAGGAGCCATGCTTTAGTCCCATCCAAGCACAGCTATTCCATCATTTTTTGGGTGTGTTGTCCCTGTGAAAAGCTCGCTGTGGGGCTGGAGTTAAAGTGAGCAGGGAGGCAGAGCTCTCCCTGCCCCAGCCTGCTGGGGAGGGCTCCCAGCTCCCTGAGGGACTCAGGCAGGTGGCCCGGCAGATGTAAGCACAGCCAGCCCCAGCAGGGCTCCAGATCCGTCTGGCACTTCCCTCCTGGCAGACGCTGGATGGTATTTCTGGAATCAGCCAAAGAGGAGCCGGTGCTGAGGCTCCAGAGATGCTGCAGAGCAGCCCTGCCAGGCAGCTGGCACCATCCATCAGCAGGAGGGAGCCTGTGCCGTGCCAGGAGCTCACACGGGCTCACATCCCCCTCCCCTGCCTCCCACAGGGTCCTCTGGAACCTCTCCTGTCATTCCCCATGGATGGCTCCAGACACCAGAGCTGACAGAGGTGACTGCCCACCCTTCACACCCACTGAGAGCCCACAGAGATCAGGTGAGGGAAGGCAGAAAACCCCATGCAAACAACATTTTAAATATCAAAATATCAATTTTAAATATCAAAATATCAATATCTGCCAGGGCTGGGGGGGTGAGGACTCACAGTCACACCCCCCAACCTGCTCCAGGAGCACCAGCACAGGGACACAGCTCTGCTCCTGTCCTGCCTCCTCCTCTTGTTCTCTGGCTTAAGGTCTCACAGGGATGCTCAAGGTGTCTGTGAAAGCCACTTTGTGCCTCCCCTTGGCTGGGAGTACCAGTGGGAGCTGCCCCGTGCTCTGCACACATTTATATTTACATATATAACATATATATTTATGTATATAACATATATATGTCCAGATATTCTATGGTTAAAGGAAGAGAAGTGTTAACTGAGGCTTGAATCACAGCTCAGCCCATCACACCGAGCCTTTCCTCAGCACTTCCCAGACTCCAAACCCACCCTCGCTTATTTTCCTATTTTATTTCATTTCCCTCCCCGGCTGCCTGCAGCACTGGGTGATTTCCAGGCCGGGCCATTGGCCTGCCCGGTCCCACCTCCCCTCGCTGCTCTGCTCCCTGCCCTGAGCTATATATGGCAGCGCTGAGTGTCCTCTTTGGCTTTCACCGGGCTGAGCCCCCGGGCAGGGATGGAGCAATCAGGAGTGCAAAGTATAAAGGTTAGAGGGATCTGGAGCCGGGGCAGACAATGGAGCAGAGGCTGAGGTTGATGAGTGACCACCAGAGTTGCAAAAGAGGCCCCTGGGGCCGGCAGGCAGCGCTGGCAGCCCCGGGCACTGCAGCAGTGGCAGCCACCCCTCGTCCCATGCCCTCTGCTGAGGTTGCAAAACCACCTCCAGATTTGTACCTATTTGGCAACTGAACAAGAGCAAGGCTTTGTAACCAAAAAAAGACTCCGAGGAGTCTATAAATTAAACATGCTTGCTTTTTATAGGACGGGAACAGGGTCCAGTTTTGCTTAAATTAGGGAAGTAGAGAAAGGGAGGGAAAAGTTAGGAAAGGCTGAAGCCGTGGGGATTTGTCCCAAGTTAAGGGTTGGTACAATCAAAGCTCCATCAGCAATTACAGCTGCAGAACAGAAATCGGGGGATTTGCCATCAGTAACTCTGAATCTCTCATTTCAATAAAGGAAAGGAGCAAAATGTAAGGAAGTGAAGACATTCCCAGAGCTCGAACTGGAGAATCCAACTCAACATAATGTGAATTATTCCACATCCCCTTTAACCCTGGTACTTGTAAGGAGAGGGACGAGGGATATGAAAACTGAGTAGTTTGGGAATTTGTAGCCTGGAAGAGATCACTGCAGCCTTGTTCCCTGCCTTCCTCCTCCTCACTCCCTGCACCCAGCTCATTCCTGCTCCAGCTGAGATGTCCAGGCTCCACTTCAAAGATTACAAACGATCAGAGGATCAGAGTGATGCCCTTTGGAAGAGCTCCCCGGGTCAGGCAGAGGGGTAACCAGCCCATTCCAGCTGCTGTTAGGATGAGCAGCTTAATTCAAAGTTTTCTCCACACTCACTTCCCAAGCACAAGGCCCCCATGTCCCTTTTCAAATAAAAGTCACTGCCAAAAGTCATTGTTAAATGAAGGGGCACATTAATGAGCAATTTTTCTCATCTAGAAGCAGAAATTTGGAAGGAAAAACTAATGAAGCCACGGGAAGCAGTAGGGGTTTATTTGTGTAGTGAGCACGGATCCTGATCCCTGGGAGCAGCAGAAGAGCTCCAAAAAAGGGGAGAGGAGGAAATGCCTGACTGTGACTGTCAGCCTAGAAAAGGCCCTGGGGGAGGGGAGATGCTGCAGCCAGCCCAGCAGCCAGGAGGATTCGCTGCTCACACCCCTCTGGGCCGGGAGCTGCCCCCTCCCTGAGCTCAGGGATGAGTGGAAATCTCTCCAGCCCATCACTGGCTCCACAACAAGCCCGCTCACAAATCCTGGCCTTCAGTCTGCAGGGCAGTTAAAACCAGGCTGACTCACTGGAGCTGGGCTTGAGTGCAGAAATCACTGCCCCACTGGAGCGCTGCCACCTCCTTTCCTCTGCAGCAGCTCTTCCAAGACCCCTCCTGCCTGTCCTGCACTGAACCCTCGGGGCTCCTCCCCCGGCAGTTACGGGGTTAACAGCAGCCACAGGAAGGCTGTAGGAAATGCTCACACCAGGGGCACATCACCCCTGCAGCTCTCAGCTCTGTGCTCGGGCAGATTTATCCCTAAACTCTCCCTCTGAGTCGGTGGCAGCTCTGGGAATCTGCAGCTGGATGAAGCCTTAACCCCCCAGCAGGATCTCCTGCCCCCACACACAACCAGGGACTGGAAACTGTTGTTCACTTCAGCAGCTTCTCCAAGTCTGTGACAGACCTGAAACGTTCCCATTTATGACAAGTAAAACACGAATTTATAACTAAAACAAATTTAGTTTATAACTAACACGTCCCAGGATAGGAGGGTTTGGGGGATTTTGCCCACAGTGCTCCACGCCAGAGCTCTGCTGCCCATGTCCTGTCCCTGCCCTCATGCCCAGCCCCTCACCCCTGAGGGTGGCAGAGAAAAGCTCCAGGGCACTCTGCAGGTGCTGCAAGGACTCAGCACGGCTGGGAGGGGGACACATCCCAGGATCACGGGATGATTTGGGTTGGAAAGGACCTTAAAGCTCATCCCATCCCATCCCCCTGCCACGGGCAGGGACAACTCCCACCGGCCCAGCTCAGAGCCCGCACACATCCCTGCCAGAGGGTGAGGATGGGATGGATGAAGGCATTCCCGTGCCTCAGGAGGATTGGGGAGCAGGGGCTGTATCTGCCAGAGGGTGAGGATGGGATGGATGAAGGCACTCCCATCCCCCGAGGAGGTTTTGGGAGCAGGGCTGTACCTGTCCGTGGGGGGTGCAGTACGTCTCGGGCTTGCTGAGGCCGCAGGTGGAGGAGGCTCTCAGGTGAGAGGCCCGTCCCAGCAGCAGGTCCCCGGGGGCAGGGTAACAGGCTCCCTGGGAACAGGCTCTCTGTGCTCCCAGGAGCCGTGGGGCAGCTGGAACAGAAGAAAAGGGATCAGGACTGTGTTAGGGGGGCACAGACACCAACCAGCCTCACGGGACAAGACCTGTGTGCTGCTGCACCAAACTAGCCACGCCTGGGACAACCGTCCCCAGTGCAGGTGACAGCAAAGAGAAGGGGATTCCACCCCTGAGGGACCTTTCTTTTATAATAACAATAGTGTTTTGTACTAAGAGTTACTTCCAAAACACTTCCTTGCCCTGGCCCCAGGTTTTGGGCTGCAGGGATGCTCTGTGCCGTGCCCATCGAACTGACCAGCCCTGCTGGTGTCCCCTGTCCCCAGAGCCAGCCCTGGTTGTTGTCCCCTGTTCCCACAGCCAGCCCTGGTGGTGTCCCCTGTCCCCAGATTCTAGTTAGCCAGCTGGACCCCTGGTTGTTTGGGAGCCTTACCCAGCAGCACAAACACTGCCCATGGCCACAGCTGCCAGCGAGGCTCCATTCAGCCACAGACACACCTCGGGAGGAGTTCTCAGTGAAACTGAAAAGAGCAGAAAATGTCAGTTCAAAAGCTCAGTCCAGGTCCTCCTTCCTCCTCACTCTACAGGGAGATACTTTTAATTTATCCACACAGAATGACATGGGGGGAAAAAAATCAAGACTAAGGAAGAGGAAAATCAGATGCTCCAAGTGAATTTGCCTCTAATGCAATGAACCCCAGCCCCGCTGGCGGCAGGCAGGAATGCAGGGCTGGAGGGAAGGGATGCAGTGTGCACACACACCCCCCTACAGCCTCGGCCACCCTTCCCAGGCTCTCTCTGTGCTCCAGCCCCACCCCTCACTTCCAGAGTCTATCCCAGACCCAAACCCCTCGCGCCATGCCCCAAAGTCTCATTCCAGGAAAAGGAGAAATCCATAAAAAACCTCCCGTGAGCGTCTCCCGCAGGGAAAGGAGCCCCGTGGGACAGCCCAGGGGAGGAAACGCTGCCGGCACACCCCCGCAGCAAGCCGAGAGCTCACCTGCGCTGTCCCCGGCGCTGTCCCCGTGTCCCCCCGGCAGCCGTGACAGCGCTGTGAGCGCCGGCCGAGCCGAGCCGCCTTTTAACGCGCAGCTGCCTCACCTGCGGAGAAGGTGCCTGTGGGTGCAGGGAGGATGATAAAGGAGTGATTCAGGGATCCCCAGACATCCACACCCTGTCCTGTTAGCGCATAACTCATGACGGCTCCCGCACGGGGCACAGCGCACACACAATGCCCCGGGCACGGCAGGGCAGCGGGGAAAGCCGGTGAAAAGCCTCGGTGAAAAGCCCCGCTGGGACTCATTTAACCCCCCCGGGACCCGTTTAACGCCCCCGGGGCTGCGGTGGAGCCTTGGAGCCGCTGCTGGGCTCAGCCCTCAGCCCAGTGCTTGCCCACCCTCCCGGGCAGGGTTTGCAGGGTTTGCTCAGCACCAGCTGACAGGGCAGTGCCGCTGTCAGCACCTCAGCTCGGTCCTTTAAAGTATCAATGGAAACAGCAGCACAGCTTTATTATTTTACTGTGGCAGCAAAGTAAGAAACCTTTAGAAACCTGTTTGAAGTGGGGACTGTTGGGCAAAGACTGCTGAGAGCACAGCCACCACCACCCCAGCCCTGCTCACACGCTGAATTTCAGCTCAAACAACTTTTCATCCTCAGAAAAATTTTATCGAGCCTTTTCCATTTCCTTCAGTGGAATTACCCCAAAGTGACCTCCTGTCCCATCCTGTGAGGGGCTCAGCAGGGCCCTTCAGGTGACTCCAGGTCTCCCTTCCCGTTGTTTTGTTGTTGGTGTCACTCACCTGCCAGCCCCACCCTGGGTGACACAGGCACGTCAAGCTGAGGACCAGCAGGGCTACACACAGAGCTGGAAAAAAAGAGAAATATTGTCCCTGAGGCTATGGTGTGTAAAGCTGGGCTGAGGTGTGGCTCACCTGGGCGTGCCTGCCCTGCTGGGGCTCAGCAATGCGGTAACGCCGCATTCCTCCTCCCCAGCCCGGCTGGCGGCACAAGGGAAGCGAGAAAAAAACCTGGAATGTCTAAAAGAGAAAGGGAGGGATGAGACGTGCCCCGAGCTGCCGACACAACCCCTCGGTGTAACCTCGTGTGTGTAAAGTGCTCCCACCGACCGCAGACTTGCCAGAGCGAGGCAAAACATCACCTGCAATTCCGGCCTCCACAAGTTCAAACAAGAACAAAACCCGGGAAAAGGCTCGTTGGCAGAGTATCAACGGCAAAGCAATGAAAATGGGAAAGGGAAAAAAATCAGCTGTGAACGGGCGGGTGCTCAGGGGCAGCAAGGCTGGGGCAGGGGGTCCCTGGGGCAGGGGATCCCTGGAAGCCCAGGGCCCTGACAGGAGTCAGAAGGCTGGAACAGCTCCAGGCTGCCTTGTCCAGCGTTGTCCTGGGTAGCAGGGAGGGAATGTTACAGATGGAGATTGGAACTGATGGTAAAAACGCACCACAGCAAATAAAAGGTGAGCACTGGAGCCATCCGGGATCGTTGGGACAGACAGGGAGATGCTCACCGGGCTGGAGTTCCTCTCCAGCTCAGCCTGTGCTCACCTGTGCCTCAGAGGGCTGGGCCAGACATTCCCTGGAAAACAAACACCATTAACTCCTGCAGGAAATCGTGCTCTGAGTCACGGGCCATCCCTGCCCTGACGAGAGGGCATTACCCAGCAGAAAACCTCTTCTCCAGGAGCAGATCAGCACCAGCTGCTGCCTCCCTGTGCCCAGGGACACCCACAGGAGCAGGGCAGCCTGAGCCCTGCTGCAGGACCTCTGTCCCAGCCCAGCAGTGCTTGCAGGGGCAGGAAGGCTGAGAGCACCTTTGCTGCACCAGCAGCTGATTTACAGTGGAAAAAACCAGGCAGAGGGATGATCTGTGTGTGCTGAGCAGGGTCTTGCCACAGGGGTGTGTTGTTGTTTTACACCATAACGACACAGATTCTGAGATTCAGAAGGCTGAAAATGGCTCCTTTATTTTTGGGATGTGTCTCCCTTTATATACTATTTTACACAGGCCAATTTGATTGGTGAAACAAAGGCAAACCCCTTCAATCACATTGGTCAGAGCAGAGGGACATCAAGAAGTCCCTCCTAGGAAAAGGAATAACATAGGTACGGTTACAAAAACATTTCTCCTGTTTACAGAAAATTCCCTGACAAAAGAATTTCAGAAAACCAAAACACCTCAGGCACAGAACCAGGGCTACAGGGGAGGGCAGAGCCCAAACTCCCAGCCCCCTCCAGCCCCCGAATTCCCAGAGCTGGGATGAAACCTCCCACCACTGGGCAGGCACAGCCTGAGTCCTGTCAGGTACCCACAACCTTAGTAGGAAAAACCTGGAAGAGTCCTGGGACATGGAGCTGGAAGTGCTGAAGCTGCTGGGCAAGAGAAAAACTTGGGAGGGTTTTGACAGGGGTAAGAAATTGTGTCTCATGTCGTAACTTTTTGACAACTCTCTCAGTAGCAAGATTAATGATATCAGTAATAAAAGAGGTTTTCCTCCACCTAATCTTTTCATTTCCCATTTTAACTCAAGCCTGACCAGCAAACCACCTCCTTATTCCAACAGAGATGATTTAAATCACTGGCTTTGCTAATTACCATGATCTCCTTTCAAAGCATTTCAGGAATTCCTGACAAAATTCCAATTCATGTTCTGAAAACCTGCTCTGAAAGCAAATAAAACTTTGAACCGAAACGCCACTGGCCTACTTTAGGTTTAAATTCCAACAACTCTGGGATCTGGCTCCAGAGTGCAGCAGCCCTGTCAGCCCAGGCCCCTTCTGCAGCCCCTGCCCAGTGCCAGCTGTGGGCACAGCTGGGACAGGGCTGTGCTGCCACGGAGGGGACAGCTCTGCCCTGGGTGCTCTGCCCAGCACTGAGCTCAGGCCCTGCTCCACACCCAGCGCTGGAGCACAGCAGATCCCAAATCAGAATCAGAATCACCAGGTTGGAAGAGACCTCCAGGATCATCAAGTCCAACCCAACCCCGACACCTCAACTAAACCCTGGCCCCAAGTGCCACATCCAGTTTTTGTTTAAACACATCCAGGGATGGTGACTCCACCACCTCCCTGGGCAGACAATTCCAATACTTTATCACCCTTCCTGTAAAAAACTTTTTCCTGATATCCAGCCTGTATTTCCCTTGGAGCAGCTTGAGGCTGTGTCCTCTGGTTCTGCCAGTGCTGCCTGGAGAAAGAGACCAACCCCACCTGAGCACAGCCACCTTTCAGTTCCCTTCAACACCACCTGTACAGCAAAGCAAAGGGTCAGAATTTGCCCTTAAACTGGGTTTTTCTTTTCCCCCTAGCTCTTTTCCCCACCCCAGGGAGTTCCCTGTGCCCTGGCCCATGATGGGCCAGCACAAAATCCCCCAGAGTCCCCCGTGGAGCAGGAGGGGCTGGGCTGCACAGCCCCCCAGGCACACAGGGACACTGTGCAGAGCTGGCAGGGCACAGGCTGGCACTGTGCCCACTTACCACCAGGACTTTGATAAAATTATCCTTGCAGTGTTATTTTTGTCACCTCCCCCTGTGACAAAATATTCCATTAGGAAAGCATTCAGCTCCCCTCTGGAGGGTTTTGGCTTTTCCAGGCAGTGAAGTGGAGGGGTCTCTGCACCTCTGGTGCCAGCCAGCAACCCCCCACAGCCTCCCCCTGCAGAAGTTTAAATTAATGGGGCATTCAGGAGCCCCCTTTAAGCCACGGATTGTTCCTGTGTGTGACACCAAGGACAGGCTGTTTGCAGCTCAGGCCTCCCCCAAAATGCTGGAACTGGAACAAGGCCCTGTCTGTGCACAGGTTTGAGCTGCCCAGGTAAAACAGAGTCTGTTCCCACCTTGGCTGCCCTCCCTGGCTGGGCTGAGGGCTGGGCACAGCCACAGAGCTCACACTGGTCACAGACACAGTGTGACCGACCCTTGTCCCCTCAGGGCCATGTGGGACATGAGGCAACAGCTCTGTCCTGTCCTCATGCTGCTGCCAGAGCCACCAGGGCAGGGCTGTGCCACATCCCAGCAGCTGGCACCCACAGGGTGGCTCAGGGCTGTCTCGAGGTCCTTTCCACAAAACAGGACAGGGTTGGGCACCAAGCAGCCCAGTCCCTGTGCCTGTGTGACCTGTCCCAGTCCCTGTGTGACCAGTCCCTGTGTCTCTGTGACCTGTCCCAGTCCCTGTGTGACCAGTCCAGGGCAGCAGTCACCCCTCAGACACTGCAGCAGAGCAGGTCACCACAGTGACCAGGTCACCACAGCCCGGCCACGTGGCCAGAGCTGTCCTCCCCCTGTGTCCATCACAGCCTGGGGGAGGCTCCTCTGGGCCCAGTCCAGCAGGCACAGCTGAGCTGATGCAACCAAACCTGCACTATTTTATTCATTTTCAATAGGAGAAACCTTTAAAGTGCCTTGCTGGGCTTTAGAGTTTCCTTTCATTTTTCTCTCCTTATTCCCTCGAGTATTTCAGGGTGGCACCACCTCCAGCAGCTTGTGCCCGCATAGATCAAATGTCCTGAAAATTTCCTGGAGCTTCCTATGGGGGATGTTCTGGCAGGAGGGGCAGCTCCTTCTCCCTCCCAGCCCCTTTCAGGGCTCTTCTCCTCCTCCCCGAGCCTCCGGCACGCTCCCGCAGCGTGGGCAGCGCCTGCCGTGCCCCTGGAGAGTGCCAGCCCCGGGGCAGTGAAACCCGAGCTGAGCCACCTGGAGCCCTCCCAGGGCCGCAGCTTCTCATTCCAGCTCCTCCCGCGGCCGGGGCAGCGCTTCCCCTTCCCCAGAGCATCCCAAGGTTATGCCACTGCAGGGCCAGCCCTGCCAGCAGGAGACCCGGGTTGTAAATGTGTATTATGAAGTTGGCTTTAAGATTTGTGCTATATGGTTAATAAATTTGTAGTAAAGATATAAGTTTTTATTTCTGCTATTGATAAAGAAAATTAAACGTAGTAGTAGTAGTAAGTTAATATAGTAGTTACTTAAACTGTCTGTTTGGTCAAGATATCCAGTGAACATGTAAAGAAGAGCCTGCTATTGATATAATATGCTTAAACAGAATAACAGATGTTATTCTGTTTGCCTGAAACAACATCCAGTAAACATATAAAAAAGACCTTGCCATTGATATATCAACTATCAGCATCTACCATTAAAAAAAAAAAAGTATAAACCAAGGCCCAAACTAAAGGTAATAGTAAAAACACAACCAAAAAACACGCATGCTCTGAAAAGGCAAACCCAAGGAGGGACCATGCAAAACAGTTCCTGAAATATAAAAACTAGTTTATAAAAAAACATAACTATTCAACAAAACTAATGCAATAAAAAAGATTTAAAGAAGGCCTCTGAAATAGTAACAATAATAATAATAATAATAATAATAATAATAATAATAATAATAATAATAATAATAATGTTGTTGTAGACTTGGCTAAATGCTAAGTCACTCGGCCAGCCGTACTTCCTTTTTACTTAATCCGTTTCCTAATTGTTTTATTCCTAATTATTTTTTTATTATTAAACCTATTTCTTAAAATGTACCCGGAAAGTGAACTCTGTTTTTCACACCCGGCTTTGGAGAGGAAGCCCGGGCCAGCAGCAGCTGGAGCTCAGCATCACCCGCGCCCTCCTCCAGAGCCATTCCAGGAGGATTTCCACCCTGCCAGCAGGAGATTCGGGTTTGGAAATTCCAGGCACCCCGGGGCAGCAGCAGCTGCGGCTCAGCATCACCTGCGCCCTCCTCCAGAGCCATTCCAGGCAGATTTCTGTGAGCTGAGCATCATCCCCTCCCCGCAGGATTTGGGTTAAGCCGAGGCTGCTGACGTTGCTCTGGAAGTTCAGGCAGAGCTCTTCCCTCCAATGACGTTAAACTCGTGCAGCTCCCCCGGCCACAAAGCCTGGTTTAATCAAAGTTGCGATTAAACCCGACAACGTCCTCGTGCAGACTCTCCTAAATGAGATTTAGAACGGCTAAAATTAGTCTAATTTAATGTTAATCATTAATCGTTTTACCCACACTTAATTCAATTTAAATGTCCACACGGCGAGCTTGCATAGACTTTGTTACTGAAATCTAAACCAAAATTGAATTAAATGTTGTTCAATTAGATCAGCACAATCGGAGTGCTGCTATGAGGAGTGTTTGCCAGAGATGATTATCAGCTGGTTGGTTAATGCTCAAAATTACCCTGAGCCCTGTGTTATCCCAAAAGCTCCAGCTCTCAGTACTTTGGGAAGGCATGGACATCTCCATCAGTATTTAATGAACAGAAATACCTTTCCCAGCCCTCAGGAAAGGACTTGCTGACATAAGGTCCAGGAGGCAACAAAAACCCTGCCTGTAAAAAACCAAAAACAACCAAAAAATCACTTTTTTAGGTGAAAAGTCACGATGCCAACAGTTCACAGTGACCTTTGTGTCGGGGGCCGGGTGCAGCTCAGCCGCTGCTGCTGGGGTTGAGCAGGGCCAGGGCAGCCCCCGCCTGTCCCTGGGAGCTGGGAGGGGTCAGCACCGTGACCCCCAAAGAGCCGGGGGAGGAGCCCTGACCTTGACCTTCCCCTGTCTGGCCGCTGTCCCCTCCAGCTATCTTTTCTCCAATGGCCATTTTGTTGAGCGTTGCAGAAGAGAAAAAAACACGGCCCGAACAGCAGGAATCAGCTGCAACCTCGGCTGCCAAGTTGGCAGAGAAGATAAGGACCCTTTATTTAAAGTAAAAAAAAAAAAAAAAAACCAACCCAGACGCTGAGGAGGGATAGACAAGTCTTTAGCAACTTTTACAGCCAGTCTTGCAATACAGTTTCCTAAGCAGACTCAAACTTTGGGGGAAAAAAAAAAAAAAAAAAGCCTAAGTTTTCAGCAGCAGCGTTTCCTTGGAGCCCTGTGCTGCCGAGGGGGCAGAGGCAGCTCCACCGCCCCGGGACGTGCGGGATGTGAGGGATGTGAGCAGCCAGGGCTGACTCAGTGCCCCACACACCCCCAAGGCACAGCTCAGAGAGAAAGGGGAAAACCCGAGCAGTTCAAGGACCGTGTCCCTTTTTAGGGTGGGTCAGCAGTGCTCACAGTCTGATGGGCAGGGAACCAGAAGTGTGTGAGGCATCAAAGCCTGGGCAGGAGGAGGGAAGGAAGGGAGGAAAGAAAGGAGGATATTGTCACCTGCAGGGGCAGGAAGGGCAGACACAGCACCAGGCGTTCCCATCCCCGGTTATTTGCATCACAGAGAGGTTTCCCCTGCGTGGGCTGAGGCAAACCCAGCTCAGGGGCATCACACCCACACCCCCCGTGCCACAGGGCCTGTGTTCCAAGGGCAGGGCTAAGGGAACCCGCCTCCTTTCCTCCCTGCCGTGGGGACAAGTTCCCTCCATCTCCAGCTGCTCTGGGGGCTGCCTGCCCACCCCCTGGGCTGGGCTTCTCCAGGGGTCCAACCTCCTTCACAGCATCCCTTGGAGGATCCCTCTGAGCTTCACCTCCTTCCACAGGCACCAACCTCCCCCTAAAACTGCTGCTGCAACATCAGATTGTATTTTAATTTTTATACACTAGCACAGCAATTCCCATCATCTCAGCCACATGGATCAGCCAAGAAACCCACCCCAGAGCCCATCACCTGCTGGAAATCCCAACAACTTCTCATGGCTTTAGCAGCTCTCTGAGAAGTGCATGGAATCCACAGGATTCCTGCGGCCAGAGCAGTGTCTGTGCTCTGATGGACCCTGCAGCCGCAGCAGATGATGGTGATGATGATGATGATGATGATGATGCAATCGTTCTTGCATCATCGGTAAATGCCGGGGGGTTATTGGTGCAACACTCCCTGGCTGCAGTCCAGGCAGGCAGAGCGGCAGCTCAGCTTCTGCCGGGGATGGAAACAGCCCCTGCAGGTGGCACAGGGGGTGACACCGAGGGGGTGACACCGAGGGGGTGACACCGAGGGGGTGACACCGAGGGG
>JANPWX010000610.1:732827-749732 GCA_024734555.1 Trochalopteron elliotii | reverse complement strand
CCCCCCGGAGCCCCCCGCCCGCCGCACTGAGCCGCGGCCGCCGGGAGGGTCCCCTGGCCACCCCCGGGTCCTGCCCGGCATCGCCGCCTCCTCTCGGTGATGCGCGGGCAGCACCCGCAGGGACAGAGAGGGGCCCGCAGAGGCGGCTCCGTGCCCTGCTCGCCCTGCTAATTGTTAAATAAAGTGTATTAACCGGACAGCTCTGCGCGTGCTGGAGGGTTTTATCACCTTTCTCTGCTGTTCATGGGCACAGCTCCACTGCCAGGGATCCAGGGGCAGCCACAGCTGCTCTGGGCACCCTGTGCCAGGGCCTGCCCACCCTCACAGGGAACAGTTCCTTCCTAATTTCACTGCTCCTTGCTCCAAGATCACCTACAGAAACCAGCACACGCAGGGTGGGCTCTGCCCTTTAAACTTTCAGAAAATCACTGTCAAACCTGTTTGCCCAGCAGACACTGAGCAGCATCACAATGCTGGGAAAGCTGAAGATTCTCCTATTCATCCTCTTGGCTCTTTTACTGCCTTTTGCAACCCATGGATTCTTCCACAGTGATATTTTTTAGGGGTAAGAGCCACCCAACAAACTGCCAGTAGTATACCCATGGTGATAACCCAGAGGATAAACGAGAATCATCAGTAATGGTTGGGAAACTGAACCTTTGCCAGCCCTGATCTCTCCAGATATTGTTCTGAAGCTTTACAACAATGAGAGTGCTGATCAGTAAATCCTCGTGGCAGCCAGTGAGGAAGGGAAGGGTCACTCCTGGTTTAGATGTGGAGTGGGGAGAGAGGGATGTCCACTCATCCCACAGCAGTCTGCTCTGAGGAGACACTGCAGTCCCAGCCCCCAGGACAGCCACCAAACCACACACCCACCGCTCTGTGGAGCTGCAACTGTTCAGTGCCTTCCCTTCAGAGCCCTCAAAAAGCACAGCTGACAGTCCTGGCAGGCCAAGGGTGCAAAGGGACAGCCTAAAGTCCAAAGCCACACGCTTCATTAGGTTAATGTTTGCTAAATCACCGGCAGGGCAAAGAAAAGGTCCAACAGATACCAGCAAACTTGTGTGAGATAAGAACCAGCTCAAAACCTCCCAGCCCCATTTGCAGCCTCCAGCCACCTTCACCTCTACAAAGGGATGGGATTGCTCCTGAAGATTTTCATCCCTTTGTTGGGAGCAGCACTGGCCTTTTATTTTTATTCAGCACCCGAGAACTTCAATGAAGGTAAGTCCTGGGAGAAAAAGGCTTTACAAGCACAGCAAGGCTGCTGCCAGGAGGGCAGAGTGTGCCCTGCACAGGGACCTGGAACGGCCTGGCAGAGTCAGAGCAGGAGGGCTGGGAGGGCAGAGAGCCCCCGGGCAAGGGGTCAGAGCACAGGGAAAACTCCTGGAACTACAGCTGGGACACCATGTCTGACCTCTGTAAATGACTTTTTCAGGAAATAATCCATTTTCCCACTTTAAACATCCAATATTTTTAAACATTCAGGCCTTTTTGGTCAGCTCTCACTGTTCCCTGGCCAGGCTGGGTGCAGAGTTCGAGCCTCACATGAGCGCCTCACCAAAGTGGGACCAGGGATCAGACTCCAGCAGGGTCTGACAAGGCTGGCAGGGACACAGAGGGGAGCCACAGGGACACAGAGGGGCAGCCAGGGCTGTGCCAGCCCTGAGCTCTGCACCCTCCTCTGCAGAGATGCTGCGGGGGAAGCGGGTGATTGTGACAGGGGCCAGCAGTGGCATCGGGGAGCAGATGGCTTATCACCTGGCACGGATGGAGGCCCACCTGCTGCTCACGGCACGGACAGAGGCCAGGCTGCAGAAGGTAAATGGCCAGCAGGGCTGGATGTGGATGTTCACCCCAGCCCGGGCACACCTGGTACTCTCCAGACCCACCCCAGAGCTCCCCCAGCACAAACCCTGTCTGGCCCAGGGCAGGAACAGCCTGGGGGGGGGGGGGGCCCCGCGGGGGGGCCCCCCCCCCCAACCCCGTCCTGTGTCCCCCCCAGGTTGTGGAGAGATGCCTGGAGCTCGGTGCTGCTTCTGCCCGCTACATCAGCGGCTCCATGGACAGCCCCAGCCTGCCCGAGGAGGTGCTCAGGGAGGCTGAGAACACCTGGGGTAGGTGCTGTGCCCCTCCTCGCCCCACAGCACAGCCCGGCCTCCGGGAGCCGCCTGCTTCCAGGCGACGGCGAACCTGCTCTGCCCCCAGGTGGCCTGGACACGCTCATCCTCAACCACATCGGCCAGAGCAGCTTCAGCTACTTCAGCGGGGACGTGGGGCACGTCCGGCAGCTCATGGAGACCAACTTTGTCAGCTACGTGGCCCTGGCCACGGCTGCCCTGCCCATGCTGAGGGAGAGCGAGGGCAGCATCGTGGTGGTTTCATCCGTAGCAGGTGAGCTCAGAGGGGCCCTGCCCACAGCCCTTCCTCTGCCTGCCAGGGACCCCTGCCCAGACTCTTCTCCAAAAGGCAGAGCAAGGGCCACAAGCAGAGAGCTGGGACTCAGGGTCAGCACAGGATTTAGATCTTTGGTGCACAGTTCAAATGCCCTGGGAAATTTATATTTTGTCCTGTCAGTCTCTCAGCACCTTTTGATCACCTTCACACGCTGCAGTGCAGGTGATTTCACAGGGATGGCCACGTATTGAACACACATTTGCAATATGTGGGCATCTCTGCAGGGATACAAGAGCAGTATCAGCCGCACTGGAAGGCACTTTGTGCCATATGTTACATTTTAAACATTCCTGCATGTGTTTATTTCCCTCAAGCATCCATGAGAGCTTATTCCAACACCCTAAATCCCAGCACTGTAGCTACAGGCAGGGCAGGAGGAAGGGAGAGCTGTGCCTGCCCAGCACCTGCACCCCAGCATTGTGTCTGCTCCAGGTAGAATTGCTGGACCTTTCACTGCTCCCTATTCTGCAACCAAGTTCGCCTTAGAGGGATTTTTCAGCTCCTTGAGGCAGGAACTCATCATAGACAAGGTCAACGTTTCCATCACACTCTGCATCCTGGGCTACATCAACACAGGTAAGCTCAGCCCCACAGGGACCCCGTGGCTCAGCCCATTCCAGCCCAGCTGAGCCCACCACCCACCCCCTGGCCCAGTCTGCTCCTGCCATGTCTGTGCAGCTGTGGAAGAAGGACTCCAACTCTTAAAAAGGTGTGGGCTGAAGCCTTTGGCTCTGTCACCCTCGCAGTGAACCCAGGGGAGGTCCTATGGCCACTCAAGAGGTGGAAAGGAAAGGGAAGGATTGTTATAATTGTTATTTTTCGCAGTTCTAAGCCTGGTTAAACAGGTCTGACCCCCGGAGCTGGTCGGTTTGAGGATGCCCCAGACACCCTGAGCGAGCTGACGGTGCCTGTGGCCGCGTCCCCTCCTGACCCATCCCTGTCCCCTGCAGAGAGCGCCGTGCG
Source organism: Trochalopteron elliotii (assembly GCA_024734555.1). Lineage (NCBI taxonomy): Eukaryota > Metazoa > Chordata > Aves > Passeriformes > Leiothrichidae > Trochalopteron > Trochalopteron elliotii. Next base: position 746,312 of record JANPWX010000610.1, on the reverse strand, counting down.
CGCCGTGTCACACGTTATCCCGGACACGCCGGCGCCCAAGGAGGAGTGTGCCCTGGAGATTATCCGGGCGGGAGCGCTGCGCCGGCGGGAGCTGCTCTACCCGCCCCGGGCCGTGGGCACCATGCTGCTCCTCCACAGCATCGCCCCCGAGCTCCTCGACTCCATCGTCCGCAGCAGCTACCGCCTGGAAAACGTCAGGAGAACGTAATCCCTGAGCTGTGCCGGGACACCTGGGGCCAAGCAGGACGGAGCTGGGGTTAACCCAGCTGCCTGGGTGATCCTTTCCTCACCGCCGGGGCATCCCTGTGCCGACAGCCTGGGGCAGGACGCTCCAGGAGTGTGTAACGCAGCACAAAAATGTCCTTTTTAGTAATGGACTCTTGTAAAGGGATTTTTCCAACCGGGAGGCATTTCAGAGAGGCCCTGCAGCAGCATCTGCTGCCAGTGTCCTGCTCTCCAGCAGGATTCCTGCTCAACCTGCAGAAACTGTTCCCTCTGGAAAGGCGCCGAGGCAGCTGAGGTGAACCAAGTTTTGGGCCAAGCAGCACCCAAACTACCCAAAGCCATGAGAGAGTCCCTGAATCTGGAGATGTTCTGTCACACCTCCCTTCCACGCCCATCTTTGTAAAAATAAATCCCATGTTACTTTGAGATCTGTGCTCTTCCGGGTGTTCCTTCTCCACGTGCACAAGCAGGGAGCCCTTATCAGTACCCGGCGCCCTTATCAGTGCCCAGCTGGCTAAACCGACCTCCTCCCGATTTGCATTAACGAAGCTTTCACTTCTCTAAAGACCTTAATGAATTTCTGCCATTCCTGACCTCTCCTCAGCTGCCAAAAGACACTTTTTTTTCCTCTTTCCAATCTGCAAGAAGCCTTACAATAATAGCATTACTGTACTTCCCTAAGGCTGGATTTTTCTCTGCCCCAAAGCCGCTCGGGGAAACTCCGTCCCCGAGTGCCACGAGCAGTTCCACGAGCCAGCGCTCAGCCTCTGAGTCACAGAGCAGCCAAGGGGGGATGCCCCAAAAGATAACTGCTGGCTCTGCTTGGAGCCAGGCTGGACACTCGGGGCTCCCGAGATAAGCCTGTGAGCACACACAGGAACCGGGGCTCGGCCGCAGCTGCACCGTTTCCTGTTTGACAGAGAGAAAAGGAGAGCACAAGATGAGGTGGGTGGCATGAGGAGGGCAGCCGGGGCGTGTTCCTGCCCGACAACACCCGGCTCGGCACGGCACCTGAGGGGCAGGACAGGACCCTGGCACCAGGTAAGTGCTGGAGCACCGACAGCACCAGGCTGCTGGGGCTGGAGGGGAGCACAGGCTAAAAGCAGCACCAGGCACCTTTTTTCCCCATCTTTTTTCACCCCATTTTGAGCCTACACAACTTGCCCCGGGAAACTGTAACGTGAGCCAGCAAGGAGCACAGGTTCTCTTCTGGTTTCCCTTGAAGCAAGAAGTGTAACAGCTCGGAAAGCAAAGATAGAGGACATGTTTAATTAGAGAGGGTAATTTGGGGTAGCAGAAGGAGGAAATAGAGAATTAGCTTGTCAAGAAAGCCTCAACGGTTTGCTCGCCTGGGGTGAGTAATGGGCTGTGTTTCTTTAAGCTTTATACTGCTTTTCAGTGCATTTTTGGTGAGCTGAGGCTTTTACAGCCCTGGGACAGGCTGGGCAGGCCAGAGGCAGCACAGGTGGGAGAGGGCTGAGCTTCTCCTGACAGGAAGAGATGGATGAGTGGAGACTGAGCAGGACACACAACTGGGTCTTTTCTAAAATGGAACAAAACGAGTTGAAAAACACTCAGCATTTGGAGGAGTGTCCTGGCTGGGGCTTATGGGCGCCTTCCCCACCCAGGGCAAGAGCTGCCCACCCCAGAAATGCTGCTCACCCTCAAAGGAGGCCCCTGCAGGAAAAGCACCAGGAACATGCTTTGAGCACCCCAGAGCTACCACAAGGACACTAACAAGAATTACAGAGCAGATTTTAATACAAGCTAAAAAGCATGGAAGCATTTTACATATAAATGGCACTCCAGAAGCACTACCCGATACCCCACAAAAATTAAATCCTAGAAACGGTTGGTTTTCGCTCAGCCCCTGTGTTTGCCCTGGTTTCACAGGGCAGAAGCCCCGAGGGGACGAGGCCACCATGCTCAGGAGGGCTCGGCCCGGGCGGCGGCCCGGGGAGAGCTACGAGGAGCGGAGCGAGCGGCGGCAGGAGGCTCGGGAGCGGCTGCGCTGCAGGAACAATGTCACCACCTGCCGCCGCCCTGCCCGGCCCGCCCCGCGCCCAGCGCACAGCCCCCGGCAAACCGAGTTCCTCAGGAGGAGAAACCTGGCGGCCGAGGCCGGGGGGACCCTGCCGGGACAGGAGCCCGAGGCACAAACCCCTCCGGAGCCCTCCTTGCGGGTGGAGCTCAGCCCAAGCATCCTTCAGGTAACGCCTGCCCTGCCCCAGGTAACACCTGCCCTGGGGCTCAGAGCTCAGCCTGCCCCAGGTAACACACCTGCCCTGGGGCTCAGAGCTCAGCCTGCCCCAGCCACCACGAGAGCATCAGCATCCGAGTCAAAGCACAGCCAAAACGCAGATTGTACAGACAAAAATGTGCATTTCCCTGTGAACTGCAGAGTTGGGCGTGGGGACACAGTCACCTCCCTGCTCCTCTCCTGTTTGCCAAGCCCTGAACCACGTGGAGATTTTTCTGCCATTTCTCCCAGTGCAACTCCACATTTTTGCTGCCAGGCTGCAGTTTTACACTTACACAAATTATTTTTACCCTTGATAAGTGAGCTCCATCCACCTGGCTTCCCTCCATCACCTGTGCTGTGAGCAGGAAGGGTGGAGGAGGCAGGAGACTCTCTAGCACTCATTACCCACCCTGTGCCACACAGGAACCCAGAGGGCTCCCTGCCTTCAAGAACACCTTTGGAAAGGTGCAAAACACCCTGGGCAGAGCCAAACAGATCTCACTGTAAATTTATTTCTGTGTAAAAATTCCCTGGGGGCTCACAAAGCTGTGTGAGCAGAGACAAGGTGATTTCCACAGACACACCTCGAGCTCCCTGTACAGCACCAGAGTGAGCAGAGCAATCACCCACCTCCTGCTGCCTCTTGGTTCAGCAGCTCCAGCCCCAGGAATCTGCAACAAGCACTGACATGCAGAGGCCTTCCCTGCTGAGCTGGCAGAGCTAAGGAGCCACCAGCCCAGGGCAGCAAAACTGGCACCTCTGCTCTGAGGCAGCAGAGACCCACACCAGGGCCCAGCTTGTCCCATTCTGGGGATATCATTCCCCCATCCCAACACTCAGGCTGTTCCCCACTTTGCTACAAAGCTCTGGAGCAGCTGCAGGGCCCTGGGGGATTTGCCCCCAGCCCTTGGCATCTCCTTGCTGCCCCTCAGCCTGCTTTGGGGAGACACTGACTCCAGCTGCCCTCTCGTTCCAGCACCCGAGGAGCTGCCCCACATTCCCCCCTGCTCAGCCCTTCCTGAGCCCCAGCACCCCCCGGGGACGAGGGGACTCTCTCCACACCCAAGGTAGGTGAGGGATGCTCAGATTTCCCCAACACAACATTCCCTTCCCACCTTCACGTCTCCATGGAGCTGTTTGGGATCAGCTGGCAGCTCCCCCAGCCCAGTCTGAGTTTTCCCTGCAGACTGCAGGAATTAGGAATATTTTTCCTGGGGAAGGATAAACCAGCCCACAGCTTGACCACCAGTGCTGCTTGAGCAGCTGCTCTGCCCCAGGGCTGCCCTGTTGCTGTCCCAAGATGAGCCAGGGGAGTGACTTCACTGCAGGATAATTCCCTGCAGCTTCTCTGTCCACCAGAGCAGGAATTTCTTTGCCTCTTGTGCCCCCTGAACTATCACTGGACACTTTAAGCTGGGAGCAATGGGAACCATCTGGGAGCAGAGATGGACACCCTGACAAAAAACACCCACAGCCCCTCAGGGAGATCACTGACACCCTCTCACTTTGCTTCCACAGGAACCCAGACCCTCCCAGAGCCGAGCTCAGCAGTGAGAGACTCCAGCCAGCAGACAGAGTAAGCAGCTCCTGCCCCATCCCTGTCCCTGGGAATTCCCACAGGGCAGCAGCTCCCCGAGCCCCAAAGGGCTCCCCTCCAAAAGGCACAAGGTTTGCTGCACAAACACTCACAGCTCAGCTGGGGAGGGGGTGGCCAGGCTGAAGACCCTCCCTGACACCTCAGTAACACTCTTTGTTTTTTCATTTCAGCTGGGGAATTGCAGTTTTGAATAAGGTAAGGAAAGCACAGGTAATGACCAGCCTGGGAACTCCTGGAAGTTAAACTGCTGTGGAAGTATTTCCAGTTCCCTGGAAAAACTAACCCAATGGACCCCAGCAGGCTCTCCTTCTCCACCCGAATATCGGCTGTTTAATCACTTTCATTTAAAAATATTTAGATTTTTGTAGCAAGTTCATGACACGTTTATAAACTGAAACAATACAATTTTAAAACATTTGCCCTTTCCCTTCCAGGAAATGGTACAGCTCTCCAACTACCTGAAGGTAGGTACCAAACCCACTGCGACAGCTGGTTTTCATCAAGAATAATACTTTTTAAATTAATAACAATATTAATTAGTATTATTAGTAGTAGATTATTAGTAAATATTAATTAGTATTAAATTAGTATTAATATTGCTAAATGAAGGGCTGTTAAAAGCCCAATTTTAACATGGCCAAAAAAGCCAACAGACCTCAAAGTCCTGGAGCCCCCAAGCAGGGCCTGGGGGGCTCTGGGCTGTCCCCCACTGACCACGTCCCTCTTGCCCACAGGAGGCCCTGCACCGTGAGCTGCTGCTCAAGCAGAAGATGGTGATTTTACAGGAGCTTTTGTCCACTCTGCTCCAGGCATCAGAGAAATCCTGGCAGGTACCAGAGAGCTGCAGAACCCCTCATCACCTCCCCTGCCTCGCTGTCACCTCTCTGCTCAGGGAGGGTGGGACAAACTCAGGAGAAAAGAACTTGGGAACTTGGCCTGAATTTTTCTCTTTTGTGCCCCAAGAGATTCTTGTAAAATGCACTTTGCTTTCAGGCCAACAGCAAGGCTTTCTTATAGGGTCATTAAATCAAATAATTCATGCCATTGTGGCATTTAAAAAAAAAGTGGTTTGAAAGTTCTGTTGGGGCAGAGAAGCGAGTGATTGGGTGAGGGGCTACAAAAACTTGTGTCAGACATCCTGTGCTCAAACTTCCGCCTGTGCTGGCTCCTTCAACATAATGTGAGCAGGAAAAAACAGCCAGCCACACTCACAGGAAGTGGCCACGAAACCTCAGATGACAAACAGGTGGGTGCCCCTTGCTGCTCGCTGTCCCTGCTGCAGGAGAGACTTTGCTGCTGCTTCCTGCACATCTCTGTTCATCAGCCTGACAATCAGCTTTTCATCAGCCCAAAACTCCCCTCAGTGCTGGAGCCAACAGGCAGATGCTGCTGCTCGGAGGGGATTCCACGAGGCAGGTGGGGCTGGGGGGCTTCTCCAGGGGGTGCTGGCAAAGGGAGGGAGGGATGGAAAGTGTGGGTTGGAAAGTGAGGGTTGGCTGCCCCTTCCCAGCCTCAGGTGAGGTGCTAAATGTTTGTAGAAGCAGCTTTTTAACCCTGTCTAACAGCTTGGGTATTAAAGGTGAGCTGTTGAATGCCTGTGGATGATGTGGCAGCGACTCTTGGCATGGCCACAGGATCATTCCTGAGGTGCTGTTCGTGGGTGGTTGTGGCCTGATGGGGCAAGGGAAGGCTCTGCAGGAGGATGGGGGTGTCAGACAGCAGCAAAAAGCATTTGGCTCCTTCCCCCTCCCACAACTTCACTTCAAGGTCAGAGAGCCCTTCCTACCCCGGGTCTGTGCCTTAAATCCCCCCAAGCTGTAAAACTTGCTCAGCAGATTCAGAAATGCTGCCAGAGGAAGGATGATGCTCAGTGGGTCTCTGTCATGATTAAGGCCCCTTCCAAGCCAAACCCTTCCATGATTTCTGCTCCAAAGCCCAGGAAGGGCCTGATTGCCTCATCCATGGCACAGCCACATCTGTGCACAGCAGCTGGAACCTGTGCAGACAGCAGGGGAGGAGAGCTGAGAAAAACCAGGCAGGATATTGCACATCAAAAATTGCTTTTCAAAATTCCACCTACTTGCTAAGAGCCTTTAGTTCTTTGCACCAACTGAACAGGGAAGATTGAGTCTTTGGGACTGTAAACGTGCTTCTGTGCAAATTTAAACAGTGCTGAGACACCAGGGAGTCTGGTTTTGCTTGGGTCTGTCAGCTATTCCTGGAACATCAAGGAGTTTCTCTTCAGAGTCGTGACTTCAAACAGCAGTGGGCAGAGAGGATATTGGTGTTCTCAGTATTGCTGGTGGAAAAACAGCCTACGTGAACTCTTTGCTAGAAATGTTATCTGAATTTGCATGCAGTCTGCTTCCACAAAGCCTGAGCAGCCTGACTAACACTGAGAGATGATGAGGAGGAAAATGAATCATCACCCATGCCCTCTATCCCCCTGCCCAACTGCAGATGTTGCAACACAGACCCAACCTATTTTCTAAGGAAAAGAGTGAGACAAGACCTTTCCAGCAGCTGGAGCTGGAGGCAGGGAGGGGGCACAGGCAGAGACCAGGGGATCTGTGGGGACAGGCAGCAGCTGCATTCCTGCCAAAGCCAGCCAGAACAACCCCAAATCCCCTCGCTCCTAACTTGTCATGTCACTGCCAGCACCTGCACTCAGGAACCAGAGAAACTGCCTCAGGACAGGCTTTCAATCCATAAGAGTTTTACTTCCCCCATATCCCATTTATTCTGAGGCTGGGAAGGTTTACTTGAGCTCTCAGCATTGAAGAGACTTTGATCTGATTACAGACGAAGGGAGAAAATGAATCAAAACACAACCCAACAAAAAACATTGGGGGCACATTGTGCAGCTCGTGATTCCACATCTCACTTCAATTGCTTTTTCCCCAGGGTCAGCTGAACGAAGACAAACTGAGGTGTAAACTTCGGGTGCTGGAGAATCAGCTGCAGGCCTGCACCCAGGTAATGTCTGATTCACTGACAAACACAGGTGAGGAAAGGCAGGAAAACAAAAACCAAACTTGTAAATGGGTCAGGTCTCAGTTTCTACATCAATCTGATTAGTTACCTAGCCAAAAAGGACTTTAACTCTTGGCTGAAGCAATGCTTCACAGCACTTTAGCAGCAGCATTTACACACTCCAGGTTTGCTAATACTCAGGTTTAGCAAGGTCAGGAATCTGACAGATAAGCACCTCAAGCTTCCTTTCTTTAAAGAGTTACTCAAAGGAGTGTGTGAAGAAGATCCTGATAGAGATGGAGGACCAGAAGCAGACCTACGAGCAGAAGGCAAAAGAGGCTCTTCAGAAGATGCTGGAGGACAAACTCCAAACAGAGCAGCAGCTGCAAAACTCTCAGGTGAGCAACATGTCTTACACATGGCTTGGCTTTAATTTAGTCCAACTGTGACAAACAAACCCACGTGTCAGGGAAAGGTGATGACAGGCTTACCATTAGCAACAAAGATAAAGATATGTGAAATTTTAGCTACCCAGCAAAGCCTAAAGCAGCTTTAATGCAACCTGTGCTCACTGCACGAGGTGCACAGTAAGTCACAGACAGCTCACAGCTGGGGAGTTTTACTCGGGTTTGTCAGCCTGAATTGCAATCCCTTCTATCCCTTTGGGCCATCCCCTGCTCTGCACACACACACACAGGGCACGAGGCCTCCAGAGCTGTTTTTTATGGAAGTGCTCATTTATATGAGAACAGGTTTTCCCCAAGAGGCAGCGAATCGCTTTGACTCACAGGATAACTGGTATTTGCAGAAAAACCAGTGAGTTTTATCCCAAGCACAGGAGCTGCTCCGAGGGAACGCTGCCCGTGTTGGCTCTGTCCATCAGGTGGCATCAGCCCCACACGAGTTTGTGTCCTGGTGCTGGGGGAGGCAGCACGGCCCAGCTGGTGTCACCCAGGGCAGGCTGGCACCATCCCCTGGGTCACCCCCAGCGCCGGGTCCCTGCTGTCCCCTCCAGAGGTCCCTGGCAGAGACACGAGAGGACCTGGCCTTCTGGAAGGAGCACGACGCCACCCTCAAAGCCGAACTGAGCAGGGTGACCGCAGCACACACCGAGCTCAAAAACAGCTTCCAGGCTTTACAGAGCGAGCTCCAGGTATGACAGCTCCCCGCAGGAGCAGCTTTCTCTGGGATGCGGCATTTTCCTGGTGCCGGGTTGCCCGGAGCGGCCGTGGCTGCCCCATCCCTGGAGGTGCCCAAGGCTGGACGGGGCTCGGAGCACCCGGGGCCGGTGGAAGGTGGTCGGGGGCAGGCCGGGGTGAGCGGGGATGTGCTCCCAAGCCCGAGCAGGCTGTGACCCTGTGTCCCTCGCCCAGCGAGCGGATGCGCAGAGCGAGCGGCTGAGCCGGGAGGTGCGGGCGCTGCGGGAGGAGCGCACGGAGCTGCTGCACACAGCCAGCGCCCTGCGCAGCGACAACGACCGCCAGGCCGGACACATCCGACACATCCAAGGTACCCGGGGCCGGGAACGGGGCGGGCTCTGCCCTCCAAAAACGCGGAGGGGACAAGGAAAGTGTTCCCAAAGCCACAGCGCTTAGAGCCACTTGCTTCCAATGTGCTGCTGCACAAGCCTCAGCTTGCCACAAAAGCTTCTGATTGCCAAAGTCCCCCAAAAGTTGTTCCTGACTAGATTAAAGAGTTCAGAGAAGTGGCTTTGCTAGAGGAAAGGATATAATGGGAGACCTGAAAAGAAAGAAACATCTAAGATGTGTCCTCAGCTTGAATCAGGACTTTTCCCCCTTGCCAGACCATCAAACACAGCCCTGCAGCCCCGGCGCTGTGTGATGGTGGTGTTACAGAGGAGCTGATCATGTCCCAAAGCACCAGTTCAGACAGAGGCCAGGAAACTCACACACGTTATTTCAAACTCACACATGGCTATTTCAAAACATAATTAAGGAAGAGAAAGTGGGCTGCAGTTTAGTCTCCTAACGGGTCTTGCATGAGCAGCTTTAAAATAAACAGTAAATGGCTTGAACACAAGGCACGAGAGAAAGAGCTGCCAAAAAAGAAAGGGCAATAAACAGCTAAAAATCACATCCCTTCAGAGAAGAAAGTCCAGAGCAGGCAACAATGTCTGCTCCACTCTATACATGTGGAGAACAGAAAAGTACCACCCTTGCACAAAGATATACAGAGATTTACACCTACCCTGATTTCCTTCTATCCTTATTTCAGATAAACTGCAAAAAGAGCAAGAGCAGAAGGTAACACTGGAGGAAACAATCAGCCATTTGCAGCGTAAGTAACACAGAAGTGCACAAAGTCAGAGACCTTCTTTAGTGCTGTAGACAATAACGTTTCTTTTTGTGATCCCAGACTTGATCCGCAACCAGAACAACCAAGGGAAGAGCCAGGAGGTGACGGTGCAAAGGAAAGGTCAGCAAACTTTGCAACCCCCACATAGCACTCCCTGGACACAGGGAGTTTCCTGACTCTAGGAAAAATCTACAGTGGTTTAGAAAAAAGGGTTATTTTAGAGCTACACAAAATGAGTCGTTTTACTAGCTAACAGTAAAACATAAATGTATTTATGATGGCAAACACTTTACAAAATAAATGGATTTCACTGCAAATTCTACTTCAGTGGCTACACCATATTTTTTCCAAACAAAACACATCCCAGTTTATAATTGCAATTACAGCTGTACTTGACAAAAAGAAACTAATAAAAAAGGCATTTTAACTCTCCCTCCCCTCCATTTCTAGCAACTGCCTAGAAATATTGCTCTTAAGATGATGAACTTGTAGCTACAGCAGAGACAGGCCTGTGATAACAAACTCAGCTCCTGTGTCTTCTGCTTTGTGCATAGCACACAAATATTATCCTTAAACTGTGCTGAGCAAACAAGAGCTAAAGCCAACCCAGAGCCTGGAGCTGTTTCTCATCAGAAGCCTGACTCTTTTCTAGACCAGGTTTCCACCACACAGACCCCACCTCTCACTCCTGCCAAGGAGAAACAAAACGCTCTGTTAGAGCACCCCGAGGAGGAGGAGGGAACAGAAAATCTGAAGGATGAGATGCAGAAAAGGACATCCCAGCTCACAGCAAAGGAGAACGAGGTGAGGAAGTCACTCAGTTGTTGCTGGTTTGAGAGCTCCAGCAGAAACACCACACACCAAAGCTCTGCAAGGATTACCTGCCCTAAATTTTTATCCTGATACTGTCCTTGCCTGAATCCCCAGTGAAGCACCTACACACAAGGACAGGCTGCAGGAGCAGAGCTCTCCCTGCACAAACCCACTCCTGCTCTCACAGACAGCAGAGCCTCAGCAGCCCCACAGGGGAAAGCCAAAGCCACACTTTAAGAACCAAGCCCCTGAGCACAAACAGAGGAGAGGAGGAAAAGAAAATGCTTGCAACAATAACAACAAAAAATAATAGGAAGGGCCTGCTGACAGAAGCAATGCCTTTTCAACTGGGCTGTAAAAAAAACCCAAACAACCAAAGCTTTACGGCCTTTTACACACACTTTGCCATCAAACCAGCCTTCTGCCAACCAACAGCCCCTCAATTCTTATAGCCAGCAAGGATTTACTAAAAAAGACTTAAAAAAAATAATTTATGACTTACTGTAGTAGAGCTGGGAGCCACAGAGGAGAGGAGCTTGTCACACTAACTCACAGGGCTGAGGGCACTATCAGGCACCACCCAGGAGCTCCCTGGAAGGGTTTCTGAAGCACAGACACAGGAAGTGGGGGGGGGACAAGACATCCAGGTGGCCCAAATTTTCCTGAAGCCTCTGCCCAGGCAGCTCCTTCCACAGCTGCTGCCTATGCTCTGCTCATCAGGGAGATGTCAGGGAGAACTCACTCTGTCTGGGTGGGCAGGAAAAAGGGCCAACCCTGAGTTTTGAGGCTGTGCAGCACAGCCAAGGCACCTGTCCCATGTGTCCCATCTCTCAGAGGGTTAAAAGGACTGTCAGGAATTGCTGCCAGGATCAGCAAAACACAGAAGGAATTCCAGATTGAGGGGCAAACCCTGACAGGAGTCTGCATTCCACATCTTCCTGACCTGCACACTGCTGCAGTCATAAAAATCACTGATGCTCCTTTCCCCCCGTGCTGTGGCTGTGGCAGCAAAGCCAGGCAGCAGTGGGAGGGTGGCAGGCAGTGCCCCAGCAGCAGGCTGCAGTAACACTGAGCTGTGCTCTGTCCCTGCAGGTACACGAGGACACTCAGGCAGCAGAGCTGGGCCGTGCCCAGGGGCAGCCGAAGCTCTGCAGCCACTGCAGCAGCCCGGCCAGTCTGGGCGTGCACAGAGCCGAGGGGAGCCGCCCTGCTGAGAGCCCCTCGCTGTGCTCGCAGTGCTCGGAGCTGCGGGGGGAGCTGGAGGCGCTGAGTGAGGAGTACCAGTCCTGCCTGGCCCGGCTGCGCCAGTGCAGGGACGAGCTCAACCGCTCCCACGGCAGCCAGGCACAGGTGGGAGCCCCCGTCTGACACTGTTTTGCACTGTAACAACACAGACTTCGAGCTTCAGAAGGTTGAAAATGATTTTTTTTGGGGGGGGGTGTCTCTTTTATATACTATTTTACACAGGCCAATTTGATTGGTGACAAAAAGGCAAACTTCTTCACTCACATTGGTCAGACCAGAGGGACATCAAGAAGTCCCTCTTAGGAAAAGGAATTGATAACAAAGTTACAGTTACAAAAACATCTTGCCTTTACAGAAATTTCTCTGGGAAAAGAAAACTAAAACATCTCAGGTACACAACAAAGGCTACACCCATCCCCACCCCAGTGCTGCCATCGGCCTGAGACAGATCCCCCCTCCTTTGTGCAGTGCAGAGGGATGAATGACATGTTTGCTGGAGCTGAGATGAGAAGCGACATCCCCCAGCACTCTCCTTTTAACACAAGCTTCTCCTGGCAGAGAGAGCGAGGCCCCTGGATCCCTCTCCTGGTGGCAGTGGCAGCAGTGGCCATCGCCACCTTCCTGCTGAGCTCCAACCTGTGAAGGAGCTCCGTGATGACTGACCTCACTGCAGGAACTGACCTCTGCTTCACCAAAACCAACCCGACCTCACCGCACCGTCTGCCATTCCGTGTGTGCACATTGGGTTTGTATCCTGAGCTGGTTTCACTCCAGACAATGAACACAGGGACATCACCCCTTCCCTCAGCTGCTTCCATTTCTCTGTTCCTGCTGGAGGCTGCACTGCCCAGTCCCCGAGGCACTGAGGGACAAAGCCCCTCTGGCCTCCACTTGCTGTGGTGAGAGGGACAGGGCATCTCGTGCCCTTGGCATCCAGCCTGCCTGTGTTTTGTGCCCCCCAAGTTCTCCTCCTGTATTTATTGCCCTCCCTAAATGGGAGGTACTCATCCTGGGCCATCTCTACTCCTACCTGACAAAGAAACCCAGCTCAGGGGGGCTCTTCAGCACAGCCCCCTTCTGTGTCCTGAGCAATTCTCCCACCTCACACCCACCAGGCCCAGTTCTATCCCACTCCTGCAGCCTTTCTTGTGGCTGAGCATCCCCAGAGCCACAGGAGATGATTTCCCTTTCACTGCCAGCACCACATGAATTCATCTGAGACAGGGGTTTAAAGTCCCTTTTGCAGCTGCACTATGCAGGTTTTACAGCAGCACCTGCCCCTCATTCATGTGCAGGCTCAGACACACAGGCCATGACACCACCTCGCATGGGAAGTAAATATATCCGAAATATACATGTAATATACACATAATATACTCGTAGTAAACACACGTGGAGCCTACAATAAACTTCACTGATTCAAAGCACTGTGGTGTTCAAATCATTTATTAATCTTCAGCTGCCCACTGCAAATAAATACACACTGACTTTGCAGGGTGTGATGTGCAGGAAGGCAGGACAAGGCAGCAGAGCAGCTGGGAACACACATGTCCACACACTCATTTTTTTTAAAGAACATGTATTTGGTTTTGCCACCGGCCTGCAGTGACTGTCACAATTCAGCCTTCAGTGCTCAAGGACCAGGAGAGATGCAGGGGACAACCCACACAGGGAACTGGATATTCTGCCTTGGTCCCTGATGCAGCGAGAAGGCTAAAAAGTCTGAGCATGCTCGTGTTTTACAAGGCAACCGCTGGAAGAGACACGACCTCGCTGGAAATGCAGAGATCCACAAAATCACTCTGGGCACTGAAAGCCTCCTTGAGCTCCTGGCACCAGGCATCCAGCACGTCCCTGAGCTCTGCACACAGGCTCTCCGGCACGCTGAAGGAGTAGATCCGCACCCTGAGCCCATCCTTTATCCGCGGGCAGGACGCCTGGGCCGTGAACACCCTCAGCGGGGTCAGCGCCAGGCAGTTCTCGGCGCCCCGGGCGAAGGTGTACACGGCGGGGTAGCCCAGCAGCACCCCGGCCACGGTGCACAGGTTCCAGTCGCCGGGGACAACCTCGCTGG
>JANPWX010000610.1:681363-719370 GCA_024734555.1 Trochalopteron elliotii | reverse complement strand
CTCTTCCTCCAGCTAAATGGAGTATTTAGGAAAGGAACTTTGCTTTTAAGCGGGATATCTTTGCCTTTTAAATGGAATATTTAACATTAAGTTAATGGAATATTTAACATTAAGTTCCTGGGTTTCTTCGCAGTTCAAAGCGTATTCAGCTGAGTCATAGAATCGCAGCATAATTAAGGCTGGAAAAGACCTCCAAGATCACCAAGTCCAAACATTAACCCAGCACTGCCAGCTCCACCACTAAACTGTGTCCCTTGCACCACATCCGTGGGGTTTTGAACACTTCCAGAGACGGTGGCTCTGCCACTTCCCCAGCAGCCTCTTCCAATGTTTGTCCATCCTTTTAGTGAAGTAATTCTCCCAAATATCCAATCTAAACCTCCCCTACCACAACCTGAGTACATTTGCTCTTGTCCTACATCCATCCATCCATCGAAATCCATATCCAGTCAATGATGGCACAAAATGAAACCCTGAAGTCAGCTCTGATTAAATCCACAGGCACACAGTTTTTTCTCTGAAAAGCATAAAAAATGTCCCTTTTCCCTGTCTCCATCCCCGCTCTGGGGTCACACCTACCCCTGGGAAGGGGCTCAGCAGCTTCTCCTGGGTCCCTCCGTCGTCTCCTGCCCTCCAGCCTCGCGTCTTATTTATTTTCCTCGTAGGTGGAGAGCTGTGACTCAGTGGTGAATCTTGGTTTCAAGGATCATACAATACTTCACCATTCAGTTTCAATGAACCAGAAAAAATATGGGAATTTCCCTTCTCCTTCTCACCATGAACACTCTGGAAAATGCTGAACCCTGACTTTGGGAAGGCTGAATTACACCCACAGCTCAGTCCCAGCCAAGGGTTTGGAACTGGACAAAATCTTGGAGATCTTCACACAGAGACAAAACAATTCACCATTTTTCTGGGGAAGTTTGCCTTGCTGGATGCCAAGTGCAAGATAAATATTTCAGGCTTCATTCAGCGTGGAATTTCACTCAGAGGAAACGTGCAGGAGTTTGTCAGCACGTAAGAAAATCTTTCTGGCAATGAGCAGAGGACAAGATGTGACCCCCCGAGGTCAATGCTCTCTGTGTTGGGTGAGATGGGTTTCCTTAGTGGTACCTGACCATCCCTGATGTGTAAATCAAGGGACAGCTGCTCCTGGCACAGAACACCCTCGTTATTCCTGCTGTAAAAGAGCATGCAGTGGTAGAACAATTTTGGGAACAACTGGCAAGAGACACAGGGAGATATTGGGCTGAGCTCCAGGCCAAGCTCTGCAGGATCTTTGATCTCTCCTCAGATGGGTCAGCACAAAAGCCGCCGTTCACCCTCGCTGCATTCCTGCTGCCCACGCCTCCCTCCCGCCGCAGGGAAGTGTGAGGATGCTTTGGGTCGGCTTTGTTCGTGCTGGGAGCTGAGGAAGGAGAGACACCAGCGGTGCTGCTGCTCACACTCTGCTGCCTGGGCTGTCTGTGCAGTGCCGGGAGCTGCCTGGGCTGGGATTTGCCTTTCCCGACCCACTGGATGGGCACTCGAGATGCCCAAACCACAGGAGGGCTCCTGGGGCAGCTCAGGCCTGGGGGATTTGAAAAATGGAGCAATGTGGCAAAGCAGCAGGGTGAGGACTGCTCCAGCCTGGGAGAAAGTGTCCCTCTGTGCCTGCCAGCACTCTGCTGCCTCTGCCATAGCCTCTGCTGCCTCCCCAGCACCGACACAGATGCCAAACAAATGAGTTTTCCCAGCTCTCTGCAGGGTTTGGTGGTTTGTTTTGTTTTGTGTTTTTTTTTTCTCCTCTTGAGTTTCTACCAGCCTGTGCTGGAGCATGTGGCAGCACGTTGGGGTAGGCAGCTGACAGGAAATAAACTGAATTTTTCCATGCTCCTGGCTGGGAAGCTCCACAGCTTTGGAGCTGCAGAGGGGATGATCCAGGGATAACTCATTGGGCAGGACGTGCAATCAGGTGTTACCTGTCTGTAACTGATCATCCAAAGTGTTCACTCTGACACAACTCACATTGATCCTGCTCCTTCAGGCAGACAGACAGCACCAGCCTCTGCACTGTCATGTTTTCTAGAAATCACTAACTTTATTTTTTTACTTCTCTCTGCCTATATTTACCTCTATCTGCATATTTTTTTTTAATCGAATGAAGAGATCTTTTGGCTGATAAACTGTCCCTTGTGAAGTGACATCCTGCTGGCTGAGAGACAGCAGCTCCTTCAGTGCAGTCTGCAGAGCACACAGAGGATGTGCAGAGGAATTTTCATACCAGGAGCTACAGGATTTACTTTATTTCAGTGCCAAATGAATAGCACTGTTTTATCAACACGATTGTATGTCATGATACCTGCAACAGCAACAGCTGGGCTTTGTACTGCAGGTCTCCTGCAGCCCTTTGTTCCCAGCTGGAGAAGATTGCAGTCATCAAAACAAAAAGGAACCATTTTCTCTCCTGGGAACAGATCACTAAGTTCCCATAAGGCAAAACAAAATTATGCAATGAGTCAAGACAATGTCCTGGGCATGTGGAGTCTTGCTGTGTGCTCTCAGCACTCACATTCCAGCAGGCAGCTCCCTGCAGGAGAGCAGCACGAAATGGTGGAGAGGCTTCACCCCAGCCCATCCCAAACTCCCCAAATGTGCTGCAGGAAAAAGGGATTAATTCTTCCCACCCTGTCCTGGCAGCACCTCTGTGGCCTGGAGCTCCAGGGAGAACTCCTGGCCTCACCAGCCAAGATAATTCCAAAAATTATATAAAATAATTTATAAACATGACTGTGGCTACCAAAGTCTTCTTTCTCTAGTGAAGAAGAGAAGAGGGAGGGATGGATTTACTGTTATTTTCCTGGGGGGCAGCAGCCCTGGATGAGGCATCTCCAAGTCAGGGGTTGAAGCTCAGCTGAAGCACTCCCAAAAGGAAGGGTTGGGTTCATTATTGTGTTGCATTCTTCTGGGCACGAGGATAGACAACAATATCATTAAATAAAAATGCTTTAACTGAAACAGAACAGCCTTAAATTTTATGGCAACTTTTCTGGCCCTTCCCATCCATCCCAGGCTCCTGTTGTGTTGTCTCTTTCCTCTCTTTGCTCTTCTTTTAAGTGAAACCAAACCTTGCCTAGGTATCCTTACATGTAAAAATGTAAGGTTGAATTATACTCCTGCAAACTCTGTGTGTCTATATAAAAATAAAAATAAAAATAAAAATAAAAATAAAAATAAATACACACAGTGCCACTGCTGGGTTCCATGCAGGTGTGAGTGGATCCAGACCAAATCTCACTCTACAGTGCAGTATGAATTGCTCTACTGTTCTGCAATATCAAAATCAAATTTCAGCCTGGTTCTTAGCCAGTATTCTTCCCTGTGAGAGGCTCTTCTTACCTAATCAACACCAAAAAATGTCCCCCAAAAAAGTGAGCAGCTTAAATCCCTCTGGGCCTTGGCATTAGGATAAGAGAATCTATGGTTTCCTATTAATGCTGCTCCAATCCTCTTAATGAAGATATTGGGCTGGCTTGGGCCCATTTATAGCTCAGGTCATTCTTTCCAGTGACACAGATAATGGCTGGGTTCAGAACAACAGGTTTGGTGTGAAGAAAACACAATCCTGGTGGCTGCTAGGAGAAGGAAAGGGCTCTGTGTGTGCTGAGAGCAGGGGCTGAGCCGGGGCTGTGAGAGGTGCTGAGCACAAGGAAAGAGCCCGGGGAAGAGCTGCACTCTGTGTCTGTGATCAAAGCAATAAATGAGGCTCAAGGGAGAATTTCCATGGACACACACAAAGAGGGGAAGGGAGTAATAAGGAGAATGTGCTCTAAAAATGCAGAAATGAACAATTCCTGCTCTTTTTAGCTTAAAGCTTTAAGATGGGGATGTGACAATCAGAGGAATATGTGTTTACCTGGGTCCCTTCACTAATTGCCTCACAGCTCACAGTAGGCAGGGTTTGTGTTTTTTTTAATGGAAGTGTCTGTTTTCTCAGGATTCCCTCTCTGTAGGTGTTGCTTTTCCTGTGCCCCATCTCACTGAAGCCCTGAGCAGCCCCTACAGGCAGGTAATACAAACCAGCTTTGCAAAGATTAATGTTCCTTCCCCTATAATCCCTTTTTTCCCCCCTAGAAAACCCTACAGGACAGAGGATGGGGCTGTGTGTTGTGTGTAAAGGCAACCTGTGCTCCCAAATCCTTTGACAGGGAGGTATTAATGTGTAGAAAGACCCTGAGGCCCTGGAGTTTGCTCCTAAATTAGGGCACAGCTCAGAACATCTGAAGGTCTCTGGGGCTCATGGGTGGGAATCTCCTAATGATCTTTAGTTATTTTTATCCCTGCCCAGTGCTCAGTGCTCTGGGGCAGAGGAGCCACTCTCAGATCTCCCAGGGAGTGCACGGAGCTGCCAGGAGCTGGGCAGGGGAGGAGGAACAGGAAAATAAAGCCACAAAAAAGGGAAGGTGACAATAGCAAGACACAGCATTAACATCAGAGAAAGGCACGAGACAAGGAGAAGAAAAAGAACAAAGGACTTTGGCAGGGTTTTTCTTCTTTCCCTTCTGCTTTTAATCCTGCTTTCTGGAGGAAAATGGGACAGCAGTTCACCAACACTGAAGGGGAGCAAGGAGAGATCGACGTGGCAGAGCTGCAGGAATGGTACAAGAAATTTGTGGTGGAATGTCCCAGTGGGACCCTCTTCATGCACGAGTTCAAGAGGTTCTTCGGGGTCCAGGACAACAGGGAAGCAGCAGAGTATGTGGAGAACATGTTCAGGGCTTTTGACAAGAACGGGGTAAGTGCTCAGGGGGTTTTACAGTTATTTGTGTCACAATTTCCCAATCTGTCTTCTGCAGTGGGGAGGTGTTTGGGTTGTGCCCACCCTTCACTGAGGTGGGGCGAGGGCAGAACAAGGAGCCCAGGCTGGCCTGGATTTATCTCCTCAAGTCTCTGCCTAAACTAAGGTTAGAATGTCCCCTGAATGGACTAAAGGGGGATTAAAATTTGAAATTTAGGCAGCCACACTTTGAGACCCTCAAATAGCCAAGACTTCCACATGGCAAAAATATTTCTCTGTTGAGATAGAGGGGAAATTACAGTGCAGGAAAATCCCACTCAGGCTTCTTCTGTGTTGGAGGAAGTGTCTGTATCAAGTACGAGCAGGTGGTTTGTAATAAAATATTGATTTCAGCTTTGCTTTCCAAAAGCAGAGGAATGCTGAACAATTCAGACAGTCTGGGTTTGATTCCCTTTGCCATATTTGTCATGAGACACCTGGGGAAAGTGGGTTTTCTGGTTTAGTCACAGTTCCTGCCTTCCCTGCTTTGGCTGCTCAGCTGCCAAATGGTTCAGTTATTCTTTTCCTGAAGCTCCTGATCCTATTCCAGCTGTGGGATGATTGTTCCTTGTATCAATGCAGGAAAAGGAGACTCAGGTTGTTCTTCTCTGACCAACTCACCTCCCTTAAGCTCCCTTTGAAAACAGGGTCAAAATCACATGGAAGGGGCAGCAAAAGTCAGTTTGTGGGAAAGGATTTAAAAGGCTGTGGAAGATGTTGGCAGGTCAGGCTTGTCTCCAAATTCCAAGTTGTGAAAACCCAAATTCCTGCAAAAAATGAAAGCTTCAGGTCCCAAATTCCATTATGAAAGCTGTGGAGAAAAGGTAACAGAGCAAACTGTGCATAAAAGATGAAATCCCATTCCTAATCTATAGGAGTTTTCCCAACAGGCCAGAGAATCTGTTTTTGAGGGATGCTGGTGAGGAGGAGCCCAGGCTGGGTGCACAGGGGTGTGGCTGTGCCTGCTGCAGGTCCTGAACTGCTACAAACCTTCCCCAGAGTGCCAAACAAACACCTGGCCCCTGTATTATCCTTCTGGCAGCTTTAACCCAGCTTTTCTGGGTGTTGTAAAGCACTTTTCAACTTTCCACCCAGCTAAGTGTCATCCAGCTGCTGCTTCTCTGTTGCCACAGGATAACACCATCGATTTTCTGGAGTATGTGGCTGCCTTGAATCTTGTTTTACGAGGAAAACTGGAACACAAGCTGAGGTGGACGTTCAAAGTGTATGACAAGGATGGGAATGGCTGCATAGATAAACCTGAGCTGCTGGAAATCGTTGAGGTAAGTGGGCATTGCCCAATCCCCCTTTTAAGCAATCCCTGCTCTTTGGCAATGGGATGAGGTGTGTGGGGTTTGTGATAATCACATTTCAAAGCTGCTGTGGATGGTGATGAAGTGAAAATGCCCGACCTTGGTGAAAGGGTTTGGAGCCTGCTGGGTGTCTGGGGGCTCTGCCTGACCTTGGTGAAAGGGTTTGGAGCCTGCTGGGTGTCTGAGGGCTCTGCCTGACCTTGGTGAAAGGGTTTGGAGCCTGATGGGTGTCTGAGGGCTCTGCCTGACCTTGGTGAAAGGGTTTGGAGCCTGATGGGTGTCTGGGGGCTCTGCCTGACCTTGGTGAAAGGGTTTGGAGCCTGCTGGGTGTCTGGGGGCTCTGCCTGACCTTGGTGAAAGGGTTTGGAGCCTGCTGGGTGTCTGGGGGCTCTGCCTGACCTTGGTGAAAGGGTTTGGAGTCTGATGGGTGTCTGGGGGCTCTGCTGCTGCCCAGAGATGCAGCCTCTGGCTGCTGGGGATCCTGGAGCTCTGCTCTGCCTTTCCTTTCTACCTCTCCTCACCCAGGTTCCCTGTGCTGGGCTGGGGAGGAGAATTTCACCCCATGCCCTCACTGGGGCCGTGCCCTGGCTGGGGGTTGGTGACAATGTCCTCAGAGGTGCCAATCAGTGCCCAAATTCCTTTGTGCTGGTGCCTGTGGGGGTTCCTGCTGTGTCCTGCACTGGGTTTGACCGTGTTTGTGTGCAGGCAGAGCAGAGGCCTCTCAGTGATTCTGGGTTTGCTGGGCAAGCTGGCAGCTGCTCTCCTCCCAGGTGACAGAACAAGGGGAAATCACCTCGAGCTGCACCAGGGGAGGTTTAGATGATTGTTAGGAAAAATTTCTTCATCGAAAGTGTCCAGCCCTGACACCAGGATCATCATCCCTGCAGGGACAGAAGAGCTATATAGATGTGACACTTGGGGACAGGGGTTAGGGGTGGCCTTGGCAGTGCTGGGGGAACATTTGGGTTGGATGGGTTTTTCCAGCCTGAAGGATTCTGTGGCGCTGAGCAGACAGCCAGGCTCCAGCACCTGAGCTCTTCCCTGAGGTGAAATAGGTTGGTGGCTGTGCTGCAGCACCACAGGGGCTGTTCCCCATGGCCAGCAGTGCTCAGGAGGCTGAGAACCACTGCTCATCCCCCCCTGAGCATCTCAGGGAGGTGCAGGGGCAGGAATTGCCCCTGTCCTGGCTGGGAAGGTGAGCAGCTGGTGACAGCAGGTGTGACAGCAGGGCAGCCTGTCTGGGCCATGTCCCATTAGAGTTTTGAGGTCAGCCCAGAATTGCCCAGAACTGTGAGGCCACTGCTAATCCTCTCTCTTGGAAGACTTCACACAAAACCCTTCAAGCTGAGCAGTAAAGGTAACAGTGGACAGGTGGTGCCACGGGAGGAGTAGATAAAGTC
This sequence comes from Trochalopteron elliotii, assembly GCA_024734555.1. Taxonomy (NCBI): domain Eukaryota; kingdom Metazoa; phylum Chordata; class Aves; order Passeriformes; family Leiothrichidae; genus Trochalopteron; species Trochalopteron elliotii. The sequence goes on along the minus strand of JANPWX010000610.1, from coordinate 711,841 downwards.
TGACCCTTTCCTGTGGCAAAGGGGAGCACAAACTGTGGGTCAAAATATGAGCTAAGACAGGCTTGATGTGCAGCCTGGGGAGAGGCTGGGTTAGTGCAGGTGTGCCTGGCTTTGGATGGGGACAAAAATCACTCTCAATGCTTGTGATTTTTCCCATCTGTGAAACTCTTGCTCTGTTCTCTGCAAAGGAGCCCTGAGGTCTGCCCAGTGTAAAGGAGAGCAGGAGGGCAGCAGCTCCACAGAGCAAATGAAGTCATTAATGTGTGAGTGTAGGCATAAGGTCAGAGGTTCCACTCCAGATCTGAGGCTGCTGAGGGGCAGATCTTTCCAGAAAGGTTAAACTCCCAGCCTTTGAAAAAGACCTTCACAGTGAGGGCACAATAACAGAGTTCAGTGCTTTCCATTTTCCAGTCCTTTCCCTGATTTGTGGTTCCCCTTCAGTCTATCTACAGGCTGAAGAAGGTGTGTTGGTCAGACGTGGAGGACAGGACCCCGCTGCTGACACCAGAGGAGGTGGTGGACAGGATATTTCAGCTGGTGGATGAGAACGGGGATGGTGAGTGAGGGATGGCACAGGCTGCATTCCTGCCTGCTAGGAGCCCCCCTGAGCTGGGCTGTGATGTGCCTGCCCGGAGATCACTTGGCTCCATTGTCTGACTCACAGTGGGCACGCTGGGTTTGGTTCTCTGTTCCACAAAAGCGTCTTGGTGGAGCAGGGTGAAATCTTTTCCGTTGTTATTTTAATGTAAAACACCGAGGAGTCACTGCTGGGGCTGGATTTTGGTGTCACTCAGATCCCACCCCTGACAGCCCCCGGCAGGCAGAGGGCAGGTCCCAGCCCCAGCACGAAGAGCTCAGTGAAGACACCGGTGCCAGGCTGGGACTTGCAGGACATGACTGGCACCGTCCTGGAGGAGCCTGGGCGAGCCCCTGGAGTCTCCTGTGGGGATGGGGGGAGTGGGAACGCGCTGGGTCACAGCCCCCGGCCCGGCAGAGCCGGGGACATCCCCCAGGATCGTGTGTGATCAACATCTTATCTGACACACGGATGGGATTGCTCCTGCCTCCTCCTCCTCTCTTATCTCTCGGTTCTGAGTGCCCATCTCGTGTCCCCTGCTCTCCCCCACAGGGCAGTTGTCCCTTGACGAGTTCATTGATGGAGCCAGGAAGGACAAGTGGGTGATGAAGATGCTGCAAATGGATGTGAACCCCGGGGGATGGATCACTGAGCAGAGGAGAAAGAGTGCTTTGTTCTGAGACAATTCGGGGTTTGACACAGCTGAAATGGTGATGCTGACTCCCAAATGTGACCCTTCCTCTAACCTGGTAGTGACTTTCCTTCTTAATTCGATCTCAGCATCTCGAGTGGTTTAAGGAGTCTCTCGATGTAAAACCCGCGTGCTGAGCACTGCTGGTACCCGGGGACTATTTCTGGCCCATGAATAACTCCTGCTGTGTACACAACACTGTGTTTGCCAGCTCTGCTTTTTGGTTACACCCCAAGGAACAAACTTTTTGTGGCTTCCTGCAGCAGATCCCGAGCGGGGTTTGGGGCAGGGAAGGAAGGGATGCAGCCAGTGGTACAGCCTGCAGTGCAGAGTGCTGCTGGCAGGGCTCATTCCTGCAGAGCTGCAGCCCCTCAGACCAGCACAGGGCTCTCTCTGGCTGGTGTTGGGTCTTCTGGGGGTCTCTGTGTGGGTTCTGTAGCTTTTACTGCTGCTCGTGTCAGATTCCTGCAGACCAACACAGAGCCACCAAAAATGAGAATTGGATCAGAGCAGCGGCCAGGACAACAGCCAGAGCTGAGGGGAGCAAGGTGAGGGCTGGGCAGGAGGAGCAGCAGCTCCTTCCTCTCCCTCCTGGGGACCAGAGGCTGCTCCTTCTGCCTGCTCAGAGGCCTGAGGGGCTGAGAGGTGCTGGCTCCAAAGGCTGACACTTCACAGCCCCACTCAGAGGACAGAAGGGCCCAGGTGTGACTCTGCTCCCTCTGAGCCCCTGGTTCTTGTGGAATCATCACTCTGGAACAGCTTTTCCTGCTCTGGGAAGAGTTGGATGAGCTCTGGGAGCTCCAGGATTTTCACTGCGCTGGGAAAAGTTTAGTGTGGGGGCAGAGATGAGGGAAGAGCAGAGATTTGTTTGGCAGAGTCTCTGCAATGAGAGGATTTGTGCTGCTCCAGTGGCAGGACCACAGAATCAGAAATCATGGATGCTTTGGGTTGGGAGAAACCTTAAAACTCCTCGATTTCCAACCCCCCTGCCCTGGGCAGGGATGCCACATCAGGTTGCTCCAAGCCCTGTCCAAACTGGCCTTGAAAAGTGGAAAAAGTGACAAAAAATTCCAGTACAGTGGTTTTACACTGGACTTAATTTAGCCCCAGAGTACAGATATAAAATTTACACAAGTCGCAGGGTGAGCTCTGCTGTTCTAACCCATGTTTCTACATAGGTTTATGTGGGAAAAGAATTTGGGTTGAATCAATATTTTGGTTCACCTTTATTGGATTTACTGGTTCATTTACAAGGAAAAAACTCCCCAGGAAAATAACATCGTTTGTCTGTTCCATTTTCATTTTCCCATGGGATCAGTGGGCCAGGTCATACCAAGGAAAAGATTACAACCCCTTTTTTGTGGCCTTTAATTAGGACTGTAGGAACTGTCATTAGCTGATTAGTTTGCTGGTTTGTGGTCTTGTCAGTTTACCCAGTGTTTAAATTCCACGAGGAAGTGTTCAGGATTAGACACAATCAGTGCTAGAGTTCAGATCGTGCACATTTCCACTCTGAAATAGCCTTTCTATGAGTTCTCTGTAAATACCGAGCAGTTTGTCGTGTGCTGACTTATCAGAGCTGATTAGACTTGTGCTTTCTGCTGCTCTGAGGCAGCTGCTCAAAGCTCTCCCTAGTCAATAGTTCATCAGCCCAAGATCCGAAAGAAAAATCTGATTTCTGACTTGAGATCCTGGATGAAAATGTTCATTTTTATTGATTTTCCAGCTTGTGAAAAAAATGTTTTCATTGGAGGATACAAATCTCTAAGAATTCCTTACATTTCAGCATCTCCACCAAGGTAACACACCCTGCTCCTTGCACGGATTTAGAGAGGCTGTTTAGTTCATAGAATTGTGTTTTGCTGGTTCACTGAAATGCTTCAAATTCTCCAATTCTGCTCACCTGGTCAGCCCAGGCCCTGCAGGGGCTCTTTGGGGATCCCCAGGCCTGCAGCCCCTCCCCTGGTGAGCACTTGTACAGATGTCGGTGGAAGTTTTGTAAAACACGAATTGAATAAAGAAATATTTATTAAAACCCTTTTGTTTCCTAGTATTTATTTGTTAATTAGGTGAAGAGCTGTGTAAGCACCTGAGTATCTGACTGAAACTGTAGCCTGTGAGTCTGATATATTGAATTTAGGGGAGGAGCTGGGTAAGAGAGAGATAAGGCAGAGATGACGATTCTGTTGCAAAGCAGAGTAGGGAAGGAGCCTCTTCTGTTCAACTTCCGTGTGATGACAGCAAAACCCGTGAGAGTCTAATTAAAAAAACAATAGGTGCTTGAAATCGAGTGATCCGAGTGCTGCAATCGATGCCCCCGCCGTAACCCCACCCGGACGGGAGCAGGACCCTGAGGGCTCGGGATGGTTCCGTGTCCTGTGGCCCGGGCAGGTGTGGGATGGAGGTGCAGGGGATGTGTTTGTGTCAGAGCTGGCAGAACCCAATGGAAAATCATTCCTCTTATCAATTGTGTAATCTTTGGCCAAGAAATCGCAAGGTGCTTTGGCCCGAGGGCTATTTTAAAGCCGTGGCTATAAACACCCTGATCTCCTCCCAAACTCCGTTCAACATTCACGGCAGGCTCTTGATGTCAGGTATTTTGCATAATCCGTTTTCCAGACTTAGGGCCCAGCTCGAATTGGATTTGACTGATCGGATTTCTTTGTGCTCTAAACGGGGAAACAGGATGGCTCGGAAAAGGCAAACGCCACGTGATTTTCTGGGCTACCATCTGCTCCGTGCTGGATGCCCCTGCAGCTGGGCGGGACCGCGGTGGAATAACCAGGCTGGAAAAATGGAGCTGGGGCTGTTATTGAAGGGAGGAGGGAACAGGAGCCAGGGAGGCATCACATCCTCAAATACTCCGGGAGATGCATCCCTGGAGAACGAGCTGAGCAGCAGGAACGGCGGGCTGAGGGAGAGAGAGGATCCCTGCGCCCAGCCCTGTGCTCAGCCCTGCTCTGAGGTTTGGGCAGGGGCGGCTCCCCCGGGGCTGCCCGGGGACGGGGTTTGTGTCCAGGTCATCCCCGAAGCTCCTGTGGGCAGGTTCCCTTGGAAAATGTCCTGTGGAAAGGCAGAGTGACCTCCTGAGCCCCGCGCTGGTCACTGCAGGGACTGCCGGTGGTGGTTTTCATACAGCGCCTGTGCTCAGGTGTGCCACGGCAAAATTCCTTTCCTTTCTTTCTTCCTTTTTCTTCTTTTCCTCCCTTTCCGCCTTGATTTTTCTTCCTTTCTTTCCTTCCTGCCTTCGTGCCTGCCGTCTTCTCCTTCTCCTTCTCCTTCTCCTTCTCTTCTTTCTTTCCTTCTAAGTGAAGTGTCCCAAGCACTTCACCCTTAAAGGCCCTGCACTAAAGGATGTTCTGGGATCTGAGGAGCGCTGCCGGAGCTGCGGCAGAGCAGCCGAAACCCGGGAAAAGGGGCTTTGGGAAGCCCTTGGGTATTTTGGGGGATTCCCTCGGGTTTGGAGTCCCGGGGTTGTTTTTAGGGATTCTCTCGGGTTTGGGATCTCTGGGCTGTTTTGGGGAAGTCGCTCGGGTTTGGGATCTCTGGGCTGTTTTGGGTAAGTCGCTCGGGTTTGGGATCCCGGGGCTGTTTTGGGGAAGTCACTCGGGTTTGGGATCCCGGGGCTGTTTTGGGGGATTCACTCGGGTTTGGGATCCCGGGGCTGTTTTGGGGGAGTCGCTCGGGTTTGGGATCCCGGGGCTGTTTTGGGGGATTCACTCGGGTTTGGGATCCCGGGGCCGGTCCCGGGGCGTTCCCGCTGCTCCCCGCGGGGCCAGCAGAGGGCGCTGCGGGACGGGCGGACACGGCGGGAGCGCGCGGAGACCGGAGGGCTCCCAAAAACCGGGATGGGGAGAAATGGGTCCCAAAAACCGGGATTGGAACAGAGGGGTCACAAAAACCGGGATGGGGCTGGGATGGGACAGGGATGGGACAAGGATGGAGACAGCCCTTTTGGAATAACTTTGCCTTTATAAATAGGAATCTGGCTGGTCAAAGCTGTTTCTTGCTGCTCCGGGGGTGCAGAGGAGAGGCTGAGGGGAGCTCGGGCAGGGCTGACCGTGTCTGTGCCCAGGGAGGCGGCTCAGAAAGCCCACGCTGAGCTCAGCTCCCTCCTCGTGCTGGTGCAGAGCCAAAGGGCTCCGAGTTTTGTGCTGGTCATGTGCGGGGGTGTTGGTTTTGTTGCAAGAAGGAGAGTTACACTGGGAGTAAACAGCTCGGCCCACCTCTAATGAGGGGTTGCAGCTGCTCCCTCTCGCAGTGCTGTGAGTGGACAAAGTTGGCCCATCAAGGACTCGTGTCCAGGGTGCTGTGGTTTGTGAGCCTGAGAACAGCCCCAGAGCAGCTGTTTCTGTGCTTGTGTGAGCCACTAAATCTGCCCTGCTGGAAACAGAAGGATTGATTGGAAGAGAGAAGAAGCACGACCTGAAATAATATTGTAAAACATCTTTATTAGTTCACCGTAGGAGTGGAAGTACAAAAGCTTCCAGGTAAGACTCTGTCAATTGAAAAAAACACACAGGAAAAATGGTCAGAACTGCAAACACCCAGTGCCAAATAACCAAACTCTCAGCTGGGCAAGAAATCCTCCCCGGTGTCCTGTGTTGCCTCACCACACCTGGGGCTGCTCCCGTGGGTGAGGAACCTCCCTGCAGGAGCGGCCGAGGCTCAGCCCCGCTCAGCCCGGGCTGTTTGGGGTGGGGCCGCTCCCGCAGCCGCCCTTGTGCGTTGGGGGCCGGCAGCCCTGCCCTGCCCTGCCCTGCCCTGCCCGGGGCTCCAGCAAGGGGAGCCTGGGGCTGAACCCCCCGGCCACTGCCCTGATCCCACTGGAGGTGATGGGCCTGTCAGGAGTTCTCTGAGCTGTCTCACCCCTCTGTAGCAGCTCCTCCCTCCAAAACCCGCACAGACATGGGGGTCAAAACCTCCTGGTGCTCATTTTCCAGGTGGTAAAACATGCAATAACAGTCCTACAATGCTTCTCCCTCTCAGGTTACTGCATTGCTGGTTCTGCTCATCTGGAAGCACTTCCTTCCCTCCAGATGCTTCAGGGAGAAACGTTTCCTCACAGTCCAGGGGGTTGTTAAAAAAAGGCACCATTCAATGTTTTTAATGCTTTTAAACAAAGAAAAGCCACTGCATTCACTCCTCCCCTTTTTCTAGCTCATAAAAACCTCTGTTTTAGCTCACATTAGCACTAATCACTGCTGACCAAATAGTAACAAATGAAGGAAGGAGTGACCAGAACTGGTGACCTCTTGCTCTGGAAATACAAATGGAAGGAGAAGGTTTGGATTTGCTTTTCCAGGACCCCTCTCACTGGGGCCAAGTCCTGGGCAGCCCCTGGTTGGACCCCACTGAGGGGATGTTGGCCACGGCCTTGGTGGGAATTTTGGGGTGTTCTCAGTGTGTTCTTGACCTGCACAGCCCCGTGCTGCTCCCCTGCCCGGGGAGCACTGGCTGGCCCCTCTCTGAGCTCAGCAGCAGCATCCAGAGGCCCCGAGGCCACCCCAGGTCCACGTGGGACAGCCCAGCTGTGCAGCCTGTCCCTGCTGAGGCCTCTCCTCCTGCTGCCCAGGCACAGTCCCGGGACAGTCTGTCAGTGGGGGCTGCAGCCCCACAGCCCCATGGAGGTGACAGTGCTGGGGGAGGCCAAGGGGAAGCGTTCCAGGAGTTACTGGGCAGCCTGGGCATCCTGCTCCCCCTCGTGCGGGTTCTTGCCGTCGTTCTGGATCAGCCTCACGATGTGTGTCAGGTCCAGGCTGCGGGTCAGGATGTCCAGCAGCATCTCGTCCTTCTGCACGCCCTCCATGAACTCCTCCAGGGACAGCTCACCTGCAGAGAGGGTTCACAAAGCTCAGTTAAATCCCACAGCCTGGCTCTGCTAAACCCCACAGCTCTGTTAAACCCCACAGCTCTGTTAAACCCCACAGTCTGGCTCTGTTAAACCCCACAGCCTGGCTCTATTAAACCCCACAGTCTGGCTCTGTTAAACCCCACAGCCTGGCTCTGTTAAACCCCACAGCCTGGCTCTGTTAAACCCCACAGCCTCACTCCTCCCTGCACCACCCCCCAGGATTGGCACAGCCCCTGAAATCAGGGTCTCAGCACTGGGTGTTGTGCCCCAAAGTCCACCCCAAAGCCCACCTCAAATCCCACCCAGGAGGGGCTGTGGGCAGGGTCCCCTCGGGCAGCCCAGAGGGGATGGGCAGCTCCACCTTCACAGGGAGCCACCCCCTGCCACCTCTCCCCGTCCCGGGGTTTGGGGACATCCAGCAGCAGGAACTGCTCTGGCAGCCTGGAGTGCAGGAAAGGGGGAAGGCAGGAGCAGGGGCCCTGCCCGAGGAGGGGCCTCACCATCTCCGTTGATGTCGATCTTGTTGAACACCATGTCTGTGAACTCCTCCGCCGTCATCTTCTCCTGGCAGCGGTTGATGGAGCGAATGGCCTGGAGGGAACCAGGGGCACAGGCAGTTACTGGGTGCTCTGCAGGTCTGTGTGTCCATCAGAACGAGTGGCCAAAGGACCAGGCATGAAAGGCCAAACTCTCTTTCGGGGCTAACACTTGTTTTTGGGCAGTTAGGCTTGGAAAGCAATAATTCCTGTCTAAAAAGCTGGAGATTAAAATCACCTAAATAGGCAATCAATGCTTTACAAGATTTAATGGGCATCCTGGGATAAACCAGAAGCCATTCACCTCTGAAAACCCTTAGATTAAATTCAAGTGCTTATCTTAGCCCCAGTTTCAGTGACCAGGGTTAAGCAAGCTGCCAGGGAAGGACCAGGGGCTGCTGCTGTGTGTCCCAGGGGTGTGGGAGGCAGCAGCTGGGAGCGCTGGCAGAGGACAGCAGCAGGTTTGGGCAGCAGCAGGTTTGGGCAGCAGCAGGTTTGGGCAGTGCCTGCTAATCGACCATGGAATTCACTGGGCTGGAGGTCCTGTGACAGCCTCTCTGTGTCCCTGCACCCATCTGTGGCAGGAAGGGGAGAGCTGAGCCCACTCACTTTGATGATGTTCAGCAGCTCAGCCCGGTCGATGCAGCCGTTCCCATCCACATCATAGAGCTTGAAATACCACCTCAGCTTCTGATCCACCTTCCCCTTCAGCACCAGGCTCAGAGCTGCCACATATTCCATAAAATCTATGTAGCCATCCTAAAAGCAAAAGGTTAGAAGCTAAGGTGAGATTAAAAGCAGAGAGTCAGGCAGGAAAGGATTTTCTTGGCCTGGTCCCTCCACTCTGAGACCAGGAGCTCTGAGACCAGGAGCTCATGGAGTGCAGTGGTGAAAGCCAAGGTTCCACCTGAATTTGTGCAAAAATATTGTAGAATCATAGAATTATGAAATCATTTAGTCTGGGAAAGGCCTCCAAGATCACCAAGTCCAGCCTTGGACCGTTACATGTTGGGAAGGCACAGACTGGGTGGGTGGATCTGGCTTGGGGACTGAGAGCTGGCCTGTGCTCAGGGAATTAACATGCCAGGCATTAATTACCAGCCCAAAGCAGCGGGAATTCAGAGGTCAGAGAGGTTTATGCAGATGAACCCTGATAAATTACCTAACCTCATCCTGCCTGCACACACCTACAGCTCCTTTCTCCTGCCAGGGGGTCTCATTTCCAGGAGAGAAGTAAATTCAGGAGTCACCTCAGCACGCTGCTGACATCTTGGGCTTGGAAGGTGTTTTTCTGTCCCTGTGCCATTCCTGTACCTGCTCCACGTTTGGAGCACAAACAGTTTTATCTTTGACTTTCCTCTGGGGTGTTTGCCCACCCCAGCTCACACCACGGTGTTTGAGAGTCCAGCTGGACCCAGGGTGGTGATACCACTGCAAAGCTGCTGGCATCAGCTCACAGGGCACCAAACTGCCCCCAGACTCTGCCCGTGATGCTCACAGCTTCCAGAGGGTTGTTAAAATGCCTCCTGCCCACCACGGAGGGTTCCCATGGTGATTTGAAGGGAAATGGTTCTTGCTGTGGTTTGTGGCACTGCCCTGAAGTGCCCAAAAGCCGCGTGGATGTGGCCCTGGGGACATGTTCCCTGGTAAACCCGGCAGAGCTGGGTTAGCGGGGGGCTCAGTGATCTTCCGAACCTCAATGATTCCATGATTCCCTCCACAAACCAGGGGCAGACCATAAGCCGGGGTTTTGTCAATGAACAAAGGCACCGCCCCAGGGCCGGTTCCAGAGGAGATCATCTGCTTTATCCCGCTGCTGCAGGAGCCAGATTAGGTACAAATAGCTCCTAAGCCCCATTCCCAGCAGGATTTCCTGTGCATCAATTCCCTTTTCAGGCACGCATTCAAACACGGGGCAGCGAGCAAGGGAAAGGCCAAGGCACAAACAGAACACCTGAAGGATTTAGGGCCTGATTTGCATTTTTGTCAATGGGATTAATGCCACTAAGGCCTTTGGGTTGCCATAAAATAAACCCCTCATCTCGAAGGAGGTGCAATTTCAGGTCATTCGCAAGTAGAGGAGGATGCAGTTTCCTGTTGGAAACACAGCATCCATCTGCTTCCCTGGCACAGCTCCTCAGCTGGGGGAGCAGCATTCCCAAATCCCTGCTCTGGGGCTGCATTCCCAAATATCTGCTCTGGGACTGCATTCCCAAATATCTGTTCTGGGTCTGCATTCCCAAATATCTGCTCCGGGACTGCATTCCCAAATATCTGCTCCGGGACTGCATTCCCAAATCCCTGTTCCAGGACTGCCCCACTCTGGGATCTGGCACAGCCACTGCCTGGGCTCAAAGCCTCTCCACAGGGAGCCCGAGCTCCTTATCCCATGGAATAAAATCAATCCCGGTGCAATCCATTTACAGTTCCCAACAATGCCAACAGCCCTCATGAATGCAGCCCTTGTCCTCACAGCCACTGTCACAACATCCAGCGTCTAAGGATTAAAGGGCACTTCATTTTTAAAGGGATCAAAGACTGCCAGATAAAAACCCACTGTTTTAAAAGGAAAATATCAGTTCTGGGAGAAGTCCCTGCGTCCTTGCAGAGCAGACAGTGGGTGAAGAGTTTATGCTGGCATTTTCCACGTTCCAGAACTGATTCTACAATTTATGAGGCCGCAGCCAGTCGGGCTGTGCACACTCAGAGCAGTTTGTCTCTCACACCCACCCAGCCCCAGCACACGGGATCAGAGCACGGCCGAGTGGGAAGGACAATATTTACCTTATTAAAGTCAAACGTCTCAAACATTTGCTCAACGTATTTGTTCGCTGCCGGACTCAGGTTTTTCAAGCCAAAAAACTGTTTGAACTCGTAGAGGGTGAGCTGGCCAGAAGGACACTCTGTCATGAATTTCTTGTACCACTGGTGGCACTCGGTGGTGCTCAGCTCCTCCACGGTTTTCCCATCCATGTTCCCCATCTCCACACCAAGTGCTGGTCCCTTTGCAGCCAAAAACGGAGGGTTTGTGAAATTTAGGGGAAAAAAACCTGCAATTCTGCTTCTTGCCTTCAAAGTCCAGATGTGCCCAGCACTGCAGGGGTCAGGGCATCAAGAAAACCCGAAGTGCCTGGTGCTGTACAGATTCCAGTGGTGATGGACACGGGAGACTCTTTCCCAGGAAAACCCAAAAGCACAAAACTCCCTTTGGACGGGAAGGTGACATTTAAGTACCCAGCAAATCCCTCCCCAGCCAATGAGTGGTGGTTGCCTCCTGCCAGGCATTAAGAGTTCAGGGTTAAAATAGAAAAGGGGTAAAATGGGGAAGTCTTGCAGATTACAGGCCCAGCAGGAGATTAGGAGGGTGGAATTTTCTCTGTGATGAGCTAATCTCTTAATCCACTCCACTTATCGTTTTGAGGGGGGGGGGGGGCTGCTGTCACATGAGCAACAACTTTTGGACCAGAACCAGAGTGAGAAGAATGAGAGAAAACCACTCTGAATTCCCTGTGCTGTTATTGCTTTTTGCTTTCACTTCACCCCACTCTGCCAGAGGATTCCAGAGGGGCTCCAGAACCTGGAATTCAGAGAGGGGAAAGGGCCTCTTCAGCTTCTGGAAGAGCAGCACCAGGAGGGTAAATTTGGTGTGAGGAGACAAATATAGAAACATAATTGCTTTGAATGGTGAGGGTTTAAATGCTTTAATTGCAGACAGGAGGAAGGGGAAGGGCCCTCTCCCCCAGCTCCAGGAGTCCTGTGTCCAGTTTGGGTCCTGCTAATTGAGTGTTTTTTTCCTCAGAATTGTCCCACACTCTGCCCACCCCAGCCAGTGTCCTGGCTGCTGCATTACAAACTCAGCTCACCCCAGTGGAGTTAAACGCAGCTTCAATTTCCACTTATGATGGATTAGTATGAAAAATTCTCCATGTAAATACAACCAAACCCAATGTTGTTTTCACTTGGACACACAGCATTCTGAGAAGTACTCAGGAATAAAATACCCTCAGAAAGCATCAAGGGGCAGATCCTCAGGTAGAAGTGAACAGATGTGACTCCAGGGTCTGCCCCACAGAGAGTTTATCCATAACACACAGTTTATATCTAACAACTGCAGTTATCTAACAAGTAACAGAGCCCAGCATTGCTTCTGCACCACAGTAAATTAGGAAAAAAACTCTGCTAAAAAAAGCAGCATTACACAATCATAAAACACTTACGGAAAAGGAATTAAGCTGAGGTACACTAATTGGATGTGCTAATTCTGTGCTCCCCAGCAGGCCCCTGTTGTGCAAGGTGAGCCCTCGGTGCTGCCCTGAGCTCCAGCCCGCAGAGCTGGGCTGGGTGGGCGCTCACTCAGTGCCCTGTGTGCTGTGACACCCAGGGCAGCGGGCAGCACATGCCAGGACAAGTTGGACAGGCTTTTTTTACAGCAAAATCCACTCTGCATATTTTCCCGGGGAGCAGCGGCAGAGCCTCCCCACCCATCCCTCAGCCCGGCGCTGGCTGCTGGCCGTGCCTCACGCTCTGATGGGACCCTGCAGCCACTCAGCCGCTGTCTCGGGGCTTTATTGCCTGCGCTGCGTTGTTTTGGTTATGGCTTGGGGCGGCGGAAGCATCTCCACTTGCTGGGCTCGGTGCTCTGCAGGTCGATGCGGCGCCGGCCGTGCCGGGCGCTCTCCCGGGACCGGGCACCGCAGACCGGCTTCTGCGCCGTGCAGAACGGGGCCAGCGAGTTGGGCCACTCGGGCCGGTAGAACACGAACTCCAGCGAGCTCAGGGGGCGGCCCTCGGGGTGGACAATCAGCGGCACAAAGCGAGAGCCCAAGGGAGGAACCGGGGGCGGCCGGTTAGTCCAGCCTGGGGGTGGGTGGGTGGTCTCTGGCGTTGCTTTGGTTTCCTCCATTCCCTCGGCTCTCGTGTGGTCTTTGCCAGGGGCTTCTGGTGGTTTAGCCATCTGTGGAGAAAAAGAGCAAGGAAAATGGGTGGCAATTGTCCCCACCCCTCACCATCCCCTCCAGGAGAGCCTGGGAAGGTCCTGCAAGGGCAGTCAGGGCAGTGTAAGTGTTGAGGAGCCAGGGGTTTGCACATCCTTAGCCAAAAATCTGAGGTGGTGCTGCTTAAAGAGAAACGAATTTAAATTCAAATGATGCTCTGGAAATATGGAAGCGACTTGAAGGAAATGCTGAGAAAATATGAATGATACAAAGGGCTTGATCCTCTCTTGAGTCCTGGTTACAACTGTGATAAACGCCAGCAGCACATGCTCCTGGTAAAGACACAGACACAGCCATGGCAAAGCAGCCTTGAAAACCAGATTGTTCAACACAACCTGATCCGAGAGGATGTAGCAGTGATGGCAGAACCTGACACTGTCCTTGGGAGCATCAGCTCAGCAGCTCTGGGTGCCTCTGCAGGGACCCCGCAGCTCCCTGAGCCTCCTCCTGCTCTGGGAATTGCTTTCAGCCAATCTCCAAGTGGGGTTTTCCCCCCAGAAATGTGAAGGCCCCTCACAGGGCACCAGGACCAGGGAAAAACCCTGTTTGGACTGAGCATTTGCCAGAAGCCTTTGCAGAGGAGGGGATGGACGTGACCCCCAAGACACACAGGGGTGACCTGTGACCCAGGGCTGCGCTTGACTGCAGAGATATTTCTGCTGCTGTTACCTAAGCATGACTCAGTTATCTTGTTTTCATTGACGACACCTCCGTGTCAATGGAAACTGGCTCTTCCCTCAGCAATTAGCCAACTCTCCTCCTGCTTGTCCTAAATAAATGCTTTGCTGTTTGCTTATTTTTAACCTTGTAAAGAGGTTTCCTACTTTCCGTGACGTACTTGGTGCTATTTCTGTTCCTGGGCTCCTAAATCTATTAGAAGGGGAATGCCTGCAGATTGTTTAGAAATCTCCTTAAAGTCTTTCAGGGTAAGCACCAGATCCTTACAGGTTCACCACCTAGTTTTGTTACTCATTTCTCCAGGGCAGATGCCAAAAGCGTGACAGGCTGGTCCTCAGCACATAGGGGTTATTTCAGCAGTTGCTGCCACAAGGAAACCTCAGTCCGTTTTTCCCCAGGGAATAAAATAATGGAATTTTGACTTCTGAAAAGCAGATTTTGTACCACCACAGCCATTTCAGTGAGGTTTGTGCCCCCCTGCTCTCGATTTAGATTGTTCAGAAACTGCTGTTTTCACCCAGGTGTTTGCTGGTAGCTCCTGGCCATCCTCACTTTGGAAGAGACAAGTACACACAGGACTGTGCTGATGCCTCTGCACCCACCCAGCAGGAGCACTAAAGTCATTAATTCCCTGTCTTTGGGGCGTGGAGGGGAGGCTGGAGCTGCCTTGGCAGCCCAATTGCTAAGTCATGCAAATGCCTTCAAGATGAGCAAGGCTGGCTGGAGCCCTGGCAGTGATGGGCAGGTACCCAGCCAGGGCGTGCTGAGCTCTGGGCTCTGCTGCTGCTGTGGGGCTTGTCTGCCCCACGGCCCCTGCTCCTCTCTGGGGCACCTGGAGCTCTGCAGAAACCTCCTCCCTGCCCAGGTGGAGGCACCTGCCTGCGTGATCCCTGCCTCGGAGGGGAAGCACCAGCTTAAGGTCCTGGTGCTATTTATGGCACTGCCAGTACTCCCTGCCTGAATGAGGAGTCACACATAATCCTATTGCACCCGTTCCTACGTGGAGAGATCCCTAATCCCTCCCAAACTGCCTGATGTCTGGCCCAGCAAATCCCCCAGCTGGGTCCCAGGGAAAGGCTGGCTCAGTAATCGGGGAAGCAGGAAGGGTTCCCTGGTGTTCCCTGGGGAGGAGCTCCCTGGGCAGCTCCTGGAGCCTGGCACAGCACTGCCCATCCTGTCCCTGCTCTGGGGCTGTCCCCATGCTGGCACTGCCCATCCTGTCCCTGCTCTGGGGCTGTCCCCATGCTGGCAGCTCCTCGCCCGTGCCCTGGAGCCACCCCAGGATCCATCCCAGGATCCACCCTGTGTGTTCTGCTCTGATCCCTCAGCACCCCAGGGCAAAGCCGGCTGACGGCAGCAGCGGGATTTGCACAGCAGGGATGGGATGAAGAATCTCACTGACATCACTGGGACTTTGTCAGGCTGGTCACCCTCAGGACAAGGATCTGCAGCCCACAGGAAGGGGACATGCTGAGACAGTGTCCTTCCTGGCCAGCTGTGACCCTGGGACACACACCTGGGAGGTTTCCTCGGTGGAGGAGGCCCTGGAGGGTGGCTCTGTCTGGGGTGGAGGCAGGAGACAGCACCGTGGAAGTGGGCAGGGCTGGGTGTCCAGGCTCTGGGGGTCATTGTGACCACCGGGCCCACTGTGACCACGGGGTGTCACCGGGGTGCTGGGTGCCACAGGGGGTGCAAAGGAGTGCAGGGGGGACATGGAGACAGGATTCACAGCCCTGGGAGCCACTTCCAGGACACTCTGCTGGTCCTGTTACCCCCAGCTGCAGCCTGGGCCCCTGCCCCAGTGCCCCCAGCAGGTTCTCTGTCCCTGGGAGCCGTTTGCTGCTCTGCAGGCACACCTGAGGGTTTCTCCTCCCAGTCCTCCCTCCTGCAGGTCACTGCCCTCTCTGCACAAACACTTCTCACACCTGCGAGTGCAGCAGGAACCATCCACATCTGAGGGTGCAGCTCCTCACCCTGATGTAAAAGCAGATTGTTCTGGGGTGTTTACCTGAATTGGGATCAAAGGCAGCCTCACACTGTGGCGTGTTACATCACAGCAGTGCTCACATGGCCCTGTCTATGCCATAAAATGTGCTGGAGATCTTCCAAGCACTTTTCTGAGCTTTGTGCCCAGCCCAGCCCACCAGTCCCTTTTGCTGTGTGGCCTCAATCACTCAGGAGTGACAGTTGTCCCTTCCTTAAAAATACAGCACGGCCACCCAACTTGGCAACTTCCCTGTGTCTCTGGAGTTTGCACTTCACAGGAGCCACTGTGCCCAGCAGCACACCCAGCCTGCTCCTCGTGCTGCTCCTGAGCTTTTCCTCCCCTTCTGAAGGGAGGTCTGTGCTTTGCTGGGAGGTGGAAGGTAAAGAACAAACATCTTTCATCTGGAACAAACAAATGGGAGCATGCACAGGAGCCCTGGCAGAATTGTTGAGCAGCTTGTGTTCAGTGGGGTAATAAATTCACCTCGAAATCCCTTCATGTTGTGAGGGTGATGTTTTCCTGCTCTGGCCACGCAGGGTGAGGCAGGAGCAGGGCTGGTGGGGTGGCAGGGCCAGGCTGTGTCACTGCCAGCCCCGGGGCTCAGGAACAGCCCAGGGCAGTGTCAGGGAGCTGAGCCACCTCTCCTGCTCCCACAGCCCCAGCCCCGCAGCTCCTCTGAAGCCTCCTTCCTGTAAGGAGATTTTGTGGGACAGCTCTGCACGAGCCCAGGCTCTCTCATCCCACAGGGTTTTATTGGCTTTGGTTCATCAAATATTTCCTCTTCTCCTTCCCTTTTCCATGAGCGTCTCTCTGTGTGTGCTGCTCCCTGTTCTTGCCCAAGGACTGGATATCAGTGAGCATTCTTGTCTTGCCTGTCTTGTAGAGAGATACTCTGTCCTTTGTCTTTCCAGCAGATAATAGATTCTTCCTTCCATGTGATTTCTGCTTTCGAGAGGTGCCAGGGAATTTTCTTTAAATGCCACAGGTTGGACTCCGTAATTTCAGGGGACTTTTCAAACGTCTTTAAACTGATCCTGTGTCATAGACGGGTAGAGTAATTGTAAAAGAAAGGCCTTCTGAAACCATTTTTGGTTTTCTATAGAGAAATAAAATTTATTATAAAACATTCTGAAATAAAATAAACTTATTATAAAACATGCTGAAATAGAAACAAAATTAGAGAAGTAGCATGTTGCAGCTAAAATCAGAGAGACTAAAATCAGTCTCTCTGGATAAGGATGGTTTTCTTCAGTCGCAGTCACTGAGAGGATGGTTTTCTTCAGTATCATCTTCTTTGTATACCCTGATGGTTTTCTCAGCTCCAGCCATTAGCAATGTTCTTCCTGACTGGTCAAAAGCACAATCAAATATTCCTGAATCACTGTGCAAAGAACCTGGCTGTGCAGCTGTCTGTACTCTCTGGAAAATGTGTCCAGTTGTCCAATCCCAGAAATGCACAGAACCATCCCCAGCTCCTGAGACCAGAACATCATTGGAATTTACAGCCAGTGTGTTTATGACAGCCTTGTGACCAGAGAGGGTCTGAATGAAGTCTCCATCTGGGATTTTCCACTGCTTAATATCACCTGGAGAACCGGATGCAAATGTGTAATATCTCGGATGTAGCACTATTGCTCTTGCAGATCTCCTGTGATCTGTTAAAATCACACGAGGTTTCGCTGCCACCAAGTTCCAGATCCGTACGGTGGTATCATGACTGCCTGTAATAATTTCTGCTGCTTGGCACTTCACAGCTGCTACTCCATCTGTGTGTCCAAGCAGTGTGTGCACACTGCTTTTTGTCCTCGGATCCCAAATTCGTACTGTTGAATCTCTGCCACATGTCACCAGCACATCGATTGTTGGATGCAAGTCTAAGCCACAGACAGCACTTTGATGACCACAGTAACGTCTGATAACCTTATTGTACTCAAGATCCCAGCACATCACTTGTCCACATCCTCCACAAGAAAAGAGGTGTGGACTTCTCGTCCTGACTCTCACCCCTCGTACAGCACCGATGTGTCCCGTCATAGACAATATCGATTTGCCACTAGCAAGGTCCCAAATCTTGATGGTTCTGTCAGCAGAGCCAGTAGCAAACCACTGATCTCCTGGTTCCACTGCAACACATCTCACCCAGCCCTGGTGACCACTGATAACTCTGTGCAGTTTCCAAGGTGGATGCCACCGAGGTTTGGGCATGGTCGGAGCCTCCTTCGGCATGAATGCAGAGTTTGTGTATCCACCAGCTTCCCCTGTAGGCACAGACATCTCAGCAGGCTGTGGACGCTCAGATATTTCAGGGTGCCTGTAAATGTCCCCCACACCAGCAGCTGTCCCGTTTGCATCCATTTCCTGGGAAGCAGGAGGTGCTACAGCTGAGGACTGTGCTGCAGATTCACTCGGTGTCCTCCACACCGTAGAATACGCTGTCCAAGGCACACCAGGACCAGATGGGCGTGGTTGGGTATCAGTTGCCAAATACTCAGCTGCTCGTCCTTTGTGTCCAGCATGCTGTTTGTGTCCATGGGGATCCCACAGGGTGCTGGGGCCTCCTTTCTCCCTCAGGTTCCATTGGCGCATGGGCTGGTGTAGCACTGGTCTGTAGTCGGTGTGCAGCTTGGCTGCCCTCTTCACCCTGTGACTTTCCTCATCCAGTGGCATAGACTTGCCATAATCAGCTGCAAACATGTCATAGGTTCTCTTCAAAGGCCTAAGCACAGGTGGGGGCACACTATGCTTCTGCACTTCCCCTGCCATGGCCCTGCCCATGTCCTTCTGCCACTGCTGCTGGGGAGCTGCTGCCATCACCTTCCCTGCGTCCAGCCCGCCGCTCTCCTCTGCTCCCAAGATTATCTGCTGCAGTTAATTTAAAGTACTTACCTCAGTCCTGTAACCTTGAATTCTATCTGCAGCAGTTCTTTCTAGTTTAGAAATAATCAGCTGACGGAAGAACGGTGTTTCTGCTCCAGCAGACAGGGTCAGAATACACCCTGACACCCTGTCGGTCAGGGTGCTGGGAGCAGTCCCAGGCAAAGGTGGCTGCAGTCCTCCGTTGGTGCAGTGATCCTGTCGAAGGGTGCAGTTTTCCTCTGCAGGTCCAGCAGTGTTGTAGAAGGGTCTGTTCTTCCTCTGGGTATCCAGTGGAAACAGTCTGCCCTCCTGCTCCAAAGCTCAGCTTTTATCCAGGTAGGAATGCCTGGCTCCTCCCCCTGGGCGGAGCATGTCACAATGAGCCTTGATGGCCCATTAACAGGAGATAGCTCCTGGAGCTGGGATAGGTCAGTGCAAGAGATAAGGAAAACTGCCCCACTTCTTTTTAACAGCTGGCCCGTTAACAGAAGACCCTTACCCTGAAGTTATGAGGGAGGGGTCCCGGAAGAGATAAAGAACATTGTCTCACCTGATTTGAACAGATGGGGACAGAATACATACTGCTGGTTATATCTTGCATTGCAACTTAAGACAGTCAAAAATTACTTTTTTACATTGTAAGATATATCATTGTTTTCTTTTAAGATAAAAGACAACTCCAACTAAAACAGCTGTGATGAAGAACAGCTTCTGATATTTCCTATAAATATGAGCTTTGTAAATAAAGGATTGCTTTTCAGCATGAAGAAAATGGAGTCTCAGCAGATTTATTCCAACAATCCTGTTATCCTGTTATCTGTGATTCTGAGATTTTGTGTTCCTGTGTTTCTTTGATTCTGTGACCCTGTAATCCTGTGTTTCTGTGATTTTGAGTTTCTGTGATTATGAGACCGTGTGTTTCAGTTATCCTGTGATTCTGTGACCCTGTGATCCTGTGTTTTGTGACCCTGTGTTTCTATGATTCTGTGACCCTGTGATCCTGCCCAAAGCTCAGCAGGACAGTTTCCCACCCGGAGCCAGCTGCAGCGCTGCTGTTTCCCAGTCTCCATCCCATCCCGTCTCCCCCGCAGGCAGGACAACCCCTGCTCCCCCAGCCTGCTCCAGCCGGCCCCTGCTGAGTGCCAGGCCGGCTGTCTGTCTGTCTGTCTGTCTGTCTGTCTGTCTGTCTGTCTGGCCGGGAGCGGGCCGCCCGCTGCAGCAGGGACAGGCACCCGAGCAGCGCCGTGCAGCTTCAGCCCCGCTGGGATGCCCCGGGAAATGGTGGCAGTTACTAGAGCTCCTCTGCCACAGCCTCGGAATTGAAGTTTAACATTTTCCTTCTCCTTTTCCTTCCCCAGCTCCCATCCATAATTCACTTTATTTAAGTGCTGCCCCATCATCTGTGCCACGATTAGACTTCCCTTTTGGAATATCATGACAGTGCTCATTTCTCATTCTTCACAGGGGCATTTAATGTGTTGCTTTAATTTGTTCTTTAAAGCAATCAAGAAGATGCTTTCCACGAGAAAAGCATCATTTCAAAGTGATTATATATGTGATATTTAGCACTGATAACAAGAAATCTATATTGTTCTGACTCTGAAAGCTTGGCAGAGATAGAAAGAGGTGTAAGATCTTAACCTGCAGTTGGAAGCCGTGTTTCAGAGTTAATGTTTTGACAGCTATTTTGGGTTTAAAGTTCTCCAGAATTCCCTGCATTTATTAGTAGCCAACGTTACTCATTAACTCTCAATTTTTACTTGCATGGCTCAAAAAATCTTTAACAGTGCTTGAAATTTGCTTTTGTACCTGAAAGTAGAAATGGTTTGGGGTCAAGTCCCATCACTTTCAAGGTTTTGCATGAAAAGCACCCAGACCCTGCGAGCACCCCGGTGCCTCCGGGGGTTTTTGGGTGAAGACACAGAGAAACACGGCAGGGAGGGAAAGAGCAAAGCCCTGCAGGGTTCGGGCTGAGGGAACGGCCGGAGCCGAGTCAGGGAGGTTTGGGCTGGATATTAGGGAAATGTTCCTCAGGCACGGCGTGGCTGGGCACGGGAGAGGCTCTGCAGAGTCCCAGGAGCGCTCGGACAGAGGTGTCGGACACGGGCTGGGCTTTGGGGTGTCTGTGCAGGGCCAGCAGGACCGGGACCGTCCCCGCTGCGGCTCAGGCCACTCGGTGGCTCTCAGAGCCGAAAGTTCCCCGTACCTGCGGTGATCTCGGAGCAGGGGCACCTGGCGGAGGGCGGGCCTGGGGGTGGGACCGTCCCCGCCCCTCCGGAGCCGCTCGGTGCCGTCCCCCAGTGCCGGTGCCGGGGGATGCCCGGCCCGGAGCGCGGCGGCAGCGCCCGGCTCGGCCACGATGAAGAAGCACCACCCGCACTCGGTGCAGGGCACCTTCAGCCGCCTCTTCGGCAAGCGCCACTCCAGCCCCACCGCCGCGTCCCTGTTCGCCACCAACCCGCCCTGGATCTTCACGCAGGAGGTGACCTCGGACAGCGCGGGTGGCACCGGTCAGTGTCCCCGCGGGCCCTGCGGGGTCGGGACGGGGCGGTCCCGGGGGCAGAATGGTGGGATGGGGTCGAGGGGAGGAGGGGAAGCTCCCGGAGCGCTCGGGGGCACCGGGATGCGGCAGCGCAGCTCCCAAAGCTGTGCCCCGAGCGGGCGCGGAGGGTCTGCACCTCGGCTGGGCCGGCGGCCGCTCAAGGCAGGTTAAACTCCTCTAAAAGAGCCTGATGAGTGGCTGTGAATCTGTTTTATTGCTTCCCTTCGCGCTTTCCCACGCCATGTTTGATCTGCGCCTTCCCAGGTTTGGGTTATTTACTCATAAACCTGTTTCTCGCAGGGCTGCGAGCGGGGAGGGAGCTGAGGGTTGCATATTCCTCGGGATTTATTTGTGTTTCTTTGTGGTTTTAATTGCAATACGGTGCCCTGGAGGCTCATGTAGGAGGGAGCCAAATTAATAGTAATAGAGCCAGGTAGATAGAAGATAGCAGTTTGTGGACGAAGTTTGGTGGCTGTAAGAGCCCAACTAACTTCCAAGATTAACAAAATGGAAGTGCTGCCTGCTGAGCTGTGCAGGGTGAAGTATTGTCACTGAAAGCAACTGCGAGGTGGTTACACCCCAAAGGCCAAGCTGCTGAAACCAAGATAAAATGAAAATGTGACAGGGAGTTTCGTGCAACTCTGCAACCTAGAAGGAAAATTGCTGATTTCTAACTGTCGTAAATCTGAGGAGGATTCAAGCTTCTCTCTGATGTGGTTTGGATTAAAAAAAAAAAAAAAAGAAGAAAAGAAAAGAAGTTGCTGTGTCTGCTTATTACAAGCCTGATTTCCGTGGCTGCAGTTCTGCAGTAGCAGGACAGGAGCTTTCTGCTCAGGTGTGGGTCAGACTGCAAAGGGAAAGCCGGGAATCCTGAAACCCGAGCCTAAGAACAGCTGTTGAATCGTTTCTTGGCATCCTCGCGGCATTTCTGCCCCGGATTTGCCTTGGGGAGGGTGCAGCGGCAGTGTGGCAGTGTGACACCGTGGCTGAGGGGCCGCGTTGGCAGCGGTGTGTGGGGCAGGTGAGGAGGGGACAGCAGGCGAGGGGACAGTAGCCCCGGGACAGCAGCCCCAGGGACAGCTCTGTTGTGCACAGCACCGTCCTGCCCCGGTTTCTGGGACGTTTCCTGCAGAGCTCCGTGCCAGGAGGAGTCCACTGCTCCTGCCGATCCCCACCTTGGTTTCTCACACAGAGTAAACACAAGTTAAGCAATGTGGAATGGGTGTTGGTTTGCATGTCCCTGACTCAGAGATTCCTGAATATAGTGACTGATGCCACCTCCTCCTCCTCCTGGGAGCTGCGGATACCCCGGCTCAAACCTGCTGCACCTCCTCCAGGTGATGCAACCCCCGGGGAGGAAGACGTTCCATTACATGTGTGGCAAATCGTTTATTTAATTTCCCGTGGCTGAGCAAACACAAATGTCTCCAGGACAGGCTGAATGTCAAAAAGTGGCCGAAGCAAGGCCAGTGCTTTGAGCCAGCTGTTTCCCACAGCATCCAAGGGTGCATTTCCTGATCCCTCCTTCCAGGAAACGAGGCTGGCAGAGCTCAGGTCTTGCTGGTGATGGGCTCCCAGCAGGCAAGTCCTGTTTATCTAGCAAAGAAAACACAACTACAAGCACTTCATTTTCCTTTAATTAAAGCATTCAGGGTAGCAATGCTTAGTAATCTAGGATCAAAGTCCTTGTGATCTTTAATCCAGTTTCTCGCTGGGTTTACCTAGTGACTTGTTAAATATAAAACTCACGTTTCAAGTCTCAGAACTACTCCGTCGCTGCTCACGCTGAGTCCAAACTCTCCTGTTGTCTTGGCCTTAATTCCTGCTCCTTACTCACTGAATGCAGGGTCACCCACAGAATTAATCATCACAGAATCACAGAATGGTTTGGGTGGAAAGGGACCTTAAAACTCATCTCATTCCACTCCCTGTCATGGGTGGGGACAACTTCCACTGGGTCAGGCTGCTCCAAGCCCCATCCAGCCTGGCCTTGAAAACTTCCAGGCAATTTGCTGGCACCTCTGTCCTCCCTGGGACTCCAGCAGCTCTTCCTGAGTGCTTGGGCCCCTCCCAGGCAAGGCAGTGATAAAGTCTTAGTAGGATCAAGCTGGCTGAAGCACAGGTTGATTGGTGATTTGAAAGCTGGAGAAAATGTCCTTTGTGTGAAGAATCACCTGTGGTGGGAGAAGTTTGGTGTGGGGGAGGGGAAGCTGTGATTGCCTGCAATCAGGCAATAGTGATATCAATATCAATCAGTGATAGCAGGGCAGATACTCCTGGAGCTATCCCGGGATAACCTGGGGGGTAGTGGGTGGGAGAAGGGAAAAGCTGACGTGCTTCTGGACTCTGTGGTGTGTTTGAAGGTTGTGTGGAATTCATCTGCCTCCAGTCCCTCAGCAGAGGCTGTGCTGCCTCATGCCCAGCCCCTGGTGTGGTCAGGTTCTTCATTCCAGGTGCTCATGCAAGTGCTTTCCTTCTGTGGGACGCTGATGAAGGCTCAGCTCCTGAGCTCCCTCCTCCTTTTTCACTAGACTTGGTGTGAAGCTGTTTCCTTGGGAGCTTCCTCCTGATTTCTGCCCATCCTTCTTCTCCTCCCTTCCCCACTATCAGAGTCTGTTGTTGTGAACATTCCTGCAGCTTTCCCTTCAATCACAGCCATTTTGTTGCTTCCCCCTCCTTCCTGAAACCCTCAGATTTTCTTTAATGTCGGTCTCCTGGGCTACGAGTTATTTGTGTATCTCCTTCCAGCCAAGGTGGGGTTTACGTGCTTCAGTATTTCTGCTTGTTAATTCATGCTGCTAATCAGACACAAAGAACGTAATTAAATTAATTTTATGAGCTTTATTCACTGTCAGAAATAAACCGGCCCAAGAGGTGTGGTTCAAGGTGAAAGCACAAGGCTGGGAACCAGGAATTCCTGATGCCTTCTCCTGCCTGTCACACCAGGCCCTGTGACTCCCTGCCCTGCTGTCTCTCTCCCTCCACGGCAGTATTTTGTGGGAAATCACCCAAAGCAGGCTGGAGTGTGGAAGTGTTGTGAAGCACCAGGAATTACCTCTGTGGGATGTCAGTGCTCTGCCCACAGAGTGCTTGGCAGGGCAGGAGCTGTCCCTCCTCCTGGTCAGCTCTGCTGCTGCCTCCCCCTGGATTCCAGCTGCTCAGACCAGCCAGGATTGTGTCCTGTTCCTTCTGAGCTGCTTCACTTCCATCCTCTGGAGCTCAGAGAAGGCTCTCCTTGCTCTGCAGGTGTGTGACAGGGCTGTGAGTGCCTGTCCTGCACACAGGGGACCCTTCTCTTCCACTCACCTCCAAGACACCCAGGTTTCCCTCAGGATCTGCTGGGCTTTCCCCACTCCTGGGATGCAGCAAATTCTCCACAGCTCTCTTTAAACTCCCATGGTGTGCAGTGTTGTTTTCACCAGTGCCCGAGCTCAGTGCTGCTGCTAACAGTGTGCTCTCCCCCCAGGTGATGTGATCGAGGTGTATTACGGTGACAATCGCTTCGGGACAGTGACAGACTCTGGCACAGCCACGCTCAAACCCCGCCCGAGGGTCCGGCCGCTGCTGACCTTCCTGCCCCTGGTGAGTGCCCCAGTCACTGCTGGGCTGGAACCGGGCCCAGCCAGGCTGGCTGCTGCTCTCAGCCCCCACCCCGGGGAGACAGAAATGAACAGCAAAACCACTCTGTAATGACTCTGGGTACGGGGGATTAGGAGGTGATCTGAGTTCGGGGCTGTGCGGGGCACGGACAAGGCAGTCGGGGGAGAGGCGTGAGCACCATCAGTCTTGCATTTTCAATTTAAAGATAACTGCTGAGCACGGAGATGATAGATCAGGCTTGCACTGCAGTTTATCTCACCACTGCTGGCAGGATCTGTCCCAGGATCAGGTGTGTTGCTGGAGCCAGCAGTGCTGAAGCTGCTGCAGCAGAGGAATGAGGTGATGCTGTGGGTGTGCAGGGGATGATTCTTTTCAATCTCTGTATGAAGAAAAAACATTCCTTGCAGAGCTACCAGCGCTGCAGCAGCAGCTGGGAGCAGGGCCTGGAGCAGCAAGGGCCAAAACAGCCAGAACAGAGGGCCTGGAGGTGGCTGTAACTCCCAAAAGCCATGTCTGCTTGTGGCTGGCTTTGAGGAACCCCGTGCAGCACTTTCAGAGGTCTCATTCCCTAAAGAGCACAGTGAGGCTCAAGATTCACGGAATCCCAGGGTCTGGGTTGGAGGGAACCTTAAAGCTCATCTTATTCCACCCCCTTCCACTAGAGCAGGGTGCTCTGAGAGGCTCTGGAGATGTCGGTAGTTAAACTGAAGTGATACCCGCAGGTCACCAGGTCAGTGAAGACAGTAAAATGCTTAAATCCTTTGGTCTTGACAAGGAGGTGATCTCTGCTAATGGCAGTGTGTGTGGTAGAGGGATTAACAGCAGGAATGTCCCCGGGACAAATCCTAAGGGCTGTCACCCAAGCCCTGGTGCTGCTGCTGCCCACAGAGGCACAGCTGGCCCTGGGGCTCTTTTTCCTTCGTGAGGGTCCCTCACAAACCTGGGCTTCTCTGACAGTAACAGCTTTAACTGATGCATTAGTCGGAAAGGGCAGCGTTCTGAAGGATCGGTCTGTGTTGGATGTTTGCACTCTTTTGGTGAGGTTTGATCGTGATTTGATCTGGCACAGGCTCTTCTGCTGCCACGCACATACCTGCACCAGGTACACACCTGCACGGGGCTGTTCCGCAGCTCCTGCCTTAACCCTTTCCCCCCACCCACGGGGAGCAGCTCGCAGTGAGTCAGGAGGATGCACACGCCCTGCCCCGCAGCTCCTGTGCCTCTGCACCTGGCAGCTCTTCCCACAGGAGCAGCTCCTTCCCCCGGCTCACCTGGCCCTGGGCTGCCCCACAGCAATCACAGCAGGACAGGGGTCCCCCCATGTCCCCCTGCCCACTGCAGGTGCAGGGAGAGCTTTGGCATCCCGGGGGAATCAATTCCTTCAGCAAACCACCACACTGCCCCAGCTCACAAACAGGGAGTTTGGGGGCAGAGTTTTGTATTCAGAGAAATTCTTGGCCTCTCTCAGACCCCAGGGTGCTCAGCAGTTGGATTTTGGGGTGGCTTTTGTAACGGGCAGCCTCAAACCTTGGCCATTTACCGTGTGGGCAGGGTGGGCTCCTGAGAGCCTGGGGGGGACCATGGGGACAGGCAGGCTCCCATCACTGGGGACATCTGACTGTTCCAGGGATGAAAAGTGATTCCTGGTGGTTACAGTGAAAGCTTCCCCCCACGGGATCCTCAGCAGGCACAAATCTGATTCAGGTACCACAAACTGGAAATGCAGGTTCCTGGCACAGCACCCAGAGCCTGCTCTGAATCAGCTGGAGGTTTTCTGGGCTGGCTACACCCCGAGCAAACACCAGGAACGATCTTCCCAACCATCTCTGCAGACTGGCAGCATGCTGGGGATGCTTTCCATTTCAGAAGCCAGCTCATGACGTGGGGATGGGTGGTTTTTGAGAGATGCTGAGTGTTAGCAACCATCACAGAAGGTTTTGGTGAAGAACAGGCTTGCCCAGTTTGAAATGACACGTCCAAAATTGCTGCTCCTTTATGAAGTGCAGACTGTGTCCTCCAGCTTTGCATAGCTCTCTCCTGACTGCCAGTCCCTTTCCCCTCCCCTCCCAACAGGTGATGCATATGCTGCTGGTAGAGCTCAGACATCTCAGTTTCCCTGTGAGCGAGCAGGTCCTCTCGGGCTGCTCTGGAAACCAGCAGCAATGGATCTCCATAGCAAATGGGAACTGCTGGGTTCTTTCTTTGTGATTTTGGTATCTAAATTGTTCTGGACAATTGAACTATCAGCTCTTGAAGTGCCTCTCTCGGCCTTTGTCTTCCCTCTGGCTCTCAGATGAAGTTCACGATCTGCCCTCATGCCTTCGAAGCCTTTGGCTTCTCCATCAGCACGGAGCAGTCTGTCCTTGTGCAATACCTGGGGTCTGAATTCCCTCACTCCTGGGTCACCAGGAACTGGCTCATTCCCTTGTGGTTATAGGGGATCTTTGGTCATCTGCAGGGTGATGGATGCAGCAAGTGAAAACGTGTATTTTCCTATTATTTTGGCCAAAGTTGGGGCATTCCAGGGCTCTTCCACAGGGGCCCAGGTGCTGCTGTTGAATCGGCCCCGCCCCAGCAGCTCCTGAGCTCCCCAGCCAGGGCAGTGTGTAACTAATGTGCTGTCTGAGCCTGGACGGGGCTGGATGAACAAACCCAACTGACCTCTGATCCTGGAGACTTTGGAATCCCGTAGCACTCTGATGTAGAAACGGTGATAACGGCAGTTAAAGGCAAAGGGCAGGGGCTCAATCATTATCCAGGCTTTTGTGCGCCGGAAACGGCTCGGGGAGAGGCGCAGGCTGATGGCAGGATAACATTTCCTTTGTCAAGGGCTGTTAAGAACGCAAACGTCTGCTTGGGGTGAGCAGGAGTGCAGCAGGGTGGATGTGGATGCTGGGAGTGGGACGGTGTGTCCCTGGCCGCTGCCCATGTCGCGTCCCTTTTGGATGCCCCCTCAGAGCTTTGTGTCTTTGTGACATTGAGGTGTCCCAGGCTGTCCCCAGACCTTGTCACTCTCGCGGCTGGTGACAGAAAGGCTCAGCAGCGGCTGTGCCCTGCACATGGGTGCCCAGGTGTGTCCCGGAGCCACCCCGGCCCCCGGAGCCGCCCCAGCCCTGAGTCACAGGGACAGCAGAGCCTTTCTGCTGCTGGCAGAGCCCCGGTGAGTCAACCCGCCCCAATGTCTCACGCTGGGTGGCTGCAATTACCCGCAGTGCCTTCGCTTCAGGCGTCCTCCCAGATGTGTAGGCTGCTAAATTGCTGGTCCTATACCAGCTGAAGGCACTGCTGAGGTCTCAGCATGAGCGTGAAGGGAGTAATTGAGAGCAAAACACAAACCACACAGGGAGCAGCTTTCCCCAGAGCGTTCAGATATGCCGGTGCCAGTTTCCCAAAAAGCTGGAGGTCTGTCTGTGACCTCAGCCCGGTGTGTACGTGACTGTGGCAGTGCTGGCTGCAGGAAAGTACCCACCAAACCCAGGGGAGCTGCTCAGTCTGCTGGTACATGAACGGTGAGAAGCCAGGGAGCCCCGAGGGGGATGTGAAATAGCCGAACTCCTCTCCAGCCCTCGTGGGAATTATGTCCATGGCCGGGGCAGCCTTGATCACTTCACTCATCCCCTCAAACCCTGTCAACAGCAGCTTCCACAGGGACCTCCCTATCAGGGACACTGCCCTGGATCCCATCAGGGCTTGTGTGGACAAATTACCAGCTGCTTGTCAGCCCTTTGCTCTGATCCCTGGGCGTAAGACTGACAGCTCTGTTTTCTCAACCCTTGCAGAACGCCCAAGAATCCCATGGGGTGGCTGTGCCAACGCCGTCGGTGCCAAAAGACTTTGAGGAAAAGGCAGCTCTTGGTAAGGGACGTTCTCTGTGGAGCCCTGGCCAGCACAAAGTGCTCAGCAAGCCCTCAGGGCAGGAAATGTGTGTGTGTGTGTGTGTGTGTGTACCGAGCTCTGGAGCAGACAGTCTGCTCATATATTTTCATGCAAAAATAGAGCCTGCTATTAATTATTTTTTGAAGTCATTGAAAATTAATTAATTCTTAAGGGGTGAGGCAGAGTGGTTGTTACAGTTCAGGAAGTTTTAGACAAGGCTGGTAAGGGGCTGGCTCCCCGTGCAGGCCACTGGCCCAGGCCAGCACTGATGGAGAGGTGCTCACAGGCTGTGCTGTCGCTGCTCTTGCAGGCTCTGGCTCCCAGCTCAATGGCAATTATCGGATGTACAGCTCGGTGGGGGACCTGCGCCCGCAGGCCCTCGATGGGGATGACCTGGATGAAGACATCCCCCCACCGCCATCGGTACCCCCACCACCCCCTCCGGCAGCTCCCGTGCCAGCCCCTCTGGCCTCACCGGTCCCTCCACCCCCCGAGATGCTGCCACCACCACCACCGCCGCCACCACCGCCACCCGAGATGATGCCACCCCCACCGCCACCCGAGGCGGTGCCACCATCACCACCCGAGGTGGTGCCCCCGCCCCCAGCCATGGCAGCCCCGCCGCCTCCCGCCCCTGCCCTGTCCCCCCCCGGCACTCCGGCTCCTCCAGACTTCATCCCGCCGGCCCCGCCGGGCGCCCGGGACCCCGCGCCCTTCGCTCCAGGCATCTCCAAGTGGAAATCCGAGACGGTGCTGAACACGAGGCAGGCGGATGCCGAGGGGCCGCTCTGCCCTGCCCAGGCCGGGGTGCCCGCAGCCCCCAGCCCCAAGGAGAGCCTGCAGCCCAAGCCCGAGCCCCACCTCACCTTCCCCAGGTCGTTCAAGGTGCCGCCGCCGGCCCCGGCGCGCTCCTCGTCCATCCCGGTGCAGGAGGGGCAGCCCGGCCGGCAGGAGCCCGTCGTCCCCAGGCAGCCCCACGCCCGGCCACCGCTCCCTCCCTGCTTCACCATCAGACCCGCGGCCAAGGCGCGGCTGGGAGAAGCTGAGCAGAGGAATTCAGGGCTCAGACAGGGCGTTGGGAAGCCGGCTGGGCCCCCTGCAATGAGCCCCAAGCCGGGCCCGGCGCTCAGCCAAGGCGCAAATCCCGCTGGCCGCCGGTCCCCGCTGCCGGGCTCCGAGGGGGAGAAGATTCCCCAGCTGAAAACAGCCGGGAGAGACTCCCCTCCGAAACCTGAACCTCTCACTGCGAACGACCTGGACCTCCCTCCTCCGGACTACCCGACCCCCGAGGATGACTGGAAGGATGCTAACAACCTGAACAAGCTGCGGGACGAGCTGTCGGCGCTGCTGCGCTCCCCGCGCCGGGAGGAGAGGCCGCTGGAGAAGCCGGCTGCTCCCCACTCCGTGGACAGCGCTCCCAGCCGTGCTGGCAGCCGTGAGCCGGGGCTCAGCGAGCCCCAGCTCGGCAGGAAGGACACGGGGTTATCCAAGGGAGGGGAGAGTGAGAAGAAAGAGGTGCCCAGCAACCCCCCCAGCATCAATGGGGGCTCTCTCAGCACTGCAGTCACGGCCCTGGAGAGCAGCCCTGACACACAGCCCGGCAGGGTGATGACGATCAGGAACGAGCTGGAGGCTGTGCTGTCCCTGAAGAAAGAGGGGAAACCTGCCCCGGGGCTCAGCAGCCAGAAGCAGGGTGTGGAGAATGGCATCAGCACCCCACAGGTGAGGAAGAGCCCCCCTGACACGAGTGACTCAGTGGTGCCAAAAGCGGTCCCCAGCCCGCTCCCAGCCCCGGCTGTGGAGAAGGATGAGACAGATCACAAGGATCATCCTGCTGCTGCTGCTGGCAAGGTGACCGAGGATGTGAGCCCTGCTCCCGGGTCCCTCAACAGCAGCGTGAGTACCCCAGACTCACCTCAGGGCCCGGCAGAGGAGCCCCCTGCTCTCACCCCCTCCTCACCCGCTGTGTCCCCTGCACAGAGCCCGGCACCACCCGCACAGATCCCGGCACCACCGCCCAGCCCGGCCGTCTTCCAGTACAAAGTGCACCGGGCTGGGGCCAGCCCGGCCGAGCCACCCTGTACCCCGGGCTCGGCGGAACCCCCCAGCCCCAGGAGCTCGGCCAGGAGCCCCCCGGCCACCTCGGGAGCGGGGCAGGAGGAGGAGGTGCTGATCCACCCTGTGACAGGGGAGCGTGTGGAGCGGGGCTCGCCCATGGCGCTGCTGCTGGCAGCCCGGCAGCGAGCACAGCGGGGCCGCCAGGCCGGGGACGGGGCGCTGAGGGCGA
>JANPWX010000610.1:670795-680972 GCA_024734555.1 Trochalopteron elliotii | reverse complement strand
CCCCCCCGGGCCCCGCCGAGCCGCTGCCTCCAGCCTGCTCCGGGGCCTGCTGGACTCGGGGCAGCCCAGCCAGCCCGGCCCGGCCCGCCACGGAGGGCCCGGGGAGGACAAGAACGGGGACACGGCGCTGGACTTCGGGATTATCCCCCCGCCCCCCGAATTCAGCAACGAGGCGGACGAGGGGCCCCTCCCGAGCCGGGAGGAGACCCGCAAGTGCCCCAGTGTCCCTGAGAACAGCCGGGGCTCGGGCGAGCCGCGCTATTTCAGGTGGTCTGCCTACAGCCGCAGCTACGGGGGCAACCAGGAGCCAGCAGCTCCTCTGCCCTCGGAGAAGAGCTGGAGGAACGGCGACTTCACACCGCAGTACTCCAATTACGGCAGCTCCACGAGTTTCCCCAGCCACGGCCCCAACCCACGGCCGCTGATCAAGAAGCGCCTGTACATGTCCGAACCCGACAGCTCCTACCCCCGGGCAGCCGCGGCCCCCCGGGCCTCGGGGACCCTCTCCTCCTACGGCGCCGGGGGATTCAGCTCCACGGCCGGGGAGGGCTCTCGCCGCCTGGGCTCTGCCCTCAGGAACGGCCCCTCGGGCGCCCAGGGCAGGCGGGCGTCCACGGATGCTGCCGGGAAACCCACGGCCTACGGCGGCACCGGGGCTGAGGCCAAGTACAAGGGGCAGAACGGGGACTTCTCTCCCGCCAGCGCGCTGACAGCCAGCAGGTACGTGCCCCCCTGAGCCCAGCCCTCCCCGTCCTCGGTGTCCCTTGGCCCCAGAGCAGCACTGGGGCTCCAGAGAAGTCGCTGCCCCTTGGCTCCTGCTCGCTCCCGGCTCGTGCTGCGGTCCAAGGGCAGTGACTGTTCCATGGCTCCTCCCTGGTGCCAGCTGTGACCCCAGTGCCCATCTCCCTCCCCTCCCCACCTCGCTGAGCAGAGACAGGAAGCAATAAAATACATCCTTGCTGTCCTGACTGAAGGCCAAGGTTTGCTGGGCTTTCTGTGACCTGCCCTGTGTTCTCCCCGCAGGCCTGCCCAGTACGGGGGACCCTCCAACACCTTCACGGTCAGGCCCGGGACTCGCCAGCCCATCTCCTACGCCTACCAGAGCCACCGGTAGGCCGGGCCTCGGGGCTGCCCCGCTGCCACCGGCTGGATTAGGGGCAAGAGGGTGCCTGGTCGGTCCTTTCCTTCTCCACGGGCACCAGGGACGGTCCCAACCCAGCCTGAAAATGCACTTGCTTCAAACTGCTGACGGAGAAGGTGGGGAATGAGCCCGAGACTTGGACTTTTCTCAAAAGACTGTCATGGAGAGTAGTTACTGCAGAGGCCACTGCCTTGTTACATGAGCAAATGTGGTTTCCCTTTTTCCCATTTTCCCTCCTGGATTATTTTCAGAATGGCAGCCTGTTAGGCCATTTAGGAAAGCCAAAGAGCATCCTCAGCTCTCTTTAAAGAGCATCACCGCTGGAAAGATTGATTTCAGTTTGTTTTTTAACTGGTTTAACTCCAGCATGTTTGGGAGCAGGGAGAAACCAACTGAGAGATGTGCACAATGGAAGCAAAGCAGTGTATAGCTAAATGTCAGGGATTAAAATAAGAATGGGAGGCTAGTGGGATAGGAGGAGAGTTTAGGATGCCTAGATCCTGACCCTTTCTGTCCTTGAAGAGTTTGGAGCAAATCACTTCTGCCTTAAACCCAGTCAGTGCCTGTCCTGCTGAGCCAGGCTCTGACCCCTTCTCCAGGAGCAGCTTTGGGAGCAGGGGCCTTGCTTTGCTGTGCCTTTTGGTCACTGTAAATGTTTCTGTTGGTAATTATTCCTCGTGGAAGGAGGCTGTGAGGCCTGGCTGGATGGCTGTAAAGCACTTTGGAGATGTAGGACATGGAGCAATCCTTTTCCTTGGGCTGGTGGGTGCCAGCAACTCGCCCAGGTGCTGCTGGTGCTCTCCCCGAGGGGTTTCTTGCCACCTCACACCCGTGTCAGCCCCAAAGTGTCCTTATTAACTGTTCTGCTGAGACTTGGCTTCCATGTGTGTGACCTGGGGACCGAGAAGCTGAATTCCAACATGTGTTTTTGCTAGTGGTGTGTGGGGTGTCTGCAGGGACACCCCAGAGGGAGCTGGCTGCCGCTGTTCCCTCAGTGCTGTTCCAGGTGCTGGGTGTGCAAACCTGCCCCTGCTCCCTGCTGCTGGTGCCTGTGCAGGGCTGGGAGCTCTGAGTGGCCTTAAAGAGGGTTTCAGCTTTCCAGAGTGAGCAGTGGGGCCTCACCACAGAGCTGACCTGAGTTGTGAATAGCCAACCTCCTGAAACTAGAAACGGAATCTTCCTCCTAGGTAAACCTGCTGAAAATCACTGTAAGATAACTGTAAAAAACTTGTAGAGAATATTTTCCTAATCACTGACAAACTAAAAGCACTTTGAGACATGAGTCTGTTTTTATGGAAAGCACTTTCTATTTTCAATGCTATAGAAATACCACTGGTTCCACTCCAGCTTACCCTGCCTGGCACACACCTGGATGTGGCCTGCAAGCAGATCTTGCTCTACAATTCAGCTCAAAATCAGGGATAAACTTTCCTTCACAGTGGAATTCTCAAAAGTTATCTTGATATTTGAGTCATGTCATGGACATTCTCTGTTTTGTGTTATTTCCAGCTTTACCTAATAATTCAACAGCCCTTTCAGACATTGCAGCAGCTTTAAAGTATTCTGAACTTTACTTTGCTGTGAATAAAATGAAAATGCAAATACAATAATCAGTCTAATAGCTAATTCAAAGGGCATTTTTATGCCACTAAGTCGCAGTGACTTGGAGGATTTCCATTGCTCACCCCAGCCAATATTGAAATAATAGGCTTTAAATATCTGGGTGTTGGGGTTTGGTTTTTTTTTTTTTTTAAAGTATGGAGAAAAGTGACTATGGGGTAACTAAGAGGACATTTAAATGTGCCAAGTGTCATGTGGAATACCACCTGCCCCAAAACATGGAATTTGCTCCATGCAAGGAGCATCCTGAGCATTCTCATCCATCTGTAGAAGTAAATCTCTGATCCTCCTTGAGGGGCTTCAGGGTCTTGTTTTGGTATTGGATGAAGTTTCTCTAGTTTAACTTGAAAGCAAACAAAGAAGTCTCTTTGATAACATTGCAGCTTAATGTTTTTTTCCTTCCTGATACTGGGTTTTTTTTCAAAATAATAAGCTATAATTGCAAATGAGCTCTCAAAAACAATTTAAAGGCTGGGTGGGCAATTTTAGCTTTTGATACTGACTTTGCCCATAAGTGGAGAGGGCAGAGGGTATGTGTGCAATCCTCCACCTCAAGAATTCTTCCAAATTGGAATCTCCTCAACACAAGTGGGTTTTTTTTTTCTTTTTAGAGAAAAATGTGACACTCCAATGTTGGTGCCTGCTTTAAATGTCACATTTACTACTTCACCCAGACCCACAATTCATGTGTAGTTGAAATAAGGTCTTAGACACCATGGAGTGTCTCATTCCTAGCAGACATAGTTGTTTTAATTTAGTATTAGAAGTGTGATAATGTAAGTCAGCTTTATAAAATAGCCATTCTTCATTCAGTAACACCATTCTGGGACTGCACAGGGGGCTGAGCTGTCACTAAATCAGGCTGGACTCTGCTCCCAGTCCTAGGACTGGTTAGCATGCAGGTTTTCAGCAGTGGAACACTTCTATTCTTCAAACACTTCAGACTATCCCTGCTTCTTTTGCATGCATTCAGTAAATTCTGGTATTTCAGTAACAGCTCACCATTGATTCTGGGGCCGTTGTGACAAAGGAAGCTCTGTCAGAGCTGTTGGCAGCCAGAGCACTTGGGGACAGGGTGAGATCTCTCAGAGTGAGGACTGCAGGGCTGGGGAGGAGCCCCCTCCCTGTTCCTGGGGCAGGTAACTCTGCCAGGTACGTGGATAAACTGTCCTTGGATTCCTGGTCCTGCTCCTCCCAGCTCTTTCACTACAGAAGTTTAGCAAGAGTAAGAAAAAACAATAGAGCAAAACCCCCTGCCTCAGCCCAGTGCTGAGAGCAATCCTGAAGCCTGAGTCTGGAATTATTCTCACTTCACCCTCTCTGATGCAGTTGTGATACAACTTAAATTATCCCCTGCAGCTGCCTCTTCCTCACAAGTTTCCTGCTAGGGGAGTGTAACAGAGCTTTAGCTGTAAAGTATTGAACAAAGTCTCTTATTTATGAGTGCCATTGAACACCAACCTTCTTGCATTAAACATTTCTGGATGTTTTATTACACGTGTGGGCTGACTTTTTTCTTAGTGTTGCTTACATGGTCTGTCTGCTGCAGGACTGAGAAGTTTGCCTGTCCCTGAAAGGATGGGAAAACGTAGCTCAGTAAGGGTTTGAACTTCAGCTTACCCAGGGCTTGGTCCAGTTTCTCTGAGCAGTTGGTCAAAGCCTGTGGCCATCTGGGTGTTTTAGAAGCCCAGTGAAGGCACGGAGGGGCAGCTGAGCCCCAGCAGCTCTGTCACTCACACCCAGCTGGTTGGGCAGGCTGGCAGAGGAGCTGGAGCAGCTTCTATAAATAGTCCTTGGGTTGGAGCTGTTCATTAGGGGCGAAACTCTCATACCTGCTGCAAGTCCCAACTCGAATGCTGTGCCCAAAACTGCAAGTACAGTGTGAGCAATGCAAGCAGCAACATGAAAGGCTTGTCTGCAGAGCAGCTGCTTTGCTCCACTCAGAATTAAACTGATTTGCATTCTCATCTCCTCCATCCAGCTCTGGCTACAGAAGCAGGCTCTGGGTGAGGGAGGGAAGGAGTGCAATGTGTGCCTTGAAGCTTTTACTGGAGCCACAGTGGATGTCCCCAAGTGTCCCCAAACCTGAATGGTGTGTGATGCAGGGACAGACCCCACAAACTCCCTCCATCCCTTGGCAGGAGCTGCAGAGCCAGCCAGGATTGATGTGGGATTGCTGGTGTTGCTGCTACATTGTCCACGTGTCCCTGGGACTTCACTGCAGCCTTGCCAGCACTGGTACAACCACTCTGGGCCAAGCTGCACCCCAGGAGGGACTCCTGAACTGCTGCTCTTCTGAGAGTGAAAAACCCCAGGTGCAGTGCTGGAAACCCCAAAAGCAGATACTCCTTAAGGCAATGTGCAGAGCTGCCTTGCCCCTGTTGAGGGCAGCTGCTGCCATCCTGTGGCACCACAAACACCTGCCAGAAGCAATGAGGGTTGTTCAGTCTTTAATTGTAAAAGCAGAGTTAATATATCACCAGTGACCTCTCTCCCTACAGCCTTCACCATCCACCATAAGTCTTTTGCCATGGACTGCTGTATTTTGCTCAGGTGTGGCAGTATGAGGAACCTGATGTGGTTTCATGTCTGACATCTGAACTTCTCTTTTTAGCTGTGCACGATGGAACCCCAAGTTCAGAGTTTTGGAAAGAAAAACTTCCTGAAAAGCAGCAGGACCCAGAGCCTGTCTTGCACCAGTGCTGAAGAACTGTGGCACCCTGGCATTGAACAGGAATACAGTGAATATTTATTTAAGAACAGTTTTAATATCAGGGACTGAAATCACAACTTGAATTGTGTGGATGATCTCAGCTGGCTCTTCAGTGCTACAGAAGTGGCCCAGTGAAACTTAAACCCAGTTACAAATGAAAACCATCTTCCAAGACAACTTTTTCAGAACCAGCACAAGACCTGTTTCAGTACAGCATCACAGGTCCCTAACAGGGGACTTTGTGGTTCAAGGGATATTTCTGAGAAAATGTGTCAGATTTTATCATCATTTACCATTTCTGGTCATACACTGCTCTACAACAGGAAGTTGCTGTGAACACCTGTATGACACTGGAATTTAAAAAGCAGCAAGTGAGGTTTACAAAGGGTATGAGAAAAGTACAGAGCCTGGGAAAGCTTAGTCTGCCTAAAAATTAACTGTGGGCTTTGCACAACTAAACCTATGTGTATGCAGAGATAGGAACTGGAAGCAGTGTACATTTAAGTGCTGCTATCATGCTAAAGAACCAGGGGTAACATTCATTGCAATGGTATTTTTGTTTCATCAGTCAGGACTTAATTCTGCCTAGGAAATACCAGGCCAGACCAAGCCATACCCAGAGCAGCAGCAATGCATGCACAGCAGTGACTCTCTCCAGGTAAACATGTTCCAGGGAAACAGCTGAGTTGGAAGTGGATGTGGTATTTGACAAAAACACCTCTACAGGTTCTGTGGAGCCTCGTTTGGGGGGTAGGGGAATGTCCTGTCCCCTCAGTGCCAGCACAAGAAGTCTCTTGTCACAAGTGCATGGATCTGGGCTATCACTAAGCAGAGTCTGGTACAGGAGCAAGCAAATGACAACTGAAGTCCTTAGTCCAGTTCTTCCCTCACATAAACCTTTTGTTCACAGGTCTTATCCTTGAGTAAGTTGCCTTCAGCACAGAGGAGATGAACTGTGGTGTCAAAGAGCACAGCACCTGCTCTCTCCTGGCTGCCAACCCCTGCCAGGGCCCAGAAGTGGCCTTGGGACCCAGGATTCCAGCACCATCCCAAGGGTTTAACTGCAGGGCTCCAGCTGGGATCCTCACTCTCCATCCTGATACAAACACTGGGATTTTACACCAGTGCACAACCAGTGCTCACCAGAGGCTCCACACTGGTACTGAGGCTGAATCCTCTTCATGTGCTGCATTAAGGACAACACTGGAACCCTTCTGGCCCTTGAATCCCAACAGGTCTTTTCATTCCACCTGATTTACAGAGCAAAGAACTTTGCTCAAGGGTGAGGCTCTCACATCTACCCAACAATAGGCAGGTTGCTAACCTCCCCCAAAAGCTTCTATTCATTCCATGGGCAGTTAGAGAACTGAGCAAAGAATCAAGTCTTTTTGACTTTATTTCTTTTTTCATTACACCTAATTCCCTGTCTCTCCAAGTCTCCTCTGTGCCTGAAGTCAATTTTTTTCTCAGTAAAACCAGTCTTTTATTACAGGAGAAGCCACTCCTGAGGAGAGGGTAAAGCTTGGTTTGTAACTAACTTACACCTAATTCAAAATTACTACAGGAACCTTCTTAGCCACGAGCTTTGAGGCAGGAAACAGACCCCACTCCAGCTCACACACCTGTGACTTCAGCAGAATCAAAGTGATGCCAGCAAGGAACTTGGACCACGAGTTTATAAAACTATTCTTTTACACAGTTGATTCCAGAAGCTTCACCAGCTGGTAGAGGAACAGTGTGATGTAAAACCTGATGATCCCATCCAACTGTAGTGAGCAAGGCATCGTCTGAAGGAGACCAGGACAAGCCTTTTACAAAGTCTCGATGAGAACGGTCTCTGAACCTGCAAAACACCAAGACCCCATCAGCCATCATTACAGAGGATGTGAGCTTGTGCCATCCCTAACTGCTGGTTTCTTAGGATGATGCTCCTCTGCTTAGGAACATTTTTAACTCCAGGGTGCCCAGAGCAGCTGTGGATGCCCCTGGAAGTGTCCAAGGCCAGGCTGGACAGGGCTTCAGGCAACCTGGGACAGTGGAAGGTGTCCCTGCCCAGGGCAGGGGTGGCACTGGGTGGGCTTTGAGGTCCCTTCCACCCCAAACCATCCTGTGTATTAATAATTAAATCAAGAAGACAACAGCAGTGAGTACATTCTGTCTGTACTTACACCTCTGACAGGTCTGAGTCAAGAACAGCAACTGAACAGTCTTCACTGATGGAAGCCAGTAAGGGTGAACTAGAGAGAGATGAGAGCACAGTTAGAACAAGCAAAAACAAGAGTTTTTAGGGATAAGCTTGTGAACAGCAGGATTCTAAGTGATCCTGACCCAGGTACAGTGAATTAACTCACAAAAATCTCACAAAAATGTTTTCATCAGCATTTGGCAGGGTGCCAGTACACGGAGTGGAAATATTCTATTAAGAGTCTGAAAGCAAGTGATCCTTCTTTAATCAGAGGTGACCATAATTAGAAAAATCTCCTCAGTGTGGGTCAGTAATTCTGGAACTGCAGAATTCTTTTCATGCACATTCCCACATGTCAGGAGTGAGACATTGCTTGGCTTATCCTATTCTCTGCTTCAACCTCTTTGGTAAGAAGACCAAAACTGGCAATCTCACAGGTTTTACCCCAAAATAACTAAGGCTTTTAAGGGGATGCAGGCCCACATTCTGTGCCAGAGTCATTCAGTACCTGTGTGCAGAGAAGGCAAAGCCTGTGATGCCTCGGGTGTGCACAGCACTGCTCAGGGCAGAGTCAGGATTCTTTGTGTCCACCAGTGCAACTGTTCCACTTTCATCACCTGGGAGAGAGGGGGATTGAAGTCACCTGCAAAAGCTGTCCTGTGAAAATAACAACCTTGCTTTGCCTGGTGAGAGTTCAGGTTCTTACCCAAGACAAAGATGTCACTTTTCTGTGGATGCCACATGACTGAGGTAGGGAGGTAATTACAGGCACTGCAAACTGTGAGGGGAGAAACTGGGGTGAGTGTGGAAGGAGACAGCACAAAAACATTTCTCATCCATCTCATTTAGCACTGCTACTGCAGCAAGACAAGTGTTTTAAGCTTATTGCACTTCTGTGACAGTGTTACACCTCCTTAGGTTTTAACAGGCACATCATTAAGATTTGGAGTTAGAAGTCAGGCATGAAATAATTTATTTCTTCCCACACAGACTCATGCAGAAGCAGTGACTGCACACAGAGACATACCAATTCGGGTAGCTGGTTTGGGGCATCTGGTGTCCCAGAGTAAAATTCTGTTGTCCTATAAATCCAAAAGGAATGAAAAGAATTTTACAATTTCTTTGTGGCATAAGTTCAGATTCACTGCTGACTCACAGGCAAAATGACCCTGCCTTTTCCTCTGGGTTAAAATGATGCTGTCATTAAGTGCAACCTCCAGCCATCCCCAGGACAGAACTAAGGGCTCCCAAAATTTGATACAAACCTGTAGAAATCAGTTTGGTAAATTGATTATAAATTGATCAGACTAGAACACTGCAATAACACAAGCAGGTAGGCTGCAACACGAGAGGTGGTTTTTAAGTGCATTAAACTGTAAATATCTAAAGTTAAATCTCATTGTAATGGGGTAGATTTAGACAACAGAGTGAG
This sequence comes from Trochalopteron elliotii, assembly GCA_024734555.1. Taxonomy (NCBI): domain Eukaryota; kingdom Metazoa; phylum Chordata; class Aves; order Passeriformes; family Leiothrichidae; genus Trochalopteron; species Trochalopteron elliotii. The sequence goes on along the minus strand of JANPWX010000610.1, from coordinate 671,881 downwards.
CTTTACCTCAGCACAGGACAGGAACACAGTGTCCTTACCAGGACAGGAAGCCACACATGTCACTGCATCGGAGTGAGCTACCAAAAGCACAAAAGGATAAACAGCCTCAAAGATTGTATCCAACTTTCCCACATATTCCCAAGGACCTCCAGAGGCACAGCAGTTTAACAGTTATGCCCAGACACGGGATAACTTCTGCTCACCAGCAGCCAACTGCTTCCTACCAAAGTGAGGAGCTGCCCAGTGCAACCATGGCCACGAGTCCTTGTGAGGGACTGAGGGAGCCAGGCAAGGGGTCGGGGGGAAAGGGTCACAGTGAGATGTAAAGGGATTTATAAAGGAGAGAGAGGGGTGGGTTGGCACTCACCTCTGTAGGAGTGCAGCACCGTTTGCTCCGGGATGTCCCAGACCTTCACACTGCGGACAAGAGTGAGCAGTGAGTGCCCAGCACAGCCCGGGCACACGCACGGCTCTGTGTGTGTGTGTGTGTGTGTGTGCTCTGGGGACACTCACCAGAAATCCCGGCCCCCGCTGACAGCCTGGCTGCTGCCAGCCAGGACAGACACCGACATCACGATGTCATCGTGCTCGTATTTACAGAACTTGTTCACGATGAGGCTCTCGTCCTCCTCCAGCTCCCACAGCTCCACTGCACCTGGGGGATGCAGGGGAACACCCACCTCAGGGAGGGAACTGGGGGGACAACCCGCTCAGCCAAGGGGACAGACACACCCCAGCGAAGGATGCGGGACATCCCCATGGCTTACCGGAGTCGGAGGCCACCAGGATGCCCCTGTCAGCCAGCCAGCACAGGTCGGCGATGCCCGCCTCGGTCTGCACGCCGGCGGTGCAGAAACCCTCGCTGGGGGCGCGCCGGGGCTCCGCGAACACCCACAGAGAGCCGGTCCAGCAGCGCCCGTTCAGCCCGGAGGCGCCCAGCAGCAAGGCCCCGTCTGCGGGAGAGACACGAGGGGAGGCGCGGGGAGAAGCGCGGGGAGCCCCCGGGGAGCGCCCGAGGCTCCCGGGCCCCGCCGGGCCCCCCGCGCCGCCGCCCCGCTACCTGCGCGGTAGTGCGCGCGCTCCAGG
>JANPWX010000610.1:590215-643157 GCA_024734555.1 Trochalopteron elliotii | reverse complement strand
GGGCGGGCTGCGCGCAGCCGGGACTGTCGCCGGGCCCGGGGATGAGCGGGATTCCCGCGGTGTGTCCCGGCTCAGGTGTGTGCGGGCCGGCCCGTGTGCGCTGATCCCCGCACTGCCCGGGGGCGCGGGGGCTTGTGCGGGGCCCCAGGAGCAGCGGAGGGGAAGGGACAGCGAGGCTGGAGGCACGGAGGGTGGGCTGGCACAGGGGGGACGAGGGACAGGGACACGGCAGGACGAGGGACAGGCTTCAATAGTTTCGCCAGCCCGGATGGGAGCAGGCGGTTTGGGCAGGTGGGACAAGGCGAGGGGGAGCCCCATGTGAGCCACGTGGAGCAACGCGCTGGCCCATCCTCATCCTCTGGTTCGTCTTCTTCCTCCTGGTCCATCTTCTTCCTCCTGGTCCATCCTCATCCTCTGGCCCATCCTCGACCTTCACTCCCAAGGACTTGTTGTCTCAGACCATCTCAGCTCTGAAAGGGTTTCTTGCACTTCCTTTGGTCGCTTTAAAGAGAAACTGTTTTCTGCGTAGGGAAACTTTGGTGTTTAGCTACTTCTCGTTAATTGGCGTCTTTGCTTGCGATATTTGAGGTACAGAACGTGTGGGTTTGGTGCAGGGACTCCTCAGTGGGAGAGTTGGGGTTTGGACACAGCGAGTCAATTCCGACTGACACAGAGCTGGAACTGAGTCTTGCTTTGCTCACAGCTTGGAAAGAGCTGCAAACAGGAAGGGCAAACCATGAAAACTCTGGGTTTTTTCCTTTCAGTAGCTTAACAGAGGAGATAATATTTCTTAAAATAGTTGTCTGGCTTGAAAACGCCTGTCTGCCTTGGGAGCATTGTATCGGCACTCTGTAATTTCTGTTGCTGTTGGAATCCTCTCTGAGTAGTTGTGTTGCTCCACGTAAAGAGACACCAGATTTTCTGAAGAGTTGAGGAAAGCATCTGTTCAGTTGACAGTGCCTGTCTGCTGTGAAATGTTTCGCTGTTGTGATTCGTGTCATTGCCTTTTCCATGCTGAAATGGTGTGTCAGTAATTGTCCCTGGCGCAGCGGATCCTCGGATCTGGAAGGGTTTCAGTGTGGGAGTTTGTGAGACGTTCAGGAAGTAATGGATGAAGCTTGGAGAAACAGAAAATGATGCGTTAGCAAAGCTCTGTGCCTTTAATGAGAAGTTATCCAAAACCATGCCAGTTAAAGGGAAGTTCCAGATGGAACACACTTGCTTTTGTGGTCTCTGCAAGTTTCTTGAATTCACAGAAGCGAAGTATTTCACAAGTATGAAATGCTGTCTGATTATTCTGACATCATTATCACGTTGCTATAGTGACTTCATTACGCTGGGAATGCCGTGTTCACATCCGGTTGCTATGGAAAAAATCAGTGTCATAAATAAAAACATTTAATGTTCTGTTCATCCCCGTGGCAGGAAAAAAGGCATCGATTTATTGACGTGAGTGAAGACTGGCAGCATATTCCAACAGAAGTTCTCAGTGCCAAGTTACAAACTGGGAAATTGTCACTTGCCGTTCTCGGCAGATTGTCCCTTGCCTCTCCCTGTGTTGTGGCAGGTAGCAGAAGTTGTGAAATGCTGGTTTTGGAATGGAGGGTGACAGAGTGTCTGCCGTTCTTCAAGGTGGAGCCGGCAGGAAGTGCTGTGCTCGCACGGCTTCTAAAAATAATCTGTTTTCATGCGCAGTGTTTGCGGCGTGTGCCTTCCCTGGATCCTCTCAGAGCTGAGGTATCCCCCTCCAGAGCAGATCCTGCTCCCAGCTGCGTGTGGGGATGCCCAGGAGGCTGCAGGGCTGAGGAACCCTCCCTCAGTGGCAGCCCAGGCCTGGCAGTGTCACTGTCACCCCCAGGGAGCTGAGTGCTGGCTGCCGTCACGTGTCCTGCCTGTGGCCTGGCTGTTTTTAGGGTAAGGAGCTTTGCTGAAGGTTCTCAGAGGATCTCCTGCCAAACGGGCTGAATTACTTGCACTGCACAAGGCCAGTGACAGGTTAATGCTTTTATTTGGAGACTCGTGTTTACACTGAACAGTTTATATTTGAAACCATAAGCTGCAAATATACAGACATGGATTATTAGTGATGCATATCGTGGGTGCTCGGCCCGTCTGAGGACTGTTCTTAAAAAAAGCTGAAAAGTAATTAAATGGCAGGAGTGTAACATGTGGATGTACTTGACCATTAAAGTTCTGATTGTATATTGAATCATTGTCCCGGGCATAAACAACTCCAAGCATTTGTTTGTACTTTATATTGCAGTGCTTTTTCTTGTACCCTGCACGTGCACTGCGCACTCGGTGGCACTTTGAACTCGTGCTCAGTGTTTAGAGAACAGATTGCTTCTGTGCAGCTTTGCAGACTTAAAAAAATCGTCTTCAAGAGGAATCCTAATGCTCTGACAACAGGAACATGTTATCTGTTTTCCTGGAGAAAACAAAGTGAATCTTTTGAACATATGTAAGTTCAAACCTTTAGGCTTTATATTTGAAGTGTTTTTTGTGTGTAGCTGTTTGAAGTTTAGAATTATCCTTGATCCAGTCTTACTTTCAACCTTGCCAAGATCAGCTCAGCTGGCTCTGGCTATGGATCCTGATCAAAACTTTTGGGGGTTGGGGTAATATGGGAGACTTCCTATTTTATCACTTTCTTTTAATTTCTGATGTGCCACATTATGTTGAACATCAATCACTTCTTATAATTTTGTGTATTTAATTCTGCAGAAGTAGATTCATGAGAGACACAACTTTTAAAACTTGGTCCAGTCCTAGGGGGATGTTTGGATTTTTTGGCCTTGATTTGGGAGGATGTTGGGTTAGTTTTTGAAGATGAGGTAGTGAGGATGGTGGTTAAAATAGAGCCTCAATTCATTTTATGCCGAGCTCTGAAGTAGTTACTGCTTTTCTTTTACTCTTTTAATTAATAGTTAATTGGAAATTAAACAGAATTTTAATGGAGGCAGCACCTTCTTAAAAGGGTGCTTCTAAATCCCAGGGTCAAATTTCCCTGTAGGCATTTGTGTTTGCACTTCAGGAAAGGTGCTGCTGCTGGAAACATGACACCTAATGGCAGAGATAAGTAAGGATGTCCCAAAGTTCTCTGGAAGAGCTGTTCATCTTGCTGAGCTCTCTTACTTGGTCCTGCCTGTCTTGTTCAGATGTTAGAACTTGTGTGGGATGTAAATGGTCCCTCTCCACCCTCCCCGTGGGCTCCCTGCAGGTCCTGGAAGGTGGAATCAGGCTCAGGACGTTTCAGTTTAGTGGAAATGGCGAAATAGAGCACCGAGTTCTGGAGATGAGTTTATGCCAGTGCAGGTGATGGGTGGCTGCAGTCAGGCCAGGGAGGGAGCCCAGTTTTGTGGGTGAGGATTTCCCAGAGTGGTTTCATCCTGCAGTTGGAGCAGTGGTGGGTTCCTCACGTCCTGTGGGGTGAGGAAGGCAGGGCAGAGACTGAACTCCTTTGCTTTCCCACTGTTGAGCCTTTGTTGTGGAGCATTCAGAAACCCTTGGGAGCAAGAACCCAGTAGGAGCCCAAGTGATGCAGTTTGGTGCCTCCAGCACGAACATTAGAGTGAAAAACCATCTCTGTGGGCTAAGTGAGGACCTGTTGAGCTGTTACAGCAGGAGAGAAAGGATTAAGGTAGGTGTGAAGATGATGGACTTTAACTGTGCCCGTGCCACTGCTGGTGGAGAGAACAAGAACCTGCAGCTGCTGACACACCTGAGCCAGGGCAGTGTCCCTCAGCCTTGTGCTGCACCAGGGGGGATGTGGTGACCCTGCTCTGCCTGTGACAGCCACGGGTGACCTGTGCCTTGTTCTCCCTGCCAGAATAACACCAAATAGGTGACATTTGGTCTCAGAGGGATCAGGTTGTTATTTGCAAGGACCAGCCTGCATTCGTGAGAGTTAGATGGAGCTACCTTTCTGCTGCAACAACTTGAGGGTCTCTGCTGGTTGTTTTTCAGCTGGCTGTGCCTGTTGCTGTGGCTGTTGACATCCTCTGTGAGCTGGTTTGACATGTCTGACTGAAACCCTTTGGAGATAAATGGCTCATTATTAGAAGCTTCCTGTTATTTCCTGTGATAGCGTAATTTTGTTAATTAATGCCTGTTTTCTGAGCTCCCCTCTGAAGAAAAGGGGATCCAGTGACAGCAGAGCATCAGTCAGGGCACACCTGGGCCTGCTCAGCTCTTGGTACCTGGTTTTTTCTTGGTACCTGGTTTTTTCTTGGTACCTGGTTTTTTCTTGGTACCTGTTTTTTTTGCCTTTGTGCTGCACCTCTGATGCCATTTCACTCCCAGGTTTGCTCTGAAACAAGTTTTGATCTGCAGAGGGACAGGAACAGGTTACTGAGAGATCACTTCTTCCCTTGCAAGTACTGCAATAATTAAGGTTTAATCCATTTAACGATATTAAAATGATGAGGCTGTGGGAAGAAGGGTGGTGCTGAAGGAGGAGCCCACTGAGCGTTACATTCCTGATCAGAAATGGTGTGTTTGAACTTAAACTGCATTCATGTGCTGTGGGAAGATCCTTTGGGGGGTGTGTGGGGGGAGATGGGACGCCAGCACCCGTTTCTCAGGTGGATCTGCAGTCACTTTGGGGTCTGTAGCTGCTGCATTGGCAGGCTGTGCCCAAATCCTCGTGGCAGCAGCACACCTGGGCGAAGGTGAGCTCAGCAGTGCCTGTTTGTGTTTCTCCTGTGGCAGCAGAGCCCGGGGCAGGGCTGGGGCTCTTTCTCACCGTGTCAGCTGCTGGAGCAGGTCGGGTGGCTGTGCTGAGCCCCGCCGTGGCCACATAAAGACGGTGTTTGGATGTTTTGATGTGTGCTGTGCTCCCTGCTGCGAGTGCTCCGGCAGGAATTGGGAGTTGGGAAAGACCTGCTATACCTGAACAGGCACTTCCCCACTGCAGCTGCACTGCCTTCACCTGAACCCAGGCAAAGGCACTGGTTGGATTTTTTTTTTTTTTTTTTTTGGTGGAGGAATCCAGATGCCGACAGAAGCAGAGTTGGCATGGTTTGAGAACTGCTGGTTGCTTTCTTTTGAACAAAATCATCAGTCTGAGGGGTAAGTCTGACCCTGCACAGGGCTTTTATACCAGGGAAGAAGGAGGTGACAGGACAAACAGCCAAGAAAGAATCCCCAGGGCTGCTCACAGCCCGTAGCTGCAGGTGGTTGGCTTGGCTGTTTCACCTATTTGACTTTGTTTAACTTAAAATGTGGGGAGCCAGGCAGTGGCGGGCCTGTGGAGCAGGTGGCCCCAGGCATTGTGGTTTGTTATTTATTTTCAGTATTGATAAGATGGAAAATACTTCAGTCCATCTGGGGCACTGAAGCAGGAGGTCTGAATGTGCCCACAGCAGTGGCTGTGCTGGGGCTGAAACAAATCTTTATTCATCACTTCAGTGAGGCAAAAAACGCTCAGAAATGTGCTCAGTGTAAGGAGCAGGAGGAGCATTCCTGTAACAGGTGATTGTGGCTTTGTCAAAACCCTGCTTTTTGGGAATGTACTGCAACTGGCAGCCTGTGTGTCAATGGGCTGTGTTGCATAACTGCTGCTTGCTGGAGCATTGCAGGAAAACAGACACTTGCATTTCACTTGTCAGTGACTGCGGATTCGAGGCTGCCTGGAATGTTTTGGGGCTTTTTTTTTTTTTTTTTTTTTAGTCGAAATATTTGTTGGATTCGATGATGTTGTGTTCTGCAGTGTTGTAATACTGAAAAAATGTGAACTTGTCATGTTTAAATGGGGGTATTGCGTGTGAACCCAGGGCAGTGCAGGCTGCTGCTGATGGGGCTGAGCATCGCTGGCTGCAGCTGGGGCTGCTCCTGCCTCTGCAGGGAAGGAAAGAAGGCAGCTGCAGCTTTTTGTCAAGAATCTGTGTGGAATCAGGCATTTCTCACATCTTTAGCTGGAAATAGACCCTTAATCTGGAAAGCACGGAGGACGTGGGAGGAGCACTTCGGCTGGATGGATTGGTTGCAGTGCCTTTCATGTTGTATTTTTATGTAATATTCTTTTCTCTCATGCAAATAAACTTGAAGTTGTAGGGAGGGGCACGGCTGAGAAGAGGAAAACTTTCATTACAGACAGCTGACATGCAGAATAATATCTTTTTATATGCCACTCACCACGTGATAGTTAAAAGTAACTCATAGTTCACTGGGTAAGGCTATTTCTGGTGCAATTCTCCATTTTTTGTGTAACAGTCTCATTCCAGCACATCTTGCTTTACCCTGATTTTTGATGTGTTTGTTAGTCCTGTGCTGAGTAACAGTTACTGGGTATCAGGCCTGAAGAACAGAAATCTTGTTGGATTTATGAAGTAAATATGGGCGAAGATAAAATAAATTTAGGCAATTGTTGCTTTCTGCTTTAGATTATAACACTAATTGTAGCTGAAAATAACATTAGGATTAAAGATACAGACTGAAGTGGTTCCAGACAGCCTTTCTCATGAAATATTTATGCTTTCAGGGCTTTTAACTCATCAGATCACTTATGAAGTTGTGGAGATTACAATATTATTGTGGCTTTGCCTTGTTTGGTGGATACACTGCACTGGCGTATTGATCACTAGAATGCAGTCAGAGCTTTTTCAGGAATCCCGTTTGGAACGATCAAACAGATGTTGTGGTGCTGCAGGGCACTTTCCTCCGTGGTGTGATTCTGAGAAAGCGGGTCTTGTCCTTTTTTTTGTAATTTCAGTGCTTTGCAGCCCCTGGTAAATGAACTGTTTGCCCAAACCCTTGTCATAAACACAATATCGAGCCCAAACCCATTTAGCAGCAGAGCGAGCTTGAGCTGGGTGGCCGAGGAGGTGTCAGAAGGACGAAGCTGTTTTCCAGAGCTGGGGTGCTGTCACTGCCCTTGTTGAGTTCACATCCACTGCAGCTCTGCGGGCACAAGCTGAAAGAGATTTAGGAACTTTCCAAACCCGGTGATGGTGGTACTGTGCTGCGGGCAGGGGTCGGGCTGCTGCTGTGTTTGCAGATTTACTCCAGAAAAAACAGATGGGTGGGAGTTTAGACTTTGGTGGGAAGGCACGGGAGTTGTGGGAGATGGCAGTAAACACTCCAGTGGAGTGTGCTGTGTTCTCAGGTCCTGCCCCGAGTGCAGAACCGCCTGTCCACGGGCCGTGTGTGTGACAAATTTACATACTAATGCGGGAGGGATGATTATTTCCCTTTTGCCCTGCGTCTTATCCTTTCAAAGACACATCCTAAAAATAAGACTGTTTTTTTGTTGCCGTTTGAATGGTGCTGATGAGGTGGAGGGGAAGGACTGGCTGCTGGCAGGGATGTGCCCTCCCTTCCGTGTGAGTCAAACCCAGCCCCTGTGCTGCCTGCAGGGCTGCAGCTGCCCCTGCCCTTGGGCTTGGTGCCGTTCAAAGGCAGCTCTAGAATTGTCTCTTTTGGTTGTAATCACGCTTGACCTATAAACGCTGAAATGGCTCCTATAAAACTGATTAAACCATCAGAGCTGTTTCCTTTAATGTCACCTTTTATTCGCCGTAAAGGAAATTCCAGGATGAATTGTCAAAGGGGTTTTGCCCTTTTAAGCAGGTTCAGGAGGATTAAAAAACTTCAGAGAAGCCCTGGTGCAGAGAGGCCAGGTCTGGTTAAAACCCTGCTGGCCTTGAAGCTCTTGCTCTGGCACTGAAGTGTTAATAACTGTTTAAATATTCCTTCAGTTAAAACCTTCACACAGAAGGAAGTTTCATTTTCTCTGTAGAAGAAAATTCAGTTTCTACCCCCACTCTGCCCCAAGTTTCCAGGAAGCAGCATTAAGAGGCTGAGCTAAATACTGAAGGATTAAGCACCACATTAAATAACTTAATTTCTTTACAAAACGTAATGAAACTGTTACTTTCCCCTCTGTTTGAAGTTAATTCTGTGCACTTACTGCTATTCAGGTTCCTATCAAGCCTCAAAATCTGCCGTGAAAAGCATTCAGGAGGTGCAGCCCTACTTGGCAGGGCTAAAACACATCCGTTGTGAGCTGTGTTTAAGTCCTCATTACACGGATACTCATTGCTGTGGGGGGTTTATTTAAACTGATAAACAAATGTAGTATTAATAAGTGGCCATATGGCCCAGTGGGGCTTTTCATTCTGAAAATCGTTGTTAAAAGAGGTGTTTAATGAGTGTCAGTTGCGTGGGAACAGGGGGGGGGGTTTGGTTGCTTGTGGCTGCCACACACCAGGCAAGGGAAAGTCTCTGGGCTGCAGATGCAGAGCTGACCTTTAGAACGGGCTGCGTGGTCACATCCAGTGTGCAAACACACACACGGGTTGTTGCAGCTGCGCCGGGGAGATTCACAGAGTCTCAGTATTTTCTGCAATTTGTGTGTTAGCCCTGAAGGGCTGGGGTGCACCCCGTGTTTAGAGGCTTGGTATTAGTCTAGAATCATGGAATGGTTTGGGTTGGAAGGACCTTAAAGCTCACCCAGTGCCACCCCTGCCGTAGGCAGGGACACCTTCCCCTGTGCCAGGGTGCTCCAGCCTGGCCTTGGGCACTGCCAGGGATCCAGGGCAGCCACAGCTTTACCCTTTGAATAAAGACTTTCTTACCTAATCTTAACCTGTCTAATGTCAGTTGGAAATACACGGGAAGAGCAGTTTAAACCTCTCCAGTTTTACTGAGAAGTTTCAAAGAACCCTTAGTGGCCCGAAAGCTTTGTCCCTCCATTAAATTTTTTTACGCTGGAGACCAGGTAAGCTCAAACTGGGGCTTTATTACCAATTTCTGGTCACTGCTACTGCAGAAATGAAATAATTAAAGTGCAAGCTGAAATTTCAGTGGCAATCTATCTACCTCATGTCACTTATTTACTCTTAATTATATAAACCAGGAAGACCAGTGGCGAACGTTGCCAAGCTACTATCAGCACAACAAATTATTCCTACCAAATAGAGTGGAGCTGGTCTTTTGCTACGATTGAGCCTCCTTGGGTCTGTCTGGAATTTAATCTGTTTTATAAAAGGTCAGGGTATTTTTTTTCTCTAGAGGAAGTGAAGAGGAATGAAAAACTTTATAGGGCTTAAAAATCAGTGGCAAGTTGTGGATGTGATAGACAGCAAATGGAGGAAGTCCCCTGAACAGCTGCTGTGTCTAATGGCTGATGAGGAAGGGGGAAAGGAAATATTTTTTTCCTTTTTTCTTCCAAAAAAAGCTGTGGGGAACTCCTGAATGGTGCAAAGCCCTCTGCTGAACTACTCCAGCAGGGCTAGATGGGAAAAGGAGAAATGGCCAATGCAGCCGTGGTGTTGCTTGGGGAGGACCTGTGACCTCACAGTCCCTCCCATCAAAGTGTTTCAGATATTTTAGTGGAGCAGAGTGTGTTTTGCCCTGGGTGTGCTCAGCTGGGGTGGCTGTGTCCTGCTGGCAGCTCAGGCTGGTGGGTATTAACTTGCAGAGTGCCGTAGTCCGGCCGGAGGGGAGGCTGCCAACTCCAGCCACTGACGTAGAGCTTTGTTCTAATTTGGGGATGCAGTGTGTGTTGGTCTTTGAGTTGTGCTGCTGGCTTCCTTTCCCCTGCCTTTGTCTGGCTGGCACATGTCCCTAGCAACTTTCTGCAAGTGCAGAGCAATAGGACAAAAAATAAATTAGCCATTTCAGCATGGCAGGCTTTAGCTGCCCAGAGCCCTTGTTCCTTGCCTGGAGAGCTTCTATGGCAAAGCAATTCCCAATGAATAATTAGGCAGTCACTTCCATAGAAGTTAACATTATGTTGTTTGAAATTGCAGGTTCAGCGTGAAGCTGATTGCACAAAAGATCACAGGCTGAGGAGGATCAATCCCGGAGCGTTTGTGCACAAAATGACTATTTCCAATGACAGAATTATTGCTGTTTTCCAAGAAGTTTGTTTCTCTGCCGTGTTTGTGTGGGCTGCAGTTAATTTGCTGAAAGCTCCAGCTCAGCACAACACTGGAGTGGGGAGGGCTCAGGACTTTAGTCTTGGCTTTCCTGGCCTTGGCCGTGGCTCAGGAGCAGGAGCCCAGCACGGAGGATGCGCAGTGGGGCAGGAGGTGCTGCCTGGCATGTGGCTCTGAGGAGCACACGTCCATACGTTTTGGGAATCCATGCAACATTTGAAGGCTGCTCTCCTGCCTTTTCTGATGGGACTTTTCAGATAACACCTCTGGCCAGTGTTGTTCTCCCCTGTTCTCACATACCTGTTTGCTTACTTGGCTCGTCACCAGCTTTATTTTCTGTGTGTGCTTCTTGCTGTGTCTTTTTGGGGTTAGTTGTTACCTGAAAAAGAAAAGGAAAATATATTTCGACTTGAATTACTGGTGATTTGGACAAGGGACAGCCTGTGTGTTCCAGCATCAGGAATGCACCACAGTGGGGTCATGACTCATCCTACAGCAGGCTTGTGCATAGCTAATTACACATTTGTTGCCTTGATTGGTATTTGATTTGATGCTGAAAGCAGTCAGTGGAAATAATAATGATTTTGATGTGGAAATTACAAAATTGAGGCTGAGACTCCTGGCACAAATTATAAAATGTTACCTCTTATCTAATGTTGACATCTAAAACACTTTGGTGTCAGATACTGCAGTGATAATGAGTAAGGAAATAAATGCAGAGTCTGTGAACGGAAGTTTGTCAAACTGAACTTTTGAAGTCACACTGAAGTCCTGCTTTTTGCTTAGTCTGGTCTTTTAAGTCTTTTGTTTTTCTCTTCCCTCTCGTTTTTCTGGTGTTGGCCTCAGGAAAGGTGGAGGAAGTTTTCCCTGTACCCTAAAGCCAGAGAGTTTGACTGCCTTGGGGAGAGGGCTTGTTTTGTAAACCAGTGAGTCCATGGCAGTGATTTTTATTAATTAAATAGATTCCTTGCTAACTAACAGGGTAATCTATGACAGTGTTTGTCTTCCTGCTGTTCAGGGGCTGTATCTGCTAATGAGCTGTGGGATTTCCAGCCAAACCCCCTTTCATTTGGGATGCACATCCCTGTTCCTCGTGGAGCCATTGTGTAATTGATGGCAGCTTTGGTGAGCATTAGGGAAGTGTTTCATGTGCTTTGGGCTTCATTGAGTAATTAAATATCTCTGAACATGGTGTGGAGCAGCTCAGGGAGCAGGTGCTGAGTGGAGCTGTCCCTGGGCTGTCTCAGGCCGAGGGGAGATCCTTGGAGATCCTGGTGTTCCCAGCCTTCCCTGCTGGATCCTTCTCTCTGTTTGTTTGGATTCTTTCAGTACCATGCAGGGAATCTGTCAGTTTAAGTGTGGTTTTGATGGCTGTAAATCTTCCCCTTGCAGAAGTGCTGGCTTTGGGTTTGTTTTGCCAACACGGCTCTGAGTAGTGGAGGGATTTTGGTAGAGTGTTGAGCAATGTTTAGTTGACACTTTTAAAAAAAGAAAATCCATCCCTTTCCATGGCCTAGTTTATAGTAGCTGAAACAAACTGGCACGGAGAACATTTACAAGTTGAAAATTAAACAGGTTTGTTTATAGTAGCCACGATTCAGTATTTAACTCTCAGGATAAAAATAACCTGGACGTGTGGCTGCAGCATCCCAGGAATCTGCCTCTCATTTGGGAAATGAGAAGGGCATGGCCACAGGAGTGGCACAGGCAGCCTCGGGTGGAGGTGCTGGAGTTCCCAGAGACATCTGAGCCTCTCTCCCAAATGTGCACAGTGCTGACACCTCTTTTCCCTTGGAAACGTTCAATATTCCACTTTCTGCTGGTGAAAATCAGAGAAAGGGAGGTGTGAGGGATGAGCAAGCAAGGAGCTATTCTCCTTTTTCTTCCTTATAGCCAGGTGAGTGGTCCTTGCTCCCTGCCCCTCTCCTCTCAGCCAGGGTTCCTCTATCCCAGTGCATCCTCCCAGGGCAGAGAGAGAGGAAACCCCTGGGGCTCAGTCTGTAGAAGCTGCACCTCGAGAGGCCACCTCACTTTGTCTCTAGGAACTGGTGGTTTCTGTGCTGCTCCTTTCCGTGCCTCACTTCTTTCTGTTCCTTTTCTCTCACCCTCATTGAAACTCGGGCTCTGCCCTCTGGGTGCCAGTGCTGCTGAGCCATGGCCTGTCTGCAGCCCTGGGCTGGCACTGGCAGCACCAGCAGGGAAAATCCTGGGGTGCTTTGGGGTGGAAGGGACCTCCAAACCCATGCAGTGCCACCCCTGCCACGGCAGGGACATTTCCACTGTCCCAGGGTGCCCCAATGTCCAGCCTGGCCTTGGGCAGTGCCAGGGATCCAGGGGCAGCCACAGCTGCTCTGTGCCAGGGCCTGCCCACCCTCCCAGGGAAGGATTTCTTCCCAATATCTCATCTCACCCTGCCCTCTAGACTCACTTTCTCTTACACTTGGAGAAGTATTTGACAAGGATTAGGAGAGCTTCCATTATCTGTTTCGAAACAGTTTTGATTTCTGTGGCTCCAAGGTGACTCCAGAGCTGCTAAAAAGGAATATTTTCAAAAAACCAGCACACTGGGTTTTCATTTAAACTTCCTATGATTCCAGAGGAACAATTGATTCTTTTTTTATCCCTTGAAAGGATGAAGTGCTGAACTTAGAGAAGGCAGGAGCCTTTGCCTGTCAGAGCAGCAGGGTGTAGCCAGTGCTGTGATTACTGTCTGAAGTCTCAGTTCTGCTGCTGTTCAGTGGTACTGAACAAAGGATTGGGGTACTGGAGGTGTGAGAGCTTCTAAAACTCTTGGACAAGAAGCCAGCAGGTTCCTGGGGCAGGGGATGGTGCTGCTGGGAGCTGTTCTGCTCTCCAGGACTGTCACAGAATCTCAGAATGGTTTGGGTTGGAAGGGACCTCAAAGTTCATTTTGTTTCTGCCCCCCCCGTCACAATCCTGGTGGATTCCCTGAAATAATTGTATTGTGTAGGTGTTGCACTGGATTTTACCATGGCAGTGCTGCTTGGGATGGTTTTTACCCCTGTAACATCATCAGGACATTGGGCTGCTCTGAATCTTTCTCCCGTGTCCCTGGTAGTACTTTCTTTACTGTTTTAATCTTTTGAAATTAATCGTGAAGTCAGTGCACCTCCAACATGGTCAGAGTTTCTTTTGTCAGTGAAGTCTTCCCAGGGGTATTCTAGGGAGGAGAAGTCCACAGGAACAGGGTGGTTTGGCCTAAGCACTACAGAGATGCTTCACAAATGCTGACACTTGAAAAACAATTAACTCTTTTTTTAATTCTTTTTTTCAGTTCCTTGGGGGGAGCCTGGAAGAACCTTCAGTAGAGCTGCTAACACTGATGAGAGATCTTTTATGCCAAGGTAAGAAATTTTTAGTGTTCTCATCATATTTTAAATGAAATTTCTGTGAACATTGGAGTGGGTAATTGATAAGTGAAGTTCTTGCACTCACTCTCCTTCAGTGCTTTTGTGTTTGCTTATTTTGGTTCATGCTTCTCTCTCCCCACCACTGAAATTATCAACTCCTTGATGAGCTGCTGAAACTCCTGAAACAGAAACAGTTGGTTTTTGCATCAGGTTTCTGTCCTGAAGGGCCTCAGCCCTTGTCCCCACCACCTCCCCCAGCCTCTGCCCCGCTGCTTCCTCTGCTTGGGAAATTCCCTCCGAGTTTTGCTTCTCCCTGCCCTGATCCAGCCCCAGGGCAGTGCCAGGGTTAAGGTGGACTTTGCACTTTGTTCAGCCAAGCCCTGGTGCACTCTCCAAAGGTGCAGGTGAGTGGGAGCCACGTTCAGGCTGGAGCTTCAGCTGTGTTTGCATCCCCCCGTGGTCTCTGCAGGCTCCTCTGCCTGCACTGCCTTTGCATATTGGCACAAACCTCCTGCAGCTTTTGGCACCTCTCCATCTGCTCCCAGGGCAGAGCCCCTCGTGTGTCTGTCAGGAGGGAGCTGAGCAGCTTGGGGCTGCTGCTGTGGGTGGATCAGTGTCCATTTCTGTGTCCCCCTGGGCAGTGCTGGTGACAGCAGCAGCAGGGAGGAGCTGCTCCTGTTGAGGAATACAGAGCACAGGTGGACTCTGATGTATCAGGTGTTTGATGGTGTAGAAGCAAAGGGGTTTTTTTGTGATCATAGGTGAAAGAACCCTGTGATTTATCACCCTGTAGGTGGTGCAGGTGGTTTGGGGAGGGATGGAATGGGCAGAGGGAGCTGCAGTGCTGGGGGTGTGACTCGTGCTCTGTCCTGCTGGGGCTCAGTGGCCGTGCCTGGGGAAAGGAGACACAGGAGACACACTCAGCTTTTGCTTTATTTCTGCACCACAGCATTCACAGCTAATGAAACCGATTTCACAACATTTATAGTTAGGTTTTTTTTTTACACTCTTTAGTGATCATACTCTTCTCTTGACTCTAAAGGAACACTTAACACCCATCATTTAATTCTGTTTGGAAATGGAGCCGTTGCCTCACAGCATGTGACTCCACTCCAGAGAGCTCTGGATGGAAATGAATGCTGCTGTGTCTGACTGTGTTTAGGTGGGCTTCAACAGCTGCCAAATGAGAAGTTGGCTGGGGTGCAGCATAGTAATTTCTTGAGCACTCTATCCATGTTGTATAAACAGATAACATTAACATACTTGTGAAAGAGCTACAAGATAATTAAGGCATGTGGGGTTTACAGTAATAAGACTTGTGCCTTTCAGGATCTTGGTTTCCTGTTGCACCTGAAAAAAAAAATCAGCAAATACTGTAGAGAAGAAATGAGAAGTTAGTCTTGTACTGCCCCCATCTTAAACTTTCCCACAAGTATTTTCTACTATAAATATGAAGTGAAATAGTTCACAGCTAAATTTAACCCTTAGTTTGATTGCTTCCTGGGTTTTCTTCAGTGGAGCTGACTGTGGGGACTGTAGGAAAATGAAGACAAACTGGTTCAATAAGTTGCATTTGTGCTTTATAAAAAATGCATCAGCTTTTAATTTCTGGGGATTATGAAGGGGAAAATAATTGTTAATTGGAATTCCCCTCTCCTTCCCATTCAAAGTTATGATTTTTGAAAGAAAGGAAGTGAATGTTACTTCTCAGGGAAATGTTCAAGCAGGAGAGGTTACAGTTCCCAGAACTTAGCCAGAACTGCTGTCAATGTCCTGGAGTGCAGAGACATTGCCTGCTCTGCTCTGAGGCAGTTTCTGGAAAACCCCTTTCAGTTTGACTTGATTTCACAATTTGCAGTTAGGCAACTGCAGCTCATGTGGGCTTCAAGAGCTGAAGAAAAACCTCCTCCAGGTGCTTAAAAGGATGGGCTGCACTGAGTGTCTGAGCCTTACTCCTTCTCCAAGGCCTGGATGAGGGCAGGGCAGCTTGGCTGTGTAACTGCAGAGAGCCTCAGCACAGGCAAGTCCTTTATTTCTCTTATTCTGGCTTAAAAATCAGTTTAAAGTTGTGCTGAACCAAACACAGAAGTTTGTGTGTCTCTCTCCAGCTGCACGTGGGGTTTTCAGATTCTTGTTTATAGCCAGACCTGGTGAAATTCAGCCCAGGGAACAGGCTGAGGGTGAGGGGGGATGTTTGGGGAGGGTCCCCAGCTCCCTGTTGGGCAACAGGTCCCAGTTCAGCTCAGACTGGTGGTGGGTGAGCAGCAGCACATGGGGCTCCTCTTGACTCTGCTTTACACCTTCCCCTTGGGAGTCGAAGTGACAGAAGAGATCCTGTCCCAATTTAATGATTACATAAACTTGGGACAGATTGTCAGGGAGTTGTCCACATTGCAAAGCTGAAAACACAACCCCTGTTCCTCGCAGGCCACCAGGTGATACATTTCTCTGTCAAACCCCTTGGAAGACGTTTTTGTTTTGAAAGGCTGTAGCCAGGGAGCCCATATATCCTGTGGCAAAGGATAGTTTGAAATGCCTGGGAGGAGTGGAGGCTCCCAGGCCTGGTGTGTGCAGCCTTACTTGGGAAGGAAGCTGGTCCCTGCGGAAGGGGGGACTCGTGCTGAGCTCATTGTTTGGGAGTGGGACAGCCCAGCCTGGCTGCTAATGTAAACACCCTGGGAAGTGTTTATCACCAGCTTTGTCATTGGCCTTATTTGTCAGGGAATCTCGAGGAGCAGGAGAAGTTTTCTGGTGCTGCGTAGTGACTGGAGGGAGTTGCAAGATTTCCATAAAAAGGCAGAGTCTGTGCTGGGTGAGCAGAGCTCTGCCTTGGCAGCCGTGTGCTGGGCCTGACCTTTTCCAGAGAGAAAACACTGACCTAAATCCCTCCCTGCTGGGGGTGGAGGGGAGAAGGAAACCTCTTGACTTGCTTCTTTCTGATCTAATTTTCTTGTCCCGTGCTCTGGTTTGTGCCGTGAAATGCTGAGGAAGCAGAGGGCAGGCAGTGACAGCTCGTGGTGCCTGACGCAGCTGGGACAGGCTCTGTGTTTGTCCCATGGTGTTTGTCCCATGGTGTGTCCATCCTCTTCCTCTCCCAGCACTGCCAGGATCCGTCTTTGGCCCTTTCCTGTCACCTGGGGCTGTTGGAGTGGCCTCCTCAGCCTGAGTGTTGAGGTGGTGAAATGAAACCCAGAGCTGTCAGTAAAGGCATTCTGGTTGTGGGGAGGGCTGCGTGAGGGGGGAGTGCTGCTGTTTCAGTTCAGTGTCACAGCTGTGTGTTTAACTGCTGCCTTTTCTCCTGCCCTGCAGGTGGTTGCTCTCTCAACAGCCCACACCATGCGTGAGTACAAGCTGGTGGTCCTTGGTTCAGGAGGTGTGGGCAAGTCTGCTCTGGTGAGTTTGGGGAGGCAGCTCTGGAGCCCAAACCCAGCCCAAACCCAGCCCTCCACCTGCCTGGCTCACTGCAGACCAGGCTACTGATGTATTGGTGTGATTTTAATGTGTGCCAGGACCTCCACGTAGGCACTGTGACACTGCTGAGTGGAGGGGTGTCATGGTTTTGGGGAGGTGATTAATTGCTGGTAATTAGCGTGTCATGTCTGCTTCCTGCATGGGTGTGGTGTGTACGTGGCTGAAGATCTGTGTCAGTGTTAAAAGCCCAAGCAGCAGTGGCACAGCAGGAGGAGTCTGGCTGGAATCAGACACAGAATTAGGGGGTTCAGCCTTGCCCACCTCCCAGGCTGTGTGTTTTCCATCCTGAAGGCTCAGAACACCACGCTGAGAATCCACCTGCAGCCTGTGCAGGGAGGAGGAGCAGGCTGATGACACTTTGCACTCCTTAAGTGCTTGTCTTGTTCCTGAGGAGAGGTTTACACAGCAGAGTTGATAGCAGAGCACTGAGGGAGGGACTTGTGGCACCCATTTATCACTCACCAGTCAAGCAGCTCTCTCCAACAGAGAGGCAAAGAACTGGTCAAGTGTGGAGTTATCTACGACAAGGAACTGCAATGTTCCTTGTCACAGACATGATAATGGCTGAGCAGTCTTTCCTGCCCTGCCTCACTGTTTATCCTGCTGCTACAAGCAGGTAATAATCCTGGTAAATCACCTCAGAACCCCAGTGAACAGGAGGAGGGATTATTCAGCTGTATATCAAATTTGATGCACTCTTTCAGCAATGTCATCCTAATCACTACAAGATGTTTACAAGGTGTAATTTTTTTTTACAAGCTCTGTTTTTCCACAGCAATTTAAGCAATCTGTATTACTTTTTCCACCAGCACTTCTCTGATTATCTTAATTTTCTTATGTAACACTGAAAGACTCACTAGGTGAAATGGGCCACTTAGTAGTACACTGTAAATAAAAATTACTCAGCATCTGACACACTTGAATTTCCTTCTTTGCTATTGGAAGTCTGAGTCAGCACCATCACTGACCTTTCTAACAGCTGAAATGCAAATACTCAAACAGTCTGGTAAACGAAAGTTAAATTCTTTTTGACAGGGTGGCTGCTAAGTCAGCATATTTGGTAATTCATGGATCCATGATGGTTATAGGAGCACACAGTAAGTGCCAATTAGCAGCCAGGAATGGATAATATTCAGCTTTCAAAGAGTCTGTTTGCTGTTTACAAGCATTAGCAAGGAGAGGTTACAAGGTGGGATTGAAAATAATATGGGGGTCACTTTAAATTTCATTCTTCCAAGTGTATGAACTGACCTGTGCAACAAAGAGCCTGGTGTTCATTTCCAGCTCTGTTTGCCTTCAGTGACAATATGGGGTTGTTCCACTGCAGATCCTGCTCCTTGTTTTAACTCTTGTGTGCCAGCACAGGGCTGGTGGTGCTCCTGGTAACAGTGATGGACTAGCAGAAAACCTTCACAGTTATAAAGCCACAGTTGTTGGGCAACTTCTGTTTCCTGTGCAGCAGTTTTATCCCATTTCTGAGGCCAGAACTCCCCTGGAGTGGCAGTGGGTGACACAATTTCCAGGGGTGCCCAGCGGTGCAAGGTCTTACAGAGAACTGGAAATGAAAGTTGGGCTGCACAACCCAAACAGGGAGAAACTTGTAAAAGTCTTGGACCTACACATAACCCAAAAACACCCCCAGATTTGTAGCTGCTCCCTTGGCCTTTCTTTTCACCTATAATAAATAAAAGTAAAGCCCATCAGAGATGAAGAGTGTTTCAGATCCTCACACTTCTGCTTCCCAGGGTTCCCCCAAGAGGGGACAGATGTGACAGTGCTCACGTGTGAGCCCCTGGCCAAGAGCTGCCTTCTCTTTGGGGAGCAGCTGTGTGAGCCTGACCGTGCTGAAATCCACAGGAACAATCCTAAAACTCACCTGTGCCCTCCAGTGCTGCCTGCTGGGTTTGGAGTTGGTGTAACTGTGAGCCACGTTCATGGGCGTCCTCCTGGAAGGGTTTGCTGAGATCTGTTACTCAGGCAGTCTGGAGCAGCTCTTCAGTGTGACAAGAAAATACTGGAGGAGCAGAGACTTTGCTCATTAGAGTGTAAAATGCACTTTTATTTAGTGATACAGAGCGATTTTGAAATGGAGTAGTTGTGGCTTCTCAGATTTTCCTCACAATTTTGCAGAATTTGTGTATAAAACTTGTGAAAGGTTCAGTTGGCAAAAGATGTTTGGTGTGTTTGTTGATTTTTCAAGGGACAAAATTAAGTGCTGGGATCTCAACTCTCAGTTTCACAAACAAACACCACCTTGTTTTACAAATATCACCCAAATCTTCAGACCCTCCTGTGCTGTTTTACTGCAGATTATTGTGGGTGGAAAGGAAAAAGGAGCTTTGCCTCCCAGAGGGGAAGGAAAACCCTGTGCTGGGAGCAGCCAGGGCACAGAGCTGGGCTGGCCCCATCCCTGGGACAGCTCAGGGGGAATTGCTGAGCAGATTTACTGTGAATAACTGCAGGCAAGGAAACCTTCCCCAGTGAATGGAGTGAGGGCTCCTCCTTCAGTGGTCTGTGCAAGGGAGTGTCTGCAGGCTGCACTCCCTGCCCTGCAGTGGCTGATCTGGGCTGAAATGTGGATTTTCCACAGTGCACAGGTTGTCAGTGCTTCTGCTGACATCTCAAGGCTTCCATATTTGGTGATTTTTTATCCCTCTAAAGTCACAGGCAGTGGAATAAAGGCATTTTTGAGGGTACCATCTATTCTGAGACAAGCAAGCAAACAGTTGTCGTGCAAAAAAGTTTTGAAAATATGCTTGAATAATGTGATTTCAACAGAAAAAACACTAATTTTATTTTCAAAATTGAAATTTGACTTTTTCTCTGGTCCTCAGTATTGACATTTAACAGCAGAGCAGTTTTACTGTTGTTACTTTTCCCTAAAGTGCCTCTTGGTGAATGTTTCTGGTTGTGCTCAGCTCACTCATGTTTTTTATTCTTTCCTTCCTCCCCAGACTGTACAGTTCGTTCAGGGAATTTTTGTTGAAAAATATGACCCAACAATAGAAGATTCATACAGAAAGGTAAAACACCATCGTTTTTATTTCTTCCAAGTGCAACAGAGAATAAATATGAAGTTCTTGGGGCTGTTTTGGGTGCAGGGCTGGGACTGTGAGCAGGAGTCCTTGCAGGATCCCTGGGTGTTACATAACCCCAGGCACAGAGCTGCTTTCTTCCCTGGATGGATGTCAAGTGACCCATTGTTCCACGGATTAGCAGAAATGTCACCAGCATGAAAGGCACCAAAACATACACTGAAAACTTGTGACATTCGTGCCTGTGATAATTAAATTAAATCGTGGCATGAGTTCTGCTGTTAAATTTACTTGACTTTCCTAGAATTGCCCTCGTTAGATCCCAGGCATTTCTCAGTGAGTGGAAGATTTACAAAGTCTCACTGTGAGGATCCTGAAATATTTTGCATTTTCTTCTCTTCCATATTCCCCTCTCTCCCAGCAGCAAAGAAAAATTAAAGTTTTAGGCTGCTTTCATTTGTAAGAGTGGATTAAGTCGAGATATTTACAATCTCACTTAAGTTGAGATGTTTACAGTGAGCTGCTCATTTAAGCCTTGCTAATGAAGGGAGTCCTGGAGCATGTGAGCTGACCCAAATGCCTGGCCTGGGGCAGGATTAATCCTCTAAGAGCAGTGCTGCTCAGCCCTGGGGAGGTGCAGGTGCTCCTCTGCTGAGAGCTCTTTGTGCAGAAGTACAAACTGAGCTGAGATCCCACTGCAGACAATTCATTCTGAGCTCTTTGTTCCCCTTTCTCCCCAGCAAGTGGAAGTAGACTGTCAACAGTGTATGCTGGAGATCCTCGACACAGCAGGGACAGTAAGTGCCATTTCTTTATCTAACTGGAGTTCCTTTGGTAAGAATGCTGATCCTGTCCAGGCAGAAGCAGCAAATCAGCTGCAGGAATTTAAAAGGGAGGATTTTGTTCAATAACCCCAGCCCAGTGTGGGGAGTGCCAGTGGCCTGTGAGCTCTGTCAGTGCTGGGACACAGAGCTTGGTGTCCCCTGTGCCATCCCCACCCCAACATTCTGCTGCAGGAGGGTTTTAAACGTGACCTTTGCAAGTGGACACGAGGACACAGCCTGCAGCCCGTGCCAGGCACAGGAGCTGCTTTCCTCCAGTGCCCTGAGCTGTGTGGGGAGCTCAGCAAACCCTGGCACTGCCCTGGCACTGCCCTGCTGCTGGGGCTGTCACCTGCCCTGTCCCCAAACAAACAAGCCCTCTGGGGGCTGCCAGCACAGCCCAGGCAGGTGCTGCTCCTTGGAGGTTGGAAATTCTCACCAGCAGGAGCAGAAATTGCTGCTCTGTGGGTCTGGTGAAAGTCCTGTCCCTGCTGGCACAGTTGTCCAGCCCTGCTCTGGCATTTCAGTCTGTCTGCAGAGATGGTTTTATTGCTGCTCTTCATCTTCTTCCCATTTTTTTAAGAAGCCCTTTATTAAGGGAAAAAAAAAAAAAAACCCAAAGGGAAGGAGTGTTAATGCTTTTATTCAATTTCCATGCTTCAGTGGGTTTCTGTGCAGGGTAAATATGTAAATCCGTGCTGTGTGGCACTGTATTCTTGTCTCCAGTACAATAGAAGTATTCCTTTTGAGCTATTCATTAGCTGCATTCACCAGCTAATTACTTTAAAAAATATCTGCTTGCAGGAGCAATTCACAGCCATGAGGGATCTGTACATGAAGAACGGGCAGGGGTTTGCACTAGTATATTCTATAACAGCACAGTCCACGTTTAACGACCTACAGGACCTGAGGGAACAGATTTTACGGGTTAAGGACACGGAAGATGTGAGTAGAATATGTTTGTTTTTATTCCTGCCCGTGGTTAAGAGGTGTTTGCTCTCTAATGCCTGTGTGTTTACAAACAAAGCTTCTTTCAAAGGATGTTCCTGGGTAGTGTTGGGTGAGTTTTCAGAGCCTTGTAGCTGTCAGTGTTGTTGTTTGAGGCACAGCACCTGCCAAGGGGCATCACAAAACCATGTTTTCCCATGTCCTGGAAGCCACAGTCTTTTGATATGGTGGGAGCTGATTGAAAACAACATCACTTAACTTTTTTTTCCTTTAAACTCCTTTCCAGGATTTGCATTTTCTTCTTTCTCAGTGCTTTAGCTGTGCTTTATTTCCCTCCAAGTTAAGGAAAAAGAAGGGTAAGGATGTTCTGGTAGCTCTGCAGCTGCCTTGCACTGGAGACTGCCAGGGGTTATCCCAAAGGTGTGAAGGGGAAGTTGAAGTTCAAAGCTGTGGCATTTCCCAGGGCTCAGCTGGGAACTCTCTGCAGCCCTGGAGCAGCTCCTCAACTTGGTCACTTGGCAAAAACGTCACCCAAGGAGGTCACTCAGTGGCATGAACTAAACCATGGAGGGTTTAGACTGGTAGAGTCTTGGCTTGTTGTTTTTTAAACTGTTTAAAAACAGTTTAAAACTGAAACTGTTTTTAAAACGAGGAGGAATCAGCTGAGGTGAGCTGTGCTCTGCCAATTCCTCCAGCCCAGGAGCTGATGTTTCATCAGGCACAGAGAGAAATGGGAATATTCAGTGGTGACCAGCACAGCATCCCTGGAAGAACCACACTGCACCCAAAATCCACTCCTGATTAGAGAGGCCGTTGTCAGAAGTGAGGAACAGACACACAAAGCACGTGCTGGTGTTTAGAAGAACCAATTTAATGGAAATGGAATTATCAGGAACAGAGGGACAATGCCTGTACTGGAAAATGAAATGTTGCTCAGTCCCTTACCCGGCTCTGTCCCATGGCAGCAAAATCCCCACGGATTTTGTTCAGGTCACAGCCTCAGGCCAGTCCTTTTCAGGGCCCAGAGCAATGCAGCAGCTTGGGAAAGTGTTTAAGGGTGTGTTTGAGGGAAGATGTGGCAGGCACAGACCGTCATCCCCTGGAGAATCATCCCCTGGGGCTTGGTCCTGCCCTGTGCTGCTCTCCTTGCTTTAGCAAGCTGAGCTCCTGTTTGTGCCAAAGTGCTTTTCCTTGGGGCAGGGATTACTCTGGGTCAATCCCTGCTGGCAGGATCCTGTCCTGGGAGCTCTCAGTGCTCTCAGGGGGAGTTTGTGCCTGAGCTGGGCAGGTTCAGCCCTCAGCAGACACTGCTGCTTTCCTCTGGACTTCAGGATCTCACTCCATTGATAAAATACCTTTATTTGCTCTGTTGTTACCTGTGGAATCCAAGCTTGAGAACCTTTTGAACGTTTAAGGCACTTTTGGTGCCTTAGGAAATGTGCTCCTTTCTGTCTCCATATCAGAATATGTCTAAAGTCCCAGTGCAGAAATCATTGCATTATCTGCAGGAGTTTAAATTCCAATCTTCTAACAGTAAATGATCAAAGGTTGTTGCTCACCAAACTCCATTTTTGGATAAACCATTAATGCCTTTTGAAATAGCCTTGCACAGAGTTTCATGTCTTTCAAAGCTGTACTGCTTACTCATCTCAGTATCACTTTTTGCCCTGTTATTTCTCATCCTCATACTCTTCAGTTTTTTGCTGAACACATTCAAAACACATTTTCGTGTTTCAGTATGAGAAAATTTCTCTTAACTATCTAAAGAACAGGATATTGACAACTCTGTCTAAGCTGATAGAGTTGTAAATACCCTGTAGATCTGATTTCAAATGAGCTTTTTTTGCATTTGCTTCATCTGTACTGTGACTTCAGGTTCCTGATGCAATAAGAAAAATTTATGTCTCAAAAATAAAAATATGATCATTTTCTAATGGGTATGGCTGGGAGTTTTAAAGCCAAAAATTAATCCTGAGTGTAGCTGTGTCAGGAAGAGACCACAAATATTAACACTGACGTAGATTGAAAACACACTGTGTAGTAAATTACCAAATGAAGCAGGCAGTGATTTATTTTCCAGCTGGAAAGGACTCGATTTCTGCTCAAAGAATTAAATGTTTGAGGAAGTGGAGCGAGTGCACACCCTGATCAGCAGCTCTTTAGGGGTTTTTGGTGCTTCTCCTCAGTGTAAGGGAAACAGGAAATGGTGCTGGGCTGTGGCTGTGCCCTCAGCAGTGCAGCACACCAGGGTGACACTGAGCTCTGCCAGGGGAAACGGGGCTGGGGCAGCTCTGGGGCCACCCTGTCACCTGCTGCTGGCACCTGGCCTGAGCCTGGGGCTTGTTGGGACAGGTTTTGGGGTGCTTTTTGTTCCCCTGTTGAAGGTGTTACAGAATCCCAGAGTGGTTTGGGTGGGAAGGGTCCCCAAAGCTCATCCCTGGGCAGGGACAGCTGGCACTGGGTGCTCCCAGCCCTGTCCAGGCTGGCCTGGGACACTTTCTGTACCTGTTGGGGACATCTTGGAGGGCCACAGCTGTGACAGGCACTGGAGAGGGGCAGGTGCCACTTCATCATTGTGTCCTGATGCTTATTGGTTTTCATACTTCATAGTGTATTTTTCCCAGTGTATTTTTCCCAGTGTATTTTTCCCAGTGTATTTTTCCCANTGTATTTCTGTTAGTGTATTTTTCATGCTGCATTTCCCCCTCCCCAGTGTGAGAGCCACAGCAGCACAGAGCTCTCTGTCCATGAACCTGCTGATGGGTCTCTCCTCCTGCTCACTCCTCTGCAGGTTCCCATGATTCTGGTTGGCAATAAATGTGACCTGGAGGAAGAACGAGTGGTGGGCAAAGAGCAGGGGCAGAACTTAGCACGACAGTGGTGTAACTGTGCCTTTCTAGAATCCTCTGCAAAGTCCAAAATCAACGTAAACGAGGTAAGCACCCCCTGCTCCCCTGTCCCAGCACTGAACAGGGCACTAAAGCAGCCTGTGTGTCTGCCTGGGGAGGCTCAGGATGACCCTGGATTCCCAGCCTGGGCAGGGGTTGCCATGCAGGGTATTTGGGTGTTTTCTGTCTGCTTTAAGGAGATTTGCTCCCTTTTCTCTGCAAAGCCTGGGTGACTCCCAGCCAGGTGTTTCTGGAGCCCCTCTCAGGGGTCAGGAGTGGCAGAGGGTCCTGAGCAGGTGACTCTCAGCCTAAATAAACTTTATCTGGAGGGAATATTTTGTTGAGATAACAAAATGTTGCCATTCCAAACGTGGGGGATGCCCTGTTGTACTCCTTGTCTTGTGTGGGGCTGGCTGGTGCTTTGGAAGCATTTGCATTTCTGGCTGCAGATGCCTCACCACAGCCCTCTGTAAGCCCCCAGCTGGCTAAAACCCTGCCTAAACCCAGCTCTGAGCAGTTCCCCGAGTTTAACTGAGCCCCCCTTTGCTCTGGGGTGCCTTTTTCTGCTGCCTGGGGCCCTGGGCTTGTGCTGGGGGAGCTCTGCTCCACGTCAGGCACCAAGTTTTCATTCTGTGCTGGGAATTATCTGCCTGTGCCAGAGGCCAAGTTTGCAGGCACAAAAGCTGAGGTGACCCCATGCAGCAGGGCTGGGCTGGTGCCAGCTGATAACTGGGACCGTTTAGGGGGGTGTGATAAGCAGGAGCAGCAGGATCTTGGCCCGGGCCCAGGGCTGGCCTGGCAGGCAGCAGGATGAGCTGCACGGGAAGGGAAAGGAGAGGGAAAGGAGCTCCAGGCTCTGGGAACTGCAGCTGCTGTGGCTGGGATTAGCCTGGTGCAGTGCTCAGATCCAGCAGGGATTGGTCTGTGTGTCTGGGCTGGTGGTGAGGCCAGGAGCAGCAGCTCAGTCGTCCAGCAGGTCCCCAGGAGTGGGGCAGATCCTGGGCTGGGGCATTCCCACGTTTGGGGTGCAGACTGACCCGTGGGAAGGGGGGTTCTGTGGGGGCACAGCCTGGTGGGACACCCCTCACCTGGGGGTCTCCCCCTTCCCCTGCTGGGTCTGCAGCCTCCAGGGAGGTCACAGCAGAGAGAAGAACGTGGTTATGTGGAAGATGAGTTCCTGGTTTCCTGCCAGTTGGTATTTCCTAGTTGTGGAAAGTACAAAAGCTGAGGAAATCAAAGAGAGAAACTGTGAATGAGCAGCTCAGTGCACTGGGAGTTCATCCTGCTGGCTCCTGGGCTGGGGGAGCATCTCATTCCTTTGGGGTTTATTCCTCCTTTCTCACTGATTTTGGAGTTTCTAAATTGGTTAAAGTCTAGGTAAAGAGTGATAAATTCCTACATGCATTTGCTGAATGTGAATCCAACCTTTCAGGTGATGAGCTTTTAATCCAGAGTGAATCAGGAGTGTCCTTCTGGTGACCTCTGAGGTGCTCTTGCAGCACACTGACTCTTTCTGGGATGGTGCCATTCCTGAAACCTTGTTGCAGACGTCTGTACTCACAGTCAGTACTAGCAGCTAAATAATCTAACTGAAGAGAAAGGAAAAACTTAAATTTCAGTTGTTACAGTGTGCTATAAACTGTTCCTTTGTCTTTGGAATTTCTTTGGAATCAACAAGAATTTGTGAGCTGTCAGCCACTCCAGGAAGGGGAAAAAATAAACAAGGACAAGGGTGGAGCCCTCTGAAGGTTGAAATATTTCTCCTCAATGCTGTGACCCAGCTCCAAGCATTTTTGCAAAGCTCATTTTGCTATAAATGGGTTGAGCCTTGCTGGGAAAACAACTCCCAGCACCAGAGTTCCCAAAAGCTGCACAGCTGGGGAAGGTGCCCTGGTGGAGATGTCAGAGTTCAGCTGTGGGGAGGGACAGCAGGGACAGGGCTGGTGTCCCCTCCCTGCAGGGGACACTCTGGGGCTCTGCAGGCACCCCCAGCCCCGGGGGTACCACTGCCAGGGTGATCCTGGAGGATATTCGTGCCTGTCTTAGAAAATCTTTTGTTAATCCTGAGTTTTCTCCCACTTTTCCAAAGCAAGGGAATTGCTGCCATTTCATTGCCATGCTGAAGGCTTTGGTGGTGATAAACAGAATTTCCAGCTCCCTTATGTTCTGCACACTGATGGGAGCTTTGGGTTTCTTCTTCCATAAGCAGCTGCTTGAGAAACATTTAATAAATTCAAGCAGTTTAATTGAATTTACACAACAGGAAACAATTGTCAGCTCCCCTGCCTGCCTCAGCTTTGACAGCTTGTGTTCTGTCACTTGGGTTTTTCAGCTTGTGTTTTTCATTTGCAGATCTTTTATGACCTGGTCAGACAGATAAATAGAAAAACACCAGTGGAAAAGAAGAAGCCTAAAAAGAAATCCTGTCTGCTGCTTTAGACTCCCACCATGCAGCAGCTCTGAGCCAGGTAAGAGGTGTGTGGGTCCTGCCTGGGCCAGGTGAGCAGACAGAGCCCCCTTCCCTCTGCTGCTCCTCCTGGAGCTTTCCTTTGGCTCCTCTGGGCTCCCTTCTGCTCCCTTTTTATCCTCTGAGAAATGTTGGTGTTGCTGCTGCCACTGCTGTCCCCGTGCTGGGAGCTTTGGGGACAATTCCAGGTTGCTTTGGGTGGGACACGGGTTTCAGTGGCACAGAAATAAAAATCTGCCCACCAAAACAAACAAACAAATAAAAACAAACATAGAAAAAAAAGCCCAAACCAAACCCAACCAAAAAGCCACTCCAAGGCTGGACACAGCTATAAATAACCTTCCTGTGTATCTTGGCAGGGAGCTCTGTGTGCTCACAGCTGCTCTGTCGTGCTCCTGGGAGGAAGCAGCAGCTCTGTGGCTCCAGGTTTGGGACAGAAATGTCCCCATTTGGGGCAGGGAAGGGCACTGGGTGATGGCCCAGCTCTGCCTTTGTCACCCCCAGAGGGCCCTGGGTCCCCCGGAGCCTTGGCTGTGTCCTGGAGCAGAGCAGCCCAGCTGCCCCTGCCCCCAGCTCTGCAGAGAAGCTCCTGGCTCTGAGGGCTCTCAGGGCTGAATTCCTGAGGACAAGGGCTCTGCCAGGCCTGGAGCTCTGCTGTCCATGGCCCTGAGGCTGCCCAGGTGTGGTCAGGGCAGTTCAGGGGCTGTTCTGGGCTGCCCTGATGGATGAAGCTCTTAACCCAGGCTTTGGGTGCCACAAAACAACAGCCCAGGGCAGTGGGGAGCAATGGCTTTGGGAAAGGGAGCTGCAGAGCCTGAAGTGGCTTTTCCTGTTGCTCAGGTGATCTCCTGCTCAGGCAGGATGGAATTGGGATTCCCCAGCCCAGGAGGAAACAATCTCTGCCCTTCCCTCCCTCCAGAGCCCGAGTGCAGCAGCACTGGAGCTCTGGGAGCTGCTGAAGGGGTTCCTATGCTCAGCCCCCTGCACCCACAGAACCATGGCAGGGTTTGGGCTGCCAGGGACCCCGAGCCCTTCTCCTTCCTCCTTCCCCCTCCTAAACCCCTCTGAGTCAAGGCCTGATGGCCACAGCCAGATCATGGCTCGGGAAGTCTCTGCTCAGGCTTTGAGAGGAGCTGTATTATTCCCAAACAGAAAAGATCAAATAAATCCCCTCCCTTGGGCTGCTGATCCAGGGTGGGTTTTGGAGCCTGTGGGCACTGGCACTATCAGGCAGGGACAGCAGGGTGGCAGTTGTCTGGCACTGCTCTGTGGCCCTGATAAAACACATTTGGAGAGTTCCACTTTGCACAGTCTCCTGCTTTTCTGTACCTGGAACCAGCCCTGAATTCTGGGGAAAAGGAGCCCTTGTGCTGCTGGGGGCCCTTGGGTGACAAATGTCCCTCCATCATCTTCTGTTTGTGTTTTGTTTTCCTGTCTCCAGATTGCAGGAATGAAGAACTGTTGCCTCCATGGAAAGTGCCAGCATTTCCCAACTTCAGAACCTTCTGGAAATGAGAAACATATCGGAAGAAGCTTCTCCTGTTTTTTATATCCTACGGGAAGAATTTAGATCTGAGAAATGGTTTGCACAAGGTCCCCAGAAAAAGCATTGCTCTGTGTATATCTCTTGGAAATTAAAGCCAATATTCCTCCTCCTTTGCAATAGCAATTAACAGATGTGAAAATAAATATAATTGACTCTAGCATATGATTATCCCAAGGAGCATGGATGCATTTCAAATGTTAGAGATTGCTACTATAATTAAAATTCATATTGACCATTTTATCATAATTTCTCCCCATCAAGCACTAAAAATGTTCCACTGTTATATTTTATATCTATAACTATAGATATATATTATCCAAAATTTCCCTTTGAACTCACTGCAACAAATAACTTTTTGAGTCATTGACTTCATTTTATATTTAAAAGTTACAGAATATCATTATTTTCATTCAGCCATTGTATTCTAATTAAAAATGTTTGTGCATAATGCTTTGGAAAAATGGGTCTTTTATAGGAAAAAAACTGGGATAACTGATTTCTATGGCTTTAAAAGCAAAAATATATAATATACTAAACCAACTCTAATATTGCTTCTTGTGTTTTACTGTCACAGATTAAATTACAGCTTTTATGAATGATTAAATTTTAGTACATTTTCATTTTTGTTTCTGTGTTTTTGTTACCGTTTTCAGCCTTTGGGTTTGCTCCCCATTCTGGGGGTTCCTCTCCCACCCTGGTGGCTCCGGGGGTTTCCTGAGGTGTCCCCACCCCGTGCTGGGTGTGATGTTCCCCTCCCAAAGGACAGGGGCAGCTCTTGGGGTTTCTCTTGGCTTTTTGAAGGTTCTGTTCCTGCAGATGTTTCCCTGTTCAGTGACTCATTCCAGGCTCTGTCTGGCTTGGAGGATGATCTCTATTTCAGAGCTGGTTTTGGCTGGTGGTCCCTGATCAGCTGAAGGGCTGGTTTTGCT
Source organism: Trochalopteron elliotii (assembly GCA_024734555.1). NCBI lineage: Eukaryota > Metazoa > Chordata > Aves > Passeriformes > Leiothrichidae > Trochalopteron > Trochalopteron elliotii. The sequence goes on along the minus strand of JANPWX010000610.1, from coordinate 613,800 downwards.
TCATTTTGGGTTTGTTCCTTGTGTTTTTTTTAATACCTGTTGGTTTCATGAAGTTCCAAAGAGCAGGATCTGTGGAGACCCCCGTGGGTGCTGCACCCTCCTGTGAGTGCAGGTCAGAGAGCCCCTGGGCCCTCCTGGGGGATCTGCTGGGACCCCCCCAGGGCTGCAGGATCTGCTGGATCCCCCCAGGATCTGCTGGGACCTCCCCAGAACTGTGGGATCAGCTGTAAAATCCCCCCAGAACTGTGGGATCAGCTGTAAACTCCCCCCAGGACTGTGGGATCAGCTGTAAACCCCCCCAGGGCTGCAGGATCTACTGGATCCCCCCAGGATCTGCTGGAACCTCCCCAGGGCTGCAGGATTTGCTCCTGCCTCCCTCCTGAGTGAGAGCAGAAATGTGCTCAGGGAAAACTCAGCACAGGCCTTGTCCTGCTGCTNGGATGAGGATGAGGATGAGGATGAGGATGAGGATGAGGATGAGGATGAGGATGAGGATGAGGATGAGGATGAGGATGAGGATGAGGATGAGGATGAGGATGAGGATGAGGAGGGCGGCGCGGCCGGAGCGCTCCCAGCCCCGGCTGCCGCTAGATGGGAGTGTGGGAGAGGCTCAGGGCTGGGAAAGGCTCCGCTCTCATCGCTCTAATTCGAGATATTCTCAGCACAAACCTCGCGTCCCGCCCCTCTCCTCTCCCCTCTGCCTCCCACAAGGCGCTTGTTTTCTCACTGGATAAAAAGAAAGTTCTTCTCTAATGGATTTTGGCACAATAGCCCCAGTTCCGCCCCGGGACACGCTTGAGCCGCTGCAGTTCCGTGTCACACAGAAATGTCCCCAAGCACTTGGTGGTTAATGTCTCACCGGGTTAAAAATCACTTCACTGCAGAATGTCCTCAAGAAAGGGGAAAAGAAAAACCTCTCAGAAGTCCCAGGCTGCTGTTTTTGACCAGAACCAGCCGAGCACAGTAGGATTTTACTGTGAGCAAAGGGGCACATTTCAAATTTCCCTGGAGCCCCTGGAGCCATCCAGCTCCTCCGTGAGCCGTGCACAAATTCCCCCAAAGAGATTCCCGGCCATCTCTGCAAATGTGCTGCTCTGCCCACTCCAGCCTGTATTTATCTATTTCCAGTGTTTTCTAAAGGTTATTTTAAGTCGTGTTTTCCCCACCAGTGTGGGTTGGATCAGATGATCCCACACGTCCTGCCGCACTGGGAAGTTTTAATTGCAGGCTGTGATGTTGATCCAAACAAGGTACAGCGAAACCTTCGCAGGCTGCTCAAACCCAGGTTTGTCCTGCTGGCTCTGAGCTGCATTCCTGCCATTGCAGGGGCTGATCTGGGAGCTCCTGCATCCTGCAGCCACCAGAGAAACTCGGAAATTCACGTTAAATTCACCATTAACCTTTGTAAAATCACCAAAACTACTGAATGTTTTCTTTATTTTGCCAGGACCGGGCACTGAGGAATGAAATTGGATTTTCCAGAGGGTGCCAGGTGCCACTTGGTGAATAACCAGAATGTGCTATCCTGGCTGGGGCTGAACACCCTTCCCACCCCCCTGGCTGGGGCTGGGATCTGGCTCTGCTTCCCCTGCAGCAGCTGGTCAGTGCTCTGGCTTCCAGCCACAGCTCTGTCTTTCCTCCTGGAAGGAAACTCCCCAAATTTGGGAACAAACCCCGTGCAGGAGGAGGGAGAGGAGCAGGAGTGGGGGGCTCTGGGCTCAATAGCCCCCAGCCAGGATGAATTAGCCAACGCTGCAGCCTTCCAGCAGCCCTGGCACAGCTCTGCCCCTGTGGCTGCTCCTGGCTGGGGCTGAGCTCTCCTGCTCAGGGGAAATGGGGGGACACTGTTTGTATTATCCCGGGACTGACACCAGCCTTTTCTCCTCACTTTGCACACAAGGAAACTCTGCTTGTTCCTCCCGTGCTGAGAGACACCCCAGTGTCCATGCTGTCCTGGATCCTCTGTCCCTCATCCCCAGCGGGATTCTCTTCAGAGGGACCAGCTCCAGAGGCAGCTGGAATACTTTGCCAGGGATTCTGGATAAGTGGGAGCAGAGCTGGGGGTGCAGCCCCGTGCTGGGGTGGGAGATGCCCGTGCTGGGGTGGGAAATGCCCATGCTGGGGTGGGAAATGCCCGTGCCGGGATGGGAAATGCCCGTGCTGGGGTGGGAAATGCCCGTGCTGGGGTGGGAAATGCCCGTGCTGGGGAGGGAAATGCCCTTCCTGGCCGGTCCCTGGCAGCTCCGGACCGACCCCGGCTGCCCCCCGGGCCCTGGGAGCTCCGGGCTGGCTCAGCTGAGCCCGTTTCCCTCAGGCCCGAGGTCAAACATCCCCGGTATTTTCCTCTGGAGGCAGCGGCGTTCCAGCCCCGGCGCTGGCTCGGAGCAGCTGCGGCACAAGGAGCGCCTTGTGCGGGGAGGATGCTCCGAGTGCCCGGCCCGGCCAGAAACCGCCCACAAACACCAACAAAGGGCGAATTCACGGGCCGGGAGCGGCTCCCCGGGCCGGACACTGGAGCTTTATGGAGCCTGTGCAGGGGCTGGGGCCTCTCTGTGCCCAGAGGGACCCGGGATGGTCCCAGCACGGATCTCCCCCGGGCGCTGTTCTCCAGCCCAGAGCCCCGGGACGGCCCCGGGTCTCCTCCAGGACGGCCCCAGGGAGAGCAGCAGCCCCAGCCGAGCCCTCTGCCACACGGGACTCATCCCTGCCTTTTCCCTGCAGGTGTTTGACAGGGAAATCCAGTTTCTTGCAGCCCATTCAGTTTCTTGCAGGCCATCCTGGGTGAATTTCTGCAAGAAATCCAGTTTCTCTCAGCCCATTCTGGAGTGAGAGGGAGCCCTGCTGCAGCTCTGCTGCCCTTCCCTCCCCAGGCTGTTACAAATCCTTGGATAAATTGAGTCCAGCTCCCTCTCCCTGCCCGTGGTTCCAATGTGGGTGTGACATTTTGAGGGCTGCTGGAACCCAACATCCCACACCCATTTTTCGTTCAGCTTTGGGAAGAAGTGTCAAGCTGCTGTGTCAGTTCAGCTCAAATTCACAGGAGAAATCATTTGATTTGAAGCAGTTTACGTTATTAAATATGAGTGCCCAGAAGCCCCTGCAGGATAATCCTGTGTGATAAATGATGTTTGAAATGAGGGAGACCCGACACAGGCCAGCCCCAGCCTCAGCCCCAGCCCCAGATTAACCCACAGGAGCAGGGGAAGGCAGAGGAGCAAAGGGCAGGGCTGGATGTGGCAGAGCAGCAGCTCCAGAGCTGCCCCAAACACAGAAGGAACTGAGCAGCCTCTGGAACAGCCCTGGGACAGCCCCAAACCCCTGTGCATGGGGGACATGGGGGACATGGGGCACTGGTGGCCTTGGCAGTGCTGGGGACACCTGGATTTGGTCTCAAAGGGCTTTTTCAGCCTCGGTGAATCTGTGATGAGCCAACACTTCCACACTGAAGGTTCTGCCCTGTCCTGTGCACCCAGGTCAGCTCACTCTGGTACTGTCCAGGCCAGAAGCACCGAAATTTGGCAGGAAACCTCAATGGCAAACAGGAGGTTTGTGCTTTGAACTCTGGTCAGAAATGTACAGGGATCTCAAGGGGACCAAGGAAAGGCTCCACCTGCCCCTCTCCCCAGGTTCCAGCAGTGCTGGGCATGCCCAGGGGATGGATTGGAGCTGGAGGAATCCTCAGACAGGGGACTCAGCTCCCCCTAAACCCTCTGCAGGGGGTGAGCCCGGCCCCATCAGTGCCAGAGCAGGGCCCGAGGGAGCTGCTGCCCCTGCAGGGCCAGGCTGAGATTGATTCTGTGTGTCAGAAACGACTCCACGGCTGGACGCCCCTTCCCCAGCGGCCCGGGCAGGAACAGGAGCTGGATGTGCCGAGCTCAGGGTGTTCCCTCTATTCAACACACGGTGCAGAGGCTGATCAGCAGCCAACAGGCGGCTCTTGGCCCTTTCCTTCTGAAACAATCAGCGTTTAGGGCTTGACTGAGAAGGATTTGGTGTGAGATAAACTCCCCAGAGCGGGGCCAGCGCTGAAGTAATAATTGAATAAGTGTGAGGTGGTGAATGAGACACGTCACGATGAGTCAGAGCAAAAGCTGCCCTTGGGCAGGAGGGAAAAGGCTCCCGGGTGTCTCCCCTGCAGTGGGACTGAGCCCCTGGAGCTGCCAGGAGCAGGTTTGGGGGGTGAAGGGCAGGGTTGGGGGTCTCTGGGGGCTGTGTTAGGGGGAAGAGCTCCCCAGGTCCTGCTGCTGGGGGTGCTTGGCTCGGGGCTGGGCTCCTGCAGCACCGCCGGGGTTGGGATTGTGCCTCACCTGAGCCAGGGCTGGAGCTGCCAGGGCAGGAGCAGGAGGGAGGGATAACACCGAGGTGTGGAGCTGGGCCCAGCACCATCCCCTGCTGATTAACTTATGAATTAAAATTAAAATTAAAATTAAAAAATGCACTCCCACACCCTGCCATGATTTATCTGCCACTGTCTGCTGTGACTGCTCGTTCCAGACCTGGGGCTGTGCTGTTGCCATCTCGTGTCCCTCCTGTTGGATTTCCCACTCCCTTTAATTTTTTACCAGTTTGTTTAGTCCTGCTCCCAGCAGAGGCAGCTCCACGGGAAGGAGAAGAACTCGAGCGTTTATTTTTAGAAAGTGCCAAAAGAGTTCAACCCAAGGCAAATACAATTATTTCAGGTTGTGCACAGGCTCCTGAGGAGCTGCAGAGGGAAATTTCCAAATGGGAAATGCCCTAAAACCCACGGCACGAAGGCACTGGGGGATGAGAGCATCACTGGGGGTGGGAGCATCACTGGGGGTGGGAGCATCACTGGGGGTGGGAGCATCACTGAGCTGTTTGAGCAGCACATTTCACCCCAGTGGGGTGCCCCTGGTGCCCCTGCCCATGGCAGGGGGAGGTCGAGGTGGTCTGGAGGGTCCCTTCCCACCCCCACACGGATCCTGAGGGGTGAGAGGTGATCCCTGGACTCCCCATCCCACCCCTGCCCTGCCTGGGGGGAGCCCGGCGGGTTCTGCAGCTCCTGGCGAAGCCCCCCCAGCCCCCCCAGCCTGTCCCCATCCTCCGAGAGGTTTTTCTGCTCCAAAGCCCTCCCAGATCCTATTCCTGGTCCCGTTTGGGGGCATTCCCTGCCCGAAGTTTCCGCCGCGCTCTGTGTGGAGCCCTCGGGGCCGGGCAGGGCTGGCAGGAGGCTCCAGGCTCGAAGCTTTCACGGTAATTACTGTGAACAAGAGGCCGAGTTAAATCTCGGCTCCTCTCGCTCCGCCTGAGCCAACACAAAGAGGAGAAAAGGCCTCAACCAGACAATTAAAACAAGCAATAAAACTGCACGGAGAGATGCGTGGAATGATTTTTTTCCTCGCCCCCAACAAGTGCCACATGTCCTGTGTATAAATAGCAGCTGCCCAGACTCGCTTAATCATCCCATTGTTGCTTTATAATATTAATTAAACATTCCTCCGGGATTGTTTGCATCCTAATTAAGCAGGGGGACTTACAAAAGGCAGCGAAGAAACCAAACAAGTGCGTGCTGGGGGTGTGATTTTGCCGAACCGTGTGAGTCTGTGTTTAAAAAACCCCGTTCAGACGGCAGGACCGCGGATAAAAGCGTTCTGAAGAGCCACCAGCGCCGGGGGCAGTTTGATTATCGCTCCGGGGGGATCTGGGGCCACTCCTCGCTCCGGTGTTGGGCTGAGGGAGCCGGGGGGGCTCTGCAGGGATGAGCAGCCCCCCATCAGTGCCACGGGAGCGAGTCCCTGGCGGGGTTCAAAGGGACAATGAACCCGCAGCGGCTCCGCAGGGCTGGAGGGACACCGGGACCCGCCGGGATCCCCGCCCGGCATCACTGCCCCCACCCAGGGACCCCAAAACCCGCCGGGATTCCGCCCCAGGGACCCCAAAACCCACCGGGATCCCCGCCCGGCATCACTGCCCCCACCCAGGGACCCCAAAACCCGCCGGGATTCCGCCCCAGTGACCCCAAAACCCGCCGGGATCCCTCCCTGGCATTGCTGCCCCTGCCCATGGACCCCAAAACCCACCGGGATCCCGCCCCAGGGACCCCCAAAACCCGCCGGGCTCGGGGCGGTGCCGGCCGGGGACACAGCCAGGCCACCCCACGGGTGACAATGTTTTATCGCGGGTGTCCCCAAGCCTTTCCCAAGGGAAGGTCCGCAGGTCCCCCTGCCCTGGGGGCTGCGGCTGGTCCTCCCTCCTCTCCCGTAGCCGGGAGGACTCGAGCACATTGTTTCCTCCCGGCTCAGACTCGTGCGCCCTGCAGGGATGCGCTGCGAATTACTTCCCAAATTATGTGAGTAATTAAAATCAATGAGAGGGTATCCTGTTAAATAAGGTAATTAGATGAGCACAGCGAGCGGGATGAGCGCAATGGTGTTTTTGTTCTCCTGCCTGGAGACAGCTTTTAACTCTTTCCCGGTTGTCTCCTCCCCGGGCAGGGCAGGCAGGGCTCCCCTGGGTCAGGTTTGCCGAGGTTTTACCGGGAAAACGCCTCTACCTCCTTCCCTCGGAGCTTCTTCCAGACCAGGATTGTCCTTCCCCATCCCTGGGTCTGTGGGGGACACTGGAAATGTCCCAAACCAACACATGAAACTCTGGGGATACAGAACTGCCTTTGAATCCATGTGAATCCAAAACCGGCAGAGGAAAACAGGTCCCTCCTGCACTGAGCTGTGAACGGAGGCCCCACGCCGTGGAAATGGGAATTTTCTGACCACAATTGAATTTTCTGACCATGTAATGAATTGTCTGAGCCCTGCAGGTCCCATCCCAGGGCACAGCCCGGCCTGGGCACAATCCAGGTCCCCAGGGACAAACCTGCACTTTTCCTAGAGCACAGAGGGTTCAGGGCCTGCCCTAATCCCAGGGGAAATGGAATGGCTGAGGAACCCGAGTGCTGAGAGTGGTTTTGGTTCTATTTTTGCTTCCCCCAGGGCAGGAGGAGCCTCAGCCCGTTTAGACACACGTGGAGAGCTCTCTCCTCCAGCACGGAGAGCTGAGAGCTCCTGGGGGCTCTGGGAAGGGTGAAGGCATCCAGATGGCTCCCATTGCAGGGCTGCAATCTGAATAATTAATTTACAGTCTCGTGTTGGGGACCTCCCTGTCCCCCAGAGGAAACGCTGCAAAGTCCTGAATTTGGTGTTATTTTTTCCAGCTGTGATGCACAGAGAGATGAGGAGCTGTGCCTCCTGTGAACCTCCTGCTCCTTGGGGATTCTCTGGGGCTGCAGAGATGTCACATGGAATTACCCCCGTCCCAAGGAATCACATGGAATTACCCCTGTCCCATGGAATCCCATCATGGCAAAGGACCTGAGCCCTGCTGGGAACAATCCCCGGGGTTGGGGACACTGGGAACCCTCCCCTGGAGGTGCTGTAGGGGTGACAGGCTGTGCAGGGAGATGGAAACGCAGAGGGGGGGTAAACACTCGCTGATGGAGCCTGATGGTGCTCCTGCCCGGCTGGGGACACGGGGGCCACTCTGTGACCCCGGGGCCACCCGTGTCACTGACCCTGGAGCCACTGGTGCCACTGTCACCCCAGAGTCACCGGTGCCACGCTGTTCCTGCCGTGCCCGGGCCCACCCCGCCCCCGGGCTGAGGAAGAGGAGTAGCAGGAAGGGCCGCAGGGCGCTGGGAGAAACCCGCGGGTTTGGCTCTTTCAGGTGCCTTATCCTGCCCATCTCCCAGTGACTTAGAGCTGCCATAAAACCCCTGCGGAGGGAGAACTCCTGCTCCACTTTCCTGGCAATGCAGCTTATCTCCAGAGAGCTTCCCAAAGCCCTGTAGCTGCAAATAGAATGTTTCTCCCATTCCTCTTAGGGATAAATACGAATTCCTCTCAGGAATAAATACGAATTCCCCTCAGGAATAAACACGAATTCCCCTCAGGAATATCTCTGTTATTTGCCTTTTTGAGGCGGATATTCCCTGCAGAGCTCAGACCATCCTGCCAACAGCATTACATCAGCCACACGATTGAAAACCAGGTAAGCAGCACACAGAAAGATCCCCCCTCGAATTATCCCAAATGCAGAGGGCCTGGTCTCTCCTTTTTGCAAGCAGAGCTCCATTCAGGGCACAGGAAACTCAGCACAAAGCCGGCCATGAATCGTTTCCACACCATTAGCATGAGCACATGCAGATCAGGCAGCTGCAGCATAAACGCCTGGCTGGCTGCCTTGGGGTGCGAGCTGCCGGTAATTGGCCTGGAACAGAAAGAGAGGAGGAGGAGGAGGAGGAGGAGGGGGGAGCTCTGAGCAGGTACCCCGGGAGAGCCACAGCTGAGCCATCCCAGCGTGGGGGGACGGGAGAGACCCCCAGAGTGAGCCGTGAGCCGGGACGGGCTCGGCAGCGACTCCAGAGCCCAGGGCTGCTCCTGGAACCCCATGGGAGAGACTCCAGAGCCCAGGGCTGCTCCTGGAACCCCACGGGAGAGACTCCAGGAACCCAGGGCTGCTCCTGGAACCCCATGGGAGAGACTCCAGAGCCTAGTGCTGCTCCTGGAACCCCACGGGAGAGGGAGAGACCAGCTCTGCCAGGTCCCTCAGCTCCCCCAGGACTCTTGTCCAGCAGCCCTGGCTGTCTGTGCTGTCTGGCAGCAGAGCTGGACACTCGACTGTGCTCGGAGAGTTTGTTCCTTGCCCCGTTCCCCCCCTGCCCACCCTGGGCCCTGCCGAGGTTCCACCCTCATCTGGGACCCCATCCTGTGCTGGGTGACAGTCTCAGCCCAGCCAGGCACCCAGGGGTGCTCGGGGTCCCCAAAGCTGCCCCAGCTCAGCCTCCCCGAGGCCAATTGTTGCAGTAAACTCGTTTTATTTCTGCCCTGCCAGCGGCACAGGAGATTTCCTGCCAGCTGGAAGGGGTGCGAGTCCTTGATTAGAAATGCCACGAGGATACAAATGAACCTGAACAAAAGGGAAGGGAAATAAACCCCGGCCTCCCCCTGCAGAGGCGGGCTGTGCAAACGCTGCTGGAGGGAGGGATTCTGAGGAGGAGGAGGATGAATATTACGATGAAGGTGATGGGGAATGTGCTGGGGGGAATAAAACAGTGCTGGACCTTGACTCAAATGGATCTGAGTTCAGCCAGGATGTGGTGATTGATTCCTTTCCTGTTGGGCTCAGCAAAGGGGAATTGAGGGGAATTTCCCCCCCAGCAAAGGGGAATTGAGGGGAATTTCCCCCCCAGCAAAGGGGAATTGAGAGGAATTTCCCTCCCAGCAAAGGAAATTGAGGGGAATTTCCCCCCAGCAAAGGGGAATTGAGGGGAATTTTCCCCCCAGCAAAGGGAATTGAGGGGAATTTCCCCCCAGCAATGGCAATTGAGGGGAATTTCCCCCCCAGCAAAGGGAATTGAGGGGAATTTCCCCCCAGCAATGGCAATTGAGGGGAATTTCCCCCCAGCAAAGGGGAATTGAGGGGAATTTCCCCCCAGCAAAGGGGAATTGAGGGGAATTTGTCCCCCAGCAAAGGGAATTGAGGGGAATTTCCCCCCAGCAAAGGGAATTGAGGGGAATTTCCCCCCCAGCAAAGGGAATTGAGGGGAATTGCTGTCAGCTCCGTGTGCAGTCAGAAAGGCTCCCAGGTCAGTGGGCACATCAGCAGTGATGGTTCAGGGGCTGAGCTGAGCCTCCCCTGCACCACGAGCCCCGGGAGGCTCAGCACAGCCCAGGTGAGCAGCACAGCTCAGGTGTGCAGGGCACAGGGAGCCCCAGCTCCAGTGGGTGAATCACTGAACCCAGAAGGGTGTGGGCTGGAAGGAACCCTAAACATCCCCCAATTCCACCCCCTGCCCTGGGCAGGGGCACCTCCCGCTGTCCCAGGCTGCTCCAAGCCCCAATGTCCAGCCTGGCCTGCGATCCAGGGGCAGCCCCAGCTCCTCTGGGCACCCTGTGCCAGGGCCTGCCCACCCTCCCAGCCAGGAATTCCTGCCCAATCTCCCATCTGAACCTGCTCTCTGCCAGCTAAAGCCACTGCCCCTTGTCCTGCCACTGCACAAACAGTAAATAAAACCCGTGTCAGTGGCACAGGAAAACACCCCGAGGGCAGCTCAGCCGTGTTTTCCTCCCCTCCTGCCCTGCAGCAGCCCAGGAAAGCCCATCTCATTGTCAGCAGGGTAAGCTGTGAAATGGTTTTGAAAATCAAGGCTTTTTAATTACAGGCACATTTGGGAGCCTTCTGGAGGCCATCTGGCCCGGGGAGCAGGGTGTGGGCACCGGGAAGGGAAAGCCCAGGGAGCTGAGCAGGAGCAGCCCCTGGAAAAGCCCTGGATTGATGTTAAGAGCTAAATCCTCTCTCCCCATTAAGCCATATGGGCCAGAGCCAGCACTGGCAGTGATGTGGTGCTGGGTGCCTTTGGGAGCTCTGGGATGTGCTGCTGGTGCAGCCCCTGGATGAAACTGAGCAGAGATTTCCCATAAACCCGAATGCCCAGGCTGCCATCAGTGCCTGCCCAGGCAGGGCCACGGGGAGCTGCTCCTGTAATTCCTGTCCCGTGGTTGGGATCAGCCCACAGGACACAGCCAGGGCCTCGTCAGACACTGCCATCCTGCTAATTAAGGGGGCTTCATACTTAATAATGGAGAACAATTTCATGGCAGTTTCATGAAGGAAAGGAGAGCAGCAAAAACCATTATATAATTTCAGGAGAAGTCCCCAGAGAAGTGAAATGGTAATTCACAAATCCAACTCTGTTCTATCAGCAGATTCCACTCCAGAGACTAAATTAGGGAGGATGTCTGGCTTGGGTGATATTCTGTATTATTTGAATGTCTATAAAGAATATTTATTAAATATTTCTTCCTCTTAAGAACTTTGAGACACAGCTACATTCTCTCACTATTTCCAAACGTTTGAAGCCTGGACCACACTGGATTTGTCACTGCCAACACCCTGGAAAATCCTATTTGAACACAAAACATCCTTTGAAGATGCAGTTAACAGGCAGAGAGAGCAGCAACACGTTTGAGACCAGGTTGGGCAGTTGGTCCATGCAGAGTGCCCCAGCGGGGTTTGGTCCTTTGGAAAAGGAGCAAATGAAGGAACCCCCAGGCTGTGTGTCCTCAGGAGCTCCTGTCTGTCCCCGGAGCTGGGGGCAGGAGGTGCCAGCAGCTCCCCGGGCTCTGCCCCTGCTCCCAGGGCATGGCCTGGGCAGGGCTGGCCACGGCAGGAGCAGTTTGGGTGGGAAAGGAACGTGTGGGAGGCAGCTGGGGCCGGGAGCTGCCCTGAACACGTGGAGCAGAAACAATGGCCCGTCCCCGGGGCAGGGACAGCGGGGACAGGGCCAGCAGCTGATGGGAGCAGCTCCTGGCACAGCCCCGGGGGCAGCTGGCAGGAGCACGTGGGGACACAAGTGCTGCTCCTCCAGAGAAACCTCCCAGGCTCCTGGTGAGGCCCCAGGGCTGGGGGAGCAGCCCCAGGAGCTGCTGGGCTGGGGTCAGCCCAGGAGGGGCACTGGGGCTGGCACAGTGGGGCTGGAACAGGCTGTCAGCAGGACATGGGGCCACCCCTGGGAGCTGCTTGTCCCCAGAGAGGGAACCCTGAGGGTATCCTGTCCTGCAGCTCTCCCTGTCCTGAACATCTCCTGTTCTGCACATCTACTGTCCTGCAGATCTACTGTCCTGCAGCTCTCCCTGTCCTGAACATCTCCTGTCCTGCACATCTCCTGTCCTGCACATCTACTGTGCTGCAGATCTCCCTGTCCTGCACATCTCCTGTCCTGCACATCTCCTGTTCTGCACATCTCCTGTCCTGCACATCTCCTGTCCTGCAGATCTCCCTGTCCTGCACATCTCCTGTCCTGCACATCTCCTGTTCTGCACATCTACTGTCCTGCAGCTCTCCCTGTCCTGCAGATTTCTGGTCCTGCAGCTCTCCCTGTCCTACACACTCAGCCATGTCCTGGGTAACACAGGGCTTGCAGGGGCAGCCACCTGCAGAAACATGTCCCTCACCTCCATCCCAAATGTCACCTGTGCCAGGCTCAGCCTGGCCCCAGCACTGCCCATCACACCTGGGGGTGATGCCAGGAGGAGCTCAGAGACCCACGTGGGAGTGCCCAGATCTCCTGAACAAGTCCCCACCCAGCACAGTCCCACAAATCCACACCCTGGGGCTCAGCCCTTGGTGCCAGCGGGGCAGGGCTGGGCTGTGCCCCAGGGCTCTGGGCTGGGACCCCCAGGCTGTGCCCAGGGCTGAGCCCACCCTCTCTGGGGACTGAGGCTGGGGCAGGAAAAGCTGCTCCTCCTTCTGGAAAACTCCTTCTCTTTGCTCACCCTGTGGAAAGGAGCAGGAGGTAACAAACAGGATGAGCTACTGATAAAAGAGGAGGAAAACAAAACGCTTTACAAGCATTCAGAAAAATCAGAAAAGGGGAACCAGCAGCCCTGAAGCCCACGAGGAGGAAAGACAAAAGCTTGCTCAGGTTCCTGCAGAAGTGCTGAGCTCGGTGCTGCCCTGCTCCTCTCCTTGTATGGGCACAAACAGGGCCAGCCTTGTGCCTATATTTAATTTGCAAAGGAGAAAAAGAATTCTGCCTCCACGCCTCTGCCCCACTGGCCTCTCTGCCTCGGGAAGTGACAGCAGGAGTAGAGCTGCGTGCTTAAAAAAAAAAAATGATCCCCCTGCTGGCTCCTAAGCCCCTCCTAAAGTGGGAGTGAGGGGAACAGGTTGTGGAACACGACCCTGCTGCAGGCACGGGCACCTGCTGGGGCTGCAGAGCCACCACGGGGCTCTGTGTCCCCTGGGGCTGGGGCAGGACCCCTGGGCCTGTCCCCTCCTCCAGCCCGGGGCTGGCTGCCCCCGAGGCTCTCCCCTGGCACCAGCTTCTCCCCCAGACCTTTGTCCCTCTGCCCGTGCCCCTGCTGGGGAAGCAGGAGGGGTGAGGAGCTGGAGATGCCCTGGAGGCTCTTGGGGCTGTGCAGGGGTTGCAGGGGATGTGCAGGGGCTGTAAGGGCTGTGCAGGGGCTGTAAGGGCTGTGCAGGGGCTGTGCAGGGGCTGTGCAGGGGCTGCAGGGGCTGTAGGGGATGTGCAGGGGCTGTGCAGGGGCTGTAGGGGATGTGCAGGGGCTGTAGGGGTTGCAGGGCCTGCAGGGGCTGTAGGGGCTGTGCAGGGGCTGTAGGGGATGTGCAGGGGCTGTGCAGGGGATGTGCAGGGGCTGCAGGGGTTGCAGGGGCTGTAAGGGCTGTGCAGGGGCTGCAGGGGATGTGCAGGGGCTGTGCAGGGGATGTGCAGGGGATGTGCCTCTGGGCCAGTGCTGGTACCTGGGCAGGGAGCTCTGCCCTGATTTATAACCTCTCCTGGAATGGAAACTCTCCTGGCTGCTCCCCAAAGTGCCTGATCCCAGCTGGGAACTCCAGGGAAGTGCCTGGAGGGAGAGAAGAGACGAGGCTGTCCCACAGCACAGGCCAGACCAATCCCACTTTATTGGAAACTCTTGGAGAGTTGGACACTGCAGAACTTGGTTCTGTCCAGACAAGGTTTGTACAACAGCAACAGGGAACACAACAAGAAATGGGGGATTGAACTTGGGGTGAAAATCCAACAATGAACTTCAGCAATGTTGTACCTGGAACGATCCACAGGGACAAGGGGAGGGGAGAGGGGCAAAGCCACGGAGACCCCCAGGTCACAAACCCCCCGTGAGGAGCCTTGTGCCCCCCTGGTTTAACTGGCAGGGGAGGGAGAGATGCTGGGAGGGCACCAGGGGTGGAGTTTAGGGGAAACTCCCCCAAAGCTGGGGGTTTTCCTCCCACTCAGCAATTGTTCAAGTCTTATAAATTCAAACTTATTTCTTTCCATTTAAATAATGAGTGCTTCAGGTACAAGGCTTGGGATGCCTGGTTTAGAACCAGTTTCAAGTGCACACGAGCAGGAATAGATTTTTTTAACAAAACTATATATATATATATTTGCACACTCATACACACACATGCACACCGTGGATTTTGTGCTGCAGCCACTGAGCTGGAGATGATGGGACGGGCCTGGCACCAGGAGCTGCTCACCTGTGGCACCCCTCACCCTAAAGCTGCTGAAGATTTGGATTATTTTTGCCGATTTCGGTCCCCAAAGGTCTCCCCAGGTGGGCTGTGCCAGCTTCTGCTCAGGCAGTCCCTGTAGTTCTCCAGAAAATTCCATGTGCAGCACATTCTGCAGGACTCCTGTCCCTGTGGAGAGCTGGGGAGGCTCCTGAGGAGGTGAGTGTGGGCTCCAGGCAGTGGTGGGTGTGGAAATGCTGGGCAGGGCCAGGCTCAGACCCACACGGCCGTGTTGATGTCAAACCCTGCCTGGCTGTAGTCTCTGGGCTCATGGACTTTCCTGCTGCTGGTTTTGGGGTGCTCACCGTGGCTGTCTGCCCTCGGGCACCTCTCTGCTTTGCTGTGATGGCTCTGCAGGTTCCCGTGCAGGGGCAGGTAAAATGTCCCCTTGAGTTTGCTGATCTTTTTGGCCCTCTTGGAGATGTGGGGCTGTTTGTCCTCGGGGGGAAGCCAGCAGGGTTTCTCCTTGAGCAGCCTGTCCCGGTCCGGCCGGACGCTCCTCAGGAACTTCTTGAAGATGTTGGCCGTGAGGGAGAACTTCCTGCAGAGCTCCTGGGACCTGCTCATGGACAGGGACTCCTCGTTCTTCTCCCCCTTCTTATCCAGCTCGGGCAGGTCCAGCCAGTTCCCCACCAGGTCTGCAAAGATGTTGTCCCCCAGCACCAGCGGCTGCCGGTTCCTGCTCTGGGACATCAGGGACGATGTCCAGTCGTGGCCGTCGTCACAGCCAGGACACTCCTGGCACAGGGGCCACCCCCGGGCTGTGCCCTGGCTGCTGCAGCCCCGAGTGCAGGGCTGGCCGTGCTCTGTCCCCCCAGACACGGGGCCGGGTCCTTGTGGGGGGCACAGACCCTCCCCGCAGAGGCCGCGGGAGCAGGACGGGGGGTCTGGGGGCTGCTCCTGCTCTGGATGGGACACACGGGCAGGGGGGCAGCGTCCCTGTGCCCCCCCCAGCCCCGGGTCCTGCCCGGGCCCGGCGCCGCCGCGGCGTCCCCCGATGTCCAGGTGCTCCAGGGCCGTCTGCACCTGCAGCAGCTTCAGCTCCTGCAGGGCGCCCATCATGCAGGTCATCTGCTCGTGCAGCCCGTCACCCACCTCCTTCATGGACAGCTGCGGGGGGAGAGCACAGCGTCAGTGTTCCTGGGGGGCCAGCAGTGTCCCCAACAGCATCCCCAGCAGTGTCCCCAACAGCGTCCCCAGCACTGTCCCCAACAGCGTCCCCAGCACTGTCTCCACCAGTGTCCCAGCGGGTCAGTGTCCCCAGAAATGTCCCCAGAGGGTCAGTGTCCCCAGTGGGTCAGTGTCCCCAGTGGGGCAGTGTCCCCAGCAGTGTCCCCAGTGGGTCAGTGCCCCAGCAGTGTCCTCAGCGGGTCAGTGTCCCCAGAAATGTCCCCAGAGGGTCAGTGTCCCCAGTGGGTCAGTGCCCCAGCAGTGTCCTCAGTGGGTCAGTGTCCCCAGCAGTGTCCCCAGTGGGGCACTGTCCCCAGCAGTGTCCCCAGCAGGTCAGTGTCCCCAGCAGTGTCCTCAGCGGGTCAGTGAACCCAGAAATGTCCCCAGTGGGGCAGTGTCCCCAGCAGTGTCCCCAGCAGGGCAGTGTCCCCAGCAGTGTCCCCAGCAGGGCAGTGTCCCCAACAATGTCCCCAGCAGTGTCTCCAGTGGGTCAGTGTCCCCAGAAATGTCCCCAGTGGGGCACTGTCCCCAGCAGTGTCCCCAGCAGTGTCCCCAGCAGTGTCCCCAGCAGGGCAGTGTCCCCAGCAGTGTCCCCAGGGCAGGACAGCAGCAGCACAGGGCAGCAGAGCAGGCCTGAGCAGCTTTCTGGGCCATCCCCTCCCTCCTGACCACACATCCCACCTGCACTACACCCACTTCACCCAGCAGCACTCTGACTTTGCTTAGATTTTTCTAGGAGTGTCCCTCTAGGAATAAGAGGAGCTGACAGAAGTGGGTTGTTTGACCTGACAACAAAAATAAAGAGTTCGAATTTCCATTAATTGCTTGGCAGAAGCCCAAGGTGTAGAATTATGAATGGCTTTGGCTGCTGCCAGTTTTAGAATATTCTTGTGCTTTTGAGTCTTCTGTGCCCTGTCAACCAGCTGAAATCAGGAGCCAGAACAGAGCCTGGCTTCCTTACCTGAAGTGCTCAATTAGATCAGAAATAAACCCCAGGAAGAATTAAATTGTTACTCCATAATACATTTTCAGCTCTCAATGCCTTCAGCACAGGCACCTCTCAGGAGAGGACAATCAAAGACATTTCAACGCACTGGAAACTCTGCACAGAACAACCAACAAACTCTTGGGTTACTTACATTCAACCAGGAATTCTTTGATTCCCAGGCTGGGACCTTTAGCAGCGGTTCTGCTTCATCCCTGAACCTCACTACAAAGATTGAACTTTCTGCACCAGGCTTAAAATAAGCAAGAAATTCTCCAGAGCTCCCCAACTCCCCCCGTTCCCTTTTGCTCTGCTGCTTTCTCTCTCTCTCCTGCAGGATCTGGATCAAATTCCCAAAGTGGCACCAGAAGGAAAATGGGCTCCACTTTCCAACAGCTGCCACTTGTTCTGTTTTAGCAGGAGGGGGAGTGGGAAGGGGCAGGGGAGGGGAGAACAGCAGGGGCTGGAGCTGAGGCCGTGTCAGGCTGGGCTGGGCTGGTTTGCAGAGGAGATTACCCTGTCTAGGGAAGCCTCAGCCCACGCTGTCACCAGCAGTTTAAAAGCCCCATCACCATTTTTTCTACAGCAACAGATCTCGAGATTAGGGTGGGAAAGGCCAGCTTTTTCTTTTTTTTCTTAGGTTCAGCTTTACATTACCCAGCTTTATTTTCTACATCTCCTTCATTTTAACTGAGCTGGTTCAATTATTTGCTCTATTTCCATCTCTGTACGTGGAGCTGAGCAGCGAGAAAGAGCAGCCATCAGAAAACTGTGACAACCCAGTTCCCTAAGTGGAAACTGCTCAACAGTTTCTGATCAGAAATGCCCATTCCAAACCCCAGAACCTAAAACTAAACTCACCAGCTGGTTACAGTCATTTTTCAGAGCTTTTCTCTCAAGGAACTTGTTTATCCCCAGGAATGAGCACACAGCTACAAAGATACAGAAAACCTGTGCCCAGCTTCCCGATTCCACCACCCAGAGCCTCCAGCTATGGTAACATCAGCAAATAAACTCCTGCTGCAGACGTGCAAATAATGTCCCAATTCCAGCCTCAGCCAGCTCCTGGTTCCCACACGGAGCTGGGGCCTCAGACAGAACCCTCACCTTACCTCTCCAGCTCTGCTGAAATGCTGCTCGTCCTAACCCTCCTCGCCTTATTAATGGCAGTCTGTTCTATCTGGGGCTTTGGAAAAAGCTGGATTTGGAGCCAGCCTGGCCCCTCATTGGCCACTTCCCACCAAATCCCCCGGCAGTAATCACACTGTGGGGAGAGCAGGCTCCTGCCCCGGGCTGGGCTCCTCCTGCCCCGGGCTGGGCTCCTCCTGCCCCCGGGGATCTGCCCCGGGCTGGGCTCCTCCTGCCCCGGGCTGGGCTCCTCCTGCCCCCGGGGATCTGCCCCGGGCTGGGCTCCTCCTGCCCCGTTCCCCCACGGCCCGGGAGCTGCCCTGGCACGGGACAGCCCTGCCGGGCTCAGCCAGGCACACCCAGGCAGAATTAACCCTTCCTGGGCACCGCTGGGCTGGTCCCTCACAGGCAGGAACAGACCTGAGCCCAAACCCAGCACTTGTCCTTCTGAACAAAGGAGCTGGGGCTGCCAAACCCGGTGCCAGAGCCAGACTGGGGAGCCTGGAGAGGAGAGGGGATGTTTTCCTTTGTGGAGAGCTCTCCTGTGAGTGACTGAGATGGGGATGGCTTGGGGTGAACTGCTGGAGAAGGAGAGGGGATGTTTTCCTGTGGATGGCAGAGATGGGGATGGCTGGGCTGAACTAGAGAAGGAGGAAGGATGTCTTCCCGCATGGAAAGCTCTCCTGTGAGTGACAGAGATGGGGATCCCTGGGCTGAACTGGAGAAGGAGAGGGGATGGCTTCCTCTGAGGAAAGTTCTCCTGTGGATGGCAGAGATGGGGATGGCAGAGCTGAGCTGCTGGAGAAGGAGAGAGGATGTTTTCCTCTCCAGTGCACGGCAGAGATGGGGATGTCTGGGCTGGGCTGCCCTCACAGCACAGGGAGCAGAGAGGCTCTGGGCTCTGACTCTTCTGTCCTGCCCCACTGGGCAGCCCTGGGGGGTGAATCCCACCCTGCAGTGCCCCTCCTGCAATGTGGATCCCACCAGCAGCAACAAACAGGGTTTGCAACATCCTGAGACTTTTAACTCTGCTGGCAAATGCTGCTGTAATTTTGGGTTGTGCAAGTTAAAAAATGAAGCAAACCAACCCCCTCTGCTTTATCTTTTGCTCCTCATGGAATCTGCTCAGGCTTTTACAGAATGGAGAGTGAGGGAAGCCCAGCCCAAAGTGAAGTCACTGCCTGGTGACCGAACAGCCTGAGGGGCTTGGATTCCACCCACCTGCAATTAAGAGAACTCACCTTGGAAAGAAAATTCTGGAGGGAAAATAAACCTTCCCCAGTGTCTAACTGCCAGCCTCTCCTCCTTGCCAAGATCTCAGTTCTCCCAAGTTCAGACTGGCTTCCCTGAGACTCTCCAGAAAAGGAACAATGTCCCAGAGAAGAGAGATCACCTCCCTGGCAGAGGGTCAGGACTGAACTACCTGGGCTGCGAGAAGAAAAAGGAATTCTGCAAATAATTCAGCAGATTGGGCTGGAAATCAAACGGATGCACTGCTGGAGGTGGTGGAACTCCAGGCTGAAAGGAGCCCTTGTAGCCTCACTGGCTCCTGCTCACACACTTCATGCAGAAGGAACTCAAATCTGGGATGAGCTGGATTGCAAACGGAGCATGAATGTGACACAGAACCCCAGAGAGCCTCACGTGGCCTGGAGAGAGACCCCGGCCCTGCTGGGGTTATGCAAGGCCCTTATGTAAGCTGGGCATGAGGAGATGCTCTGGGGGGGCTCTGGGGGCTGCAAACCCCCAGTGCTGGGGGGCCAGGGGGGCTGCAGAGCTCAGGGGCAGGAGCACTGCAGGAGTGGGGCTGCACAGGGGCTGTCCTCCCCTCTGCCTCCTGCCTCCCCTCTGCCTCCTGCTGCACAGGGGCTGCACAGGGGCTGTCCTCCCCCCTCTGCCTCCTGCACAGGGGCTGCACAGAACCTGCCCTCCCCTCCCCTCTGGCTCCTGCTGCTCCCTGCTCAAGGTGCACAAAGCCAGCAGCATTTCCAGGGTGTCTAATCTGAGACACTCTGCCCTTCAACAGAAGTGGTTGTTTGGCTCCTCTGCTTCCAAAAAAAGCCCTCTTAGAACCATGACAACTTGCAGGCATCCAAATCCGTCTCTATAAACCAGTTAAAAAAAAAATCAGATGCCTCAGATTGGATCTCATTATTCCCGAAACTTTTGCAATCCCTAAAAATTGGCATGAAAAATTTTGTGTCTAATTCTGCACAAGCCAACTCATGCCTTTTAAAGCAAGACAAGTACTCACAGGGCTGTGTTCCCCTTCAGAGCCTGGGACTGGTGTGTGCTGGGAGAGGTTCCTGTCTCCACACTGAGGTGTGACCTGGCTCAGCCCTCCTGTGCAGGTGTGACCCAGGCAGCTCTGCCTCAGTACTCCTCCAAAGCAAAGCTCAAACTGCAGACACCCCAAGCACTGAAAACTGAGGTGCAAAATTCAAAATTCCACTTTCATATGATTATCAGGGAATATTCAACATGGGAGGAAACCAAACTAAAACCTGCCAGAGCTCATATATAGAGTGGTTTCTGCACTGGAAATGCCCCACCCTGAGCAGCAAAGGCACCAATTGCTTTGGAAGTCACCCTGCCCATGATCTCCTCACCCCCCAAACAATAACCCACAACTCCTCACACAGCAGCTGAGGCAGTGACCTTCCAGCACTGATTAACAGAGCAGGACAGAGCCTGGCCCAAGGAACCTCCTCCAGCAGCCACTGGCACTTCACCAAATTCAGATCCCCGAGATCCACAAACAAGGGAGTTTCCTTGTCCCTTCCCAGGTAAATGAGTAACTTTCCCCTTCCCAGGCACTTTGGGAACTGATGTTTTTTCTGTTAACATCTCCCTTCACTGAGCTCTCAGAACCCTGTTCCAGTGGATCTCCAAAGGATCTCCTGGAGCCACAGCTGGAACATCTGCATCCCCAGCCCAGCCACACATCTGCCTGCAGCAGCTTCGTGATGCTGATGGAAGGAAAACCCCAGGACACAGAGCTGGGAAGAAGAGCCCTGAGTGTGTTTGTCACAGCCAGGAGGAAGACAGATGTCCAGCTCTTAGGGAAAAGACATGCACAGGCAGGAAGTTATTGCTAAGAGGACAGGAAAGAACAAATGGCAAATAGTTCTTAATAATAGTTCTGATGGGCAACAGAGCCAGCACCAAACAATCGGTATTTAAAGCAGATGACATAAGAGAGACTGAAATTATTTTAGAACTGCTGAGCTGATCATATCGTTCCTGTGTTTTCCTTTGGGTCACTAACTGGATTAATCTCCAGCAAGGCTGCAGTTGTGGCTGGGCACAGCCCTGCTGCACAGCTCACACAGAGCTCCACGTCCCTCCTGGCTTTTCCTGCCCCTGGAGGATGCCAAGGGCCTGCAGTTGTCATTTTATCACAATAATTTATCAAAAAATTATCAACATTTTATCAAAATTTTATCAAAAATTTATCACATTTTATCCTTGCATTTTATCACAGTAATTTCAAGTCTCACTTTTAGCCCTTGTCTCCCCAGGATATGCTGGGTGTACATGGGGATGGTAGCTGTGAGCTCACAGGTTATCTGACAGAGGAAGGATGCTGAGGCTGAACCCCAGGCTCCCCCTCACAACAGCTTCAATGGACCCTGAGCAGATGTTAACCATGAAAGACGTGGTTCACACACATCACTCCATTATCCACCTTCCTTCCACTGCCAGGATATTGTTCTGTGTTTCCCAAAACACTCCCTATGCTTAAAGGCAAATCAGAAAAATCAATTCTCCTCAACCAGGATAAAAATGGGCCAAAAATAACTCCAATCTTCAGACTTTTACTCACAACCCAAGGGTAAGAGAGACCACAGGCCTCGTGGCCACTGAAGACGTTGGTTAAAAGTGTCAGTTTTCAGCCCAGACCTGCCTCCCTGGCAATCTGCTCTTTAACACTCCTGATTATGTGAAGCTGGGAGTCTGAAAAAAATCCATCCTCCTCTTTAGGTGACTGCTCTGGAAATAACCCAGAGGACAAAGCCCGTGACTGCCTTCTCTCCCCAGTTATTGGTGACAGGACATCTGCTGCCAAGTCACTCCTTTGCACCTTCCCCTCAGGAACACCAAGGAACGAGATCCTGTGACAACCACCCAACCTTCTGGCACTGGGGTGAACCACCCAAAAGGGGCCCTGCAGCAGCAGAGACACTCAGGGGCTGCCTGCTCCCACCTGCTGCCCTTGGAGCAGTGACCCCAGAGCCTCAGGGCTGCCAGTTGTGCCCCACAGGCTGCAGAGCACCCGAGCTGCCCCTCCAGAGGGAGCAGCAATGAAAACACAGCGGCTCCTCTCAGAGTGACACAGCTACAGGAATAGGACCCAGTGTGAGACAAAGAGTAAAAATAATTGGCTGTATCTTTCACTCAGACCAAATGTTCTATTCCTGCAGGATATTCATAGCAAGAAGCATTGTCTACCAGGACATAAATTAATGTAAGGAGGGAGTCAGACTCTATCAAACTCAGTAATTCCATGCATTTATGACAAATGTGCAGGGAGAACATTAAAAGTTCGAGTCAGAGCAGTGACTTCAATACTTTTCCTCCCAGAAGAAAGCAACAGAAACCCCAGATATGTCCTGGATTCACCCAAAAGACCAGAACACTCCAAGCAAAGTCACAAGCACAGCTGACGTGGCTGTTACAGCCACACAAACCCAGCGTGGCAGGGAAATGTGCCCCACGCACACAGCAGTCCCCAGACAGAAATCAGTGATTTACTGGAGCTGCAGACGAGCCCCAAGCCCCCATCCCACAGCCCCTGTGTGGTGCTGCTGCACATCAGTGCAAACTGTGCTGGTGTCAGAGGGCAGGGAGGCTCTGCCACGGGCAGTGTGGGGCAGGGAGATGGAACTGCTGCCTGCTGATCCCTCAGCAGGGCAACTCCTGCTCCATCCCATCCTTCAGCTGAGACAACTCACTGTGCTCTGGGACTGGGGGACAGACACAAAACTCTGCTGTGCCTCAGGACAACTCTGCAGATTCCCAACGCAGCCCAAACAGCCCAAGGGCTCTGAGGATGGGGATTAATGGCATGGAGGGCACATTCCCGAGCTCTGGGGCACATGTCACCACTGCCACTGCCAGGACAGATGACAGGAGTGCAGAGCACAGCTCATCCCATCAGCAGAGCCACAAACCAGAACTGCACAAGCCACAGGGTGCCCATAAATCCCCAGAGGATTCCCGCGGGAGAACAAGGGCTGGAGCATTCCCTGCACCCGGGGCTGAGGTGCAGAGTGAGGGAACAGGGCTGGAGGGAGCCGGGGTGAGCCCCTGATCCCACGGGGCAGGGAATGGCTGTGTCAGCTGGGGCTGCCCTGCCCGCCCAGCACTGCACGTGGAAGGTTCTGAATGAATTCCAGTCAAAGGGACACCACACATGCCAGAAACCATCAGCTCACAATGGAAAACACGCGGCTGGGAGGGGAGAGCTCCCTTTGCTGACTGAAAGGGCTCAGATTGATCCTGGGCAGCCCTGGCAGAGCCTTCCCAGAGGAAATGGGGAGGGCAGGGTCAGCATGGCCTGGCCTGGCTGCTCAGCCCTGCCAGGCACAGCTCGTGTGCTCTGGGGACATGGGTGACACAGGGGGGACACAGGTGACACAGGGGGGCACAGCTGACTGTGCTCTGGGGACACAGGTGACACATGGGGGGCACAGGTGACACAGGGGGGACACAGTGACACAGGGGGGACAGAGCTCTGTGCTCCAGGGGCACAGGTGGCACATGGGAGTCACCAGCAGCCCCAGCCAAGCACACAGAAATTAAATATGTTTTTAATAAACAAAGAAAAAACAGAGCTGAAATCCTCCTGTCTCACACTGCTGGGGGATTGGGTTGCACTGGAAGATAACCTTTCCTTGGGAACTGGGAGCTGGGCCAACATCCACTATTCTTTGAGAAAATCCCCTCCTCAACACTGGCCAGAAGTCTGGCTTTCCAAACCAGAGGCTGCTTGCACTGAGACAAACTAAACTCCTGCTGATGGGACAGTCTCTGACCTTGCCATGTGACACTGAGCAGCCCCTAATAAACCTGGCTCCTCACCGAGGGAAGTTGTGCAGGACCTCCCTGCACTGCAGGGCTGCTCCCTGGGCACAGCACAGCCAGGTGGGTTCCTAAATCCTGGGGCTGCCCAGGGCTGGACCCTCCCATGTCCCACTCACTGGCTGCAGGTGGCCAAAGCCATTGTCACCACTCCTGCCCGTGC
>JANPWX010000610.1:555397-575224 GCA_024734555.1 Trochalopteron elliotii | reverse complement strand
ATGGGGACAGGAGGACATGGGACATGGGACATGGGGACAGGAGGACATGGGGACAGGGAGACAGGGGGACATGGGACATGGAGACAGGGGGATGGGGGACATGGGACAGAGGGACATGGGACAGAGGGACATGGGACAGGGGGACATGGGGACAGCCTTGGCCTGCCCCTGCCCCGTGCTCCTCTGCTGGGAGCTGTCTGTGCTCTGCTGTGTCTCACAGGCACCCTGGGCCTGGCTGTGACCTACTGCTGCCGTGGTGAGGAGGAGAACACCATGATGAGAATTGCTCAGAAGTGCAACCTGCAGCTTCTTCCTCTGCCAGGTGGGCTCTGAGCTGGGGGTGCAGCTGGACCTGGGGGTTTCCTGTTTGTCAGAGCTTCACACAGGCCCAGGGGGGCTGATGTGGCTCCTCTGCTGGGGCTGCTTTGCTTTTAGTCCACATTCTTCACACTGCTCCTGACAAGTGTTGTTTGTCTTGAGCAGCCTTTGATGCCTGCTCTGAAGGAAATGTTCCTGCTCTTTAAACTCTTGCAAGCATTGAAGGGGTTTGTTTGTGGCCCTCCCTTGATGTCTGATGTGCAGTTTCAAGAATCTTCACTTGGGTACTCGTGTGAGTTCCAGCAGGAAGGAAGCCCTTGACTGAGGGGCTGCTTGTTTCTCTCCTGTGCAGAGCCAATCCCTCCTGGAATGATGGAGCAGTTTGAAGATGGGGAGGTGGAAGTCAAACCTGCAATACCTCTGGGTTCTGTGGTGAGCTGTGACACTGTGTGTCCTGAACCAGAGCAAGCAGTGCTGCAGCCTGTCCAGAATGGCTTTTCAGACACACCTCAGCCTCCCTCCAACCTTCCAAGGGATAATTCTTATGCAGAAAGGCCAAAAAAGACTCCAAAACAAAAACAGATAAAAAAGTGCACAAATCCTGCAAATGTACAGAAAAATAGCAGAACCCTCCAAACTTCCAGCTGTCACACAGAGCAGAAGAATCAAGTCAAACCCACCTCCAGGAGGGATGGGCAGCACAGCACTCAGGCTCCAGATGAGGAGACCTTAAAAAAAAACCTTCCCAAAATTCCATGCTTGTCTTCTTTCAAAAACCAACTCACCAGTCCCTGGAGCTTCTCAGATTTTGTTGAAGACTATGATTATTTCATTAAAGAAGGGTCAGAGAGAGAGGTGGAGATTTTAAGAAGTTACTCAGGCCCGGGGGAGCTGCCCAGGAATGGGGACGTGGAGTGGGAGGAGATGGAACATCACCCAGAGACAGCAGCCAGGGCTGTGTCTGCTGACAGTGATGGCTCAGACAGCTCCAGGGGTTCCTTTCACACCAATAACTCGTGCCTGGAGCCCTTTGCAGACACACAGGAGCCAAAGGCTGTGCCCACAGCACAGCAGGGCCCTGCAGGTTTCTGTCCCACTCCACAGAAGCCTCGGGAGAGGTCCCACGTCCCAAGGCAACATGAAGTGAAAAAGAAAGTCCTGAAACAAAATGCTAAACAGAAGAAAAGCCAGAAGCATCAATTCTGCAGTCCTGCCAGGAGCAGAGCTGAGGAGGAGCAGAGCTGCAGCTCCTGGGATGAGGCTGCACACGAGGGCTGGAGTTACGAGGAGTACTGGAGGTGTTACTACAACGCCTGGCAGAGCTACTACACAGCAGTGTCCCACTACAGCTGGAGCCACTGGCAGTTCAGCTGCATGAATGCCTACCACATCAACTCAGTCTATCTGCAGGAGCTGCTGAAAGATGGGGACTGATGCCAGAATTCCAGCAGATGGATGTCCTGATGCTGCTGGCTGGGACCAGGACTGGGCAGGGCTGTGACAGCAGTGCTGCTCTAAAGGACACTGAGATGAGACCAGTTTTGGGTGAGAGGAAGAAAAATTGTGTTTTTTTATAAAGAGCTGTGTCTGGTAAACGTTTTACACGGGTCCAGTGACGGTGTTACAGTTTGTTAATAAAAGGAAAATAAAGACAGCTGCATGCCCAGTTGGAATCCTTACAATCCAAAGTAAAAAACAGGATGATAAAAGGCAGCCATTCCCACATAAGAAATGTCAGAAAGGAGAAAATACAAACCAATCCCAGTTGTGTTTCATGGAATCTCAGAATGGTTCAGGTGGGAAGGGACCTTAAAACTCACCTTGCTGTACCCCTGCCATGGCAGGGACACTTCCACTGTCCCAGGGTGCTCCAAACCCCAATTTCCAGCCTGGCCTGGGACATCCAGGGATCAGGGACAGCCTCAGCCTCTCTGGGCACCCTGTGCCAGGGCCTCACCTCCCTCCTGCCTGCCTTGCCCTCCCGGGGGCTCTTGGGTGAAGCTGAACTCCCTGTGAGACTCCATGGTCTGTTCAAAGTTGGTGATAGCCCATTCTCCCTAATTCTGGTAAACACCAGGCACTGATTATATCCCAGTGAAGTGCCAGAGTGAAATGAGCATCTCGAAGCCTGTATTGCTAATTTAAATCCAGTTAATTAACACGGTATAAATAACATTTCTATAGCAAGGTGTGCAGCAAGCTGTGTGGTGGAGGATTTAATTATGTAGAAAATGTGCAGCAGTCATAATTGGCCTGTCCCTCTGGGTGCAACAATATCAGACTTCCCACACTTACAAGAAAGCTTTAATTAGAAATGGAATTACCTATTAGTGCTAAAACTAATTGATATTTCCTGTTTGGCTTGTACAGAGCTGTCCTGGGGCAGGAAAAGATGGGAGTGCTGGGGTGCTGACCCTGGGCTGCCTCTGCACTGAGTTTGAAAGTTTTTCTTTCTGTGCTTTGTGTCTGCCTCACTCCCTTCGTGCCACAAATGACTCCAGGGAGGGACTTCCCCTTCGTGTAGCTGGAAAAGGCCAAGACAGCAGGATTTTGTTTCCAACTCTTTAACATTCACAGAGAGGACACTGTAAGAGGAGCACTTCAATATCTGCATTATTGCAGTCCTGTGACATCTCGCTATTTCATTAATGATTGCCTAGGGAAGAGTTAATTAGTGTTTAAATGCAACTCCAGTGGCTTGGGCCAGCGCCCAAAGTTCTCCAGAAGAAGCTCCCAGCAGGTTTTTAGAAGAAATCACAGCATCCTGTTGGTATTTGTGGCACATACTCTGTTTAATCCGGATTGGATACATCAGGTACAGCAGTGGCACAAGACTCAATACTGTAAATGATATACAAGTTTCAACATATGCACTACAATTCCAAAAGAAGACAACAGGAAACTCGGTTCTTCTAGAAAGTTGTTCCCAAATGAAGCTACCTGCAGTTGTGTCCAGTACATTTCTATCTGTCCTCTGACATTTGTAAAGCAAAGCCCATTTAAAGTACGAAAATAGAAAATAAATAAGGTCAAGAGCTTCTTATAACATAGAACTCCTAAAGAAAACACCATTGCATTGGAATGCCATACTGGTTTATCAAAAATAGACCATCACACTGTTTTTAGAGACTTGGTTGGTCCAAGGAGCCCCTGGGAGCTCCCAGAGGTGGCTGAACACTGGGGAAGAGCTTTGGGGACGTTCCCCAGGTGAGGCTCTGGGGCAGAACTGGTTAAACCCACAGGGGAGGGACACACGGACACACACAGGGACAGACCTGGCTGGGAACAGCAGGAGGGACTTTCACAAGCTCTCTGTCTCTTGTTCCACCTGCAGCGTTGCTGGCACAGGTTCTGCTCCCTGAGCAGGAGCAGCACTTCTGTCTCCAGAATTAATTCCCTGGGGCATTTTGGGGTGTCAGGAATTGAGCTCTGCTCAGTGCAGGGGAGGGGCTCATTGCTCTACAGGGGTAGGGGTGGCAGAGAGGTGAAATGACTTCTCCCAGGTCACTTAGTGATTGCTCAGGAACTCAGGAGCAGAGCCCCAGGCTGCTGATGCTCAGCTCCTGGTGTTCCTGCCTTCCCTTTGCCCTCACAGTTTTAGAAAGAAAAAATCACCATGGACAGTGTTTTTGGCAAATACAAAGCCTAAAAACTTGGGCTCTAAACCCACGGATCCACTGCAGTTGGCTCTAAGTGCTGGAGAAAAGTAAGTGTTCTAAACCAAAATATTGAGATAGACTGGATGGGTGAATGATGTGGGAAGGTGTTTTATTCACCTGACTTTAAAAGCAGAATTAAGTTTGCAGTTCAAAGCACTGATGTTCACCAGCTCTCCACGAGTGCTGACTTTGTAACTCTGCCTTAGTCCAACAGATTCAAATCTTACAAAGTCCAAGGGATGCTGCAACACACAAATTAAATGTGATTTTTTAATTTCCTGAATTTTCTTTACAATACCTGTAAGATGCAACATGTTTGCAACCTCTTTACATAAAAAAAACCCCAAAATCTTGAGGGAAATTTTCATTCTTTAGCTGGTTTTAATCTGATTTTCATGCACACACCTTAAGCTGTCTGGGATAGAATGACAAATGCTGGGTTGCAGTACAGGTCTATCAGCAACAGGTTTAGGTTGAACAAGTGGCACTGAGTAAATTTGGTCTTTCTGGCCAATTAAAGAAAGATTTCTTTTGAATTATCCATGAGCTTTATTCCACACTAAACCCATATGTGTTGCTTAGGATGTGTTTTTAAGGAAAATTTTTTGGAAATTTTTTGGAAGGAATAGATGGAAGTCAAAGCCTATGTGTGAAAGGTATTTTTCATCATTTGCTGCCAGCTGGGTGTGAATCCTGTCAGCAGCTCAATGCCAGGTGAGAAGAGAGGAAATCTATTGATAGAATAGCCTGAAAATCAATGAAAATACTTTTCCTTCAGAAAAAGCTTTGGAAAGGAAATAAAATGCTCAAAAAAAAAGAGTTGCTCCTTTGATATCTTTAATATTGCTTTAGGAAAATCTGAAAAAACAATGCCCTTCCACTTGCTTTTTGTACAAAGGGTCCATTTTTATCTCTTTTTCTGAAACTACAGAAAGTGGCAAGGAATGAGAGGAGGGGGAAGGCTTTGAGCTGCAATTCCAGCACAGCACTGCTGGGGCTGCTCCCAGAGCCTGCCCCGTTCCTGGGGCTGTTCCTGGGGCTGATCCTGCCCCATTCCTGCCCCATTCCTGGTGCTGTTCCTGTTCCTGTTCCGTTCCTGTGCTGGGCAGGGCCAGGTGCTGGTTTTGTGTGGGCTCAGGGTCGGGTGTGCCCGGCGAGGGGTTGGGATGCTGGTAAGGCAGGGCAGCACTGGGGGCACTGGAGGGAATGAGCCACGTCCTTCAGGTGGAGTTCAGCAATTCTCAGGAGTGGCTTGGGCTGTTCTCGGTGCTGTTCAAGGATTCTAAAGCTGTTCTGCCCCCCTTGGGTCAGGAACGAGGGGCTGTAGGGCAGCTCCCTGTTGGGATGGATCCCTGTCCCTGCTGGGGTAGATCCCTGTCCCTGCTGGGATGGATCCCTGTCCCTGCTGGGATGGATCCCTGTCCCTGCTGGGATGGATCCCTGTCCCTGCTGGGGTAGATCCCTGTCCTGTCCCTGCCGGGATGGATCCCTGTCCTGTCCCTGCAGGGATAAATCCCTGTCCCTGCAGCTCCCAGGGGTGCACAGTGCTCTCCTGGGGGGCACCCAGGTTTTCCACAATGCAGTTCCAGGTGCTTTTGAAAGCTTTACTTGGGCAAATTCAGAGGATAAAGGGAGCTTACGCCCCTTTAAAATAAATGCCTTCTTTAAAAATACTTTTAGCCCTGTTCCTCTAGGAACAGAGTTAGACTTCCCTAATTCTGTGTTTTAATCCCCTGAGAGCCTGTACTGAGGAGCTGACAGTGTGGGGCAGCACCTGCCCGGCTCATGGCAGAGGCACAAGCCGTGCTTCCCCAGCAGGGATAACAATTCCTGGGTTTTTGGAAGAAAACAGAGGCTGTGGCAGAGCCCAAGCAGCCAGCCAGAAACTCCTGGAACTGGCTTTTCTCCTTTTTAACCTCTTAAAATTGAATGTTATACTCTTTTCCAAAAGGTTTGATTGACAGCAGTTAAAAGCAGTCGTGCTTTGGCCGAGGGCTGCCACGATGGATCTTTACAGATACAGAGATGTCAAGTGCCTGGCTCAGCACTCACACTAAATCAGGAATGAAAAGGACAGCACCAAGAATCCACGTGGAATCCCTGACTCTTTGTAGTTTTTATTCCTGTCCCCTGTCAGCACGGGGGCATTTCAGCCTCCCTCTGTGCCAGTGGAGATGAGGTTGCAAAGGTGGAAAGTGCTGGAGAGCAAGGCCTCTGATCTAGATGATGACAGTTAATGGAAACAAAGCTAAAATAAATTAAAACATCGAGGAAAAAAACCTCAGTAATGGTAAGATTAACTGCAGTATAACCTCCTACAGGAAGCAGCAAAAGGCAGAGCATTTAAATCTTTTAAAACAGGACTAAACATAGTTTTGGGTAACGTATTACAGCACTGGGATAAATGACTGGAAGCTGGTGCAGCTACTGGAGGCTCAGCCATAGCCCTACTGTCCTAGGATGTTGTAGGATTCTAAGGGGGGGTTGAGTTAATGCATCAGCCATCACTCACTCAGCAGGAGTGCTGCCAAAGCAGGGTGCAGCTCCTATGTGTAATCAGCATTAATTATCTATACATGTATGTGTCTGTAATCAGTTATATGTGTGTGTATATGTGCATATAAATATTACATCGGGAGAGGTCGTGACAGATGTTAAAAAAAAACATCATCCCTTTGCTGAAGCAGCCTCAGACACTCTTTGAGCCATTCTTTTAACAGATGTTGATAAAATCTCTGCTCAGGACGGGAGTGGGAGGTGTCCCTGTCCCTCCGGGCTGCTGGG
Organism: Trochalopteron elliotii; assembly: GCA_024734555.1. Classification (NCBI taxonomy): domain Eukaryota; kingdom Metazoa; phylum Chordata; class Aves; order Passeriformes; family Leiothrichidae; genus Trochalopteron; species Trochalopteron elliotii. The sequence continues at coordinate 568,463 of JANPWX010000610.1, read as the reverse complement.
GCAGTGCATTGGCCTTGGAGAGGTTTGTGCATGAGGCAGGATCAGCCAGGCAGGGTGGGGCTGGGGAAGGGGGATGTTCCTCACTCTGCCCTTCGTGGATCCCCTAAAAAAGGGGCTCCAGGAAGGCAGAAGGTCAGGAAGGAGTTTCTCCTGGCAGGGGGAATCAGCTGTTTCAGGGCCATGGATTTCCTTGTGATGGATCCTTCCTGGGAAGGTTTCAGGAGGAGCTGAGCACCGAGCACAGCTCAGTCCCAGCACGAGGTACCTGGCAGTACCACACAGTGTTCTCCAGTTTTTGGTTAGCTGTTATCTCATGATTAGATTTTCCCAAGGTAAGAGTAGAACTGTGAATAGAAAATGCTGTCAGTACCACACAAATGGTTCCCAAACTCCAGTTCCTGCTCCCCCTGCTCAGGCAGATCCTGTGCTGGGCCTGGAGAACTGAAATTGCTGACCTTGTCTATCCCCAAAATCAATGCAGCCCAGAAGCCGTGGGTGGGACAACTGGAGCCCTAAGACTGTGAAAAAGCCAAATACCTCTCTGTCCATGCAAGACATTTGGCTCTGGGGTTAATTATTATCAAGTATAAATCCAGACATTATTTGGCTACTATTTACAATGGGTTACACGTCCAGTGCTAGCAAAGGAATTTCTATATAGAAACCAAACCATAAAAAGCATGGGCATACATTACAAGGAACCTCTGGTAGACTCATGAACGCTTGATGCAGTTGAGTTCAGTGCTTTCATTCTTTGCCATTTGTGTGCACAGTATTAAAAAAGAATCCTACCTTTTTTTTTTTTCCTTTTTAAAAATACAGAACTGTAGTCTAGTCACACTCTTACAAGTAAGTGATAACAAAAATAGAAAGCAGATACCCAGGTGGGACTAAAACTCTACTAAAGCCTGTCTTCTTTTTTTGTTGTTGTCGTTGTTTTTTTGTTTTTTTCTCCACAAATATGTTTCCACAGACAATAATTAGCAGACAAACACACTGTTTGCAGTTGCACTGTATTGACTTAAAAGGCAGATACAAAATAGTCTAAATGGGGGATGGCACCCAGGGTGGGAGGTGTGTGTGTGGGTGTGTGTGTGCACACCTGGGCTCTGCTGGGCCCTGCCCTCGGGGGGGCTCTTGCACACTCACACACACACACACAGCAATGCAGGGGACTGCTGTGACAGGTGGCTTCTTTTGTCTAAATCTTTTCCTATAAAAGAAAAAAAAAAAGAAAAGAAAAAAAAAAGTGAAATTTTGGTTGGTTTAAAGGTTCTGCTCCATGAAGGAAAAACAAACAAAAGAAAATCCACAAAATCCATTGTTTTTTCACCTTTTTCAGTCATTTCCTCATGAATAAATATTATCCATTAAAAACCTTTAAAAAGGTGCTGCGATACACAGTGTTATATTTCCGTTCTCTCCCGTCGCTCTCTGCCCGCCGCGATGATTCCTCTCCCCGCAGCCCGTGCAGGTGCCGGTGGTCCCGTCCCGGGGCACCGCTCACCGTCCCCGCAGCATTTCCCTCCTCCGGCCCCGGTGCCTCAGTCCCCGCCCGGAGCCCGGCACGGGGCGCGGCCGGCAGGGAGAGGAGCTCCGGAGCCTTCGGCCTCGTCCCCCGGGGCTCACAAGGCGGAGACCTTGACGATGTTGGCCGAGCTGGGAACGTTCGTGGCGGGGCCGGGGCTGCCCGGGCCGGGTCTGCTCTCGCCCTCGGGCGTCAGCGCGGGCGGCGTGGGGATGCTGATGATGGCCGTGGTGATCTGCGCCGCTTTGCAGTTCGCCCTCAGCCCGTCGTCCGATTTCATGTTGAGGCTGGAACGACTAGAAAACAGAATTTAGTGCTCGGCTTGTTTCCTCTCAACGTGGGGCGGTGGGAAGGATGGGGATGGGTTGTGGCTCTTAATCGGGATCTCATTCAGCTGAAATGTTCAAAGGCTCCATTTAAACGTCCCCCCCGTTCCTGCAAGGCACCATTTATGTCTACACAGATTACACCGAGCCTTGGTAATGTTCCCCCTGGTTAGGAGACAGCTTTTCACGGGGCAAATTGTTCTGTTTCCATTTCCTTCTTGCATAATTCTAGTTTATTTAAAAGGACATCTAAATACGCTGCCCTGTGTAGTGCATCTTTTCAGAGCACAGGTAGTTCTTTCCGAGAAAGATGTTGTCTTTCTTGCATTTCAAATACCTCTTTCATATTCACCGTCCCTTGATCTTTCCTATTTTATTTCTCTCTGCAGTAGTTTCAAGGATCTGACAGCTGGGAGCATTCTTATTAGATCTGCATCAATTGCATCCTATAATTAATTACAGAGGGGAAAATGATAGGTTGATTTCTGTGCATCTGCACAGCTACAGGAGTCTGCTATTACCAGCCCAACGTGTTCATTTTCAACACAAGGCCTGTCCTTTCAGAATGCGAGGCTCCCAGTGGGGAAGCTGCTGCTGTTGTTATCTGGGAGTGACTCACCAGAGGAAGGTTTCTGATCCCTCAAACATCCAGGAACGAACCCACTGGGGAGCCTCGGGCACAGGCTGAGCGTGGGGCAGCCCCAGGGCCTGGGTGCCTCTGCCAGGGGTAACCAGCTCACCCAGCTGGTTGCATTCCACATGAAAAATAACTGAAAAGCTTTTTTTTTTTTTTCTGTCTCCATCCTTGCCCAGTTTGTTAAGCAAGTGAAATAAGTGTTGACATTTAAAATATCACCAGCATCTGATTTAGCACCCAGAGCAGTTGACATTCCTCTGAATTACTGCTTCAGGTGCTGGTTTAAAATATTGTCATATTGAAACTGAAATAGCTGGAGACTTGTTTTGTACTTATTCATTCATAATTCATGCTCTGAAATGCCCTCCTGGCACCGAGTAATCACTTGCTGCCCTCAAGGCAGCTTTGTTTCAGTTTCTACATCCCTTTGATGGGAGTGGGGAGAAGAGGAATGGGACATTCAAAACCAGCCCTGGTGCACAAAAAAACTTCATGGGCTGAGGGGGATTTGGAAAGTAATTTAATATTTGCAGGAATTACGTGGTGAATAAATGATTCTCTTTCAGCAAATTATGTATAAAATGAAATTTTGAACATTTTCTATTAAGAGACACTTAACCTGTGTCCTTTATGGCTTTTTAGGTCACAGCTACTGAGACACCATTGTGAAATTCCTCTTATTTGCTTCCCAGTGATGCTCAGAGTGGCAATTTGGACTTTTGGACAATGAGAACCAGCGGAGTGTCCCAGGGGGGCCACGTCAACCCTCCAACAGCTTTGGCTGGCAGACACTGCTGGCACATTGGTTTTACAAGGTGCCCATGCCCTGGGGAGCCTGTTCTGTGCCCTGCCACCCTCAGGGGGAAGAACCTTGTCCTGAGAGCCCCTCCCAAGAGTCTGGCTTTAATCGGGGTCTTCCCAGGACAGCAGGAGCCACTTCCCTTGGGTTATCGCTGGGGGGGACACAGAGATGCTGCCACCAGCCCCTGGCCCTGGCTGGAGAACAGCCCTGCCAGTCCTGCAGCTGGGCACATCTGGGCACATCTGGGCACATCTGGGCACATCCCTGCCTGCCCTGCCACCCTGCCAGCCCTGCAGCTGGACACAGCTGGGCACGTCTGGGCACAGCCGGGCACATCCCTGCCTGCCCTGCCAGCCCTGCAGGTGGTCCCAGCCCTGCCCGGCCCCCAGCTCGCCCCGGTCTGTACCTGGTGGTGAGGGAGGGCTGCTCGCTGCACTGGATGTGGATGGTGCTGAGCTCCTGCATGCTCCGCAGGCGGGTGGCCGGCACGCTGGAGTTGGGCAGGTGAGTGGTTTTCTTGCTGCGCCGGGAGCAGCAGGACGTGCTCAGCCCCTGGTGGCTGCTCAGAGACGGGCTCCGGGACGAGGGGTAGTTCTGCATCGAGCTCTCCATGCAGTTCTGCTCGAAGAGCTGCTCGTCGATGAACTCGTGGTTCTGGCGGGGGAGAAGCAGAGCGGTCACAGCCAGCCCGGCCCGCGGGTGCAGCCCCTGCGCTGTGGGAGATGCTCTCGGGGCCCCAAAGGGCTGCAGGGCAGATCTCGGCAGGAGATGACTCTGCCCTCGCTGCAGCCACGGAAGATTTTGCTCTCCTGTGCCAGCAGGGAGACAAGAGGAGCTGCTGCAGTGACCAAGGTGTGAGGGAGTCACTGCTGCCTCGCTCACACTGTCTGAGATTTTCAATCTGTTGGGTTCACATCCACAGGGTTTGAATTTCTGTTCATTTTTTTTTTGTCTGGATTCCAGAATGGTCTCAAAAAGTCTGGAATGCCACGTGGTTATGGAACCCAAAAGGAGCTCATGCTCCTTTTCCTTTATGCCTGGGGATCGTATTTTATTTGGACGATCACCTGGCCATAGAACTTGCATTGGCTGTTGGCTTCAAAGCATCCCTGCAGTGCATGAGCTGGGAGGAATAAACACAGGAGGAATAAACATAGTGAGGAGGGGAAAGTGTTCAGAGGGAAGGAAATTTGGAAAGCTGAATCTGTAAAGAGCTTTTGTGCTAAGGAACAAGAAATCCTGAAAGAAAGAACTCATTTGTGTGGCTATGAACACCCAGGTAGAGTGAACAGATTTCATCCAGTCCCTGTCGGCCTCAGGAAAGATGGGGAACAAAAGCACCATGCTGAAGGCAGCCACCAGAGCTCAGTGGAACAGTCACAGCTCTCACAGGGAACAGAGCACGGGGAAGCCAAAGGGAGCCACGAGCACAAACTCGCCAGGACAAGACCAGAAGGAGAAATAAGCAAACACTGTCCAGACATGTCACAGAGACCACAGAGAAAACAGATCGAATTGAAAAGGAAATACCTTGATGGTGGAAGTTCGTACAGATAACAGGGGATCATCCACAAGATAGGACAATCCCTACAGGACACCATGCCAACAGAAGATAAAAACACAATTCATTGTCCATTCCAGCATCCAGAAGTTTAGTCCCAGCACTGCATCTCTCACTTCAGCATTCCAGCTCCATTTGAATGGGCAACAGAACCTTCTCTCAGGCCCCTCCCTCAACCAGAATCCTTCTGACAATTCAGCTCTTGAGTGTTTTGCTCATGGGAACAGAACAAAACCCAGGACAGCTTTATTACTTTGATCTTTTGAGAGCCAAAGGCAAAGAAGGTTTCAGCTGCTGGTTCACAAATCACAGATTGGGATTGTTTTGCTGTTGTGTCACTAATGGATTTTTGAGGTTTGATCAAACTCTGTGAAAACACAGAGGAAGGGTCTGGGTTGAAGGGCTGGGCTCAAGGCACTCAGCACTTGGAGAAAACACAGCCTGTGAATGTCCAGACTCAGTCTGGGAGTTGGAACGAGAGGGGAAAAAACCCTCCTTTTGTTTGAACAAACTCCATCTGCCGTGGGAATATGACAAAGTAATCTCTGTTGTGGCAGCTACAAGTACTCCAGGGTCACTTTGTCATCTGACACAGCAGATTTGTGACCATTCACAGCCACTCAGCTGGAAGTGTGTGCCAGAGACAGCCCAGAGACCAGGCCAATAAATAATGGACCTGGAGCATCCTCTGCCTGCCTTCAGGAAAGGTGAATTGCCCATTGAAACAAGCTTGCAACCATGGTACATTCCTCATTCCATTCCTGCAACTCGCTCACAAAATGACTCTTCAGTGTTTAAAAACGCTTTTACTGTGATTTCAATTTTCTGTTGCACAGTTAGATTAGGTGAAGTACAGGATCTCCACACAAACCCACCGAACTCTCTGGCCTGATAATTCCAGACCAGAATCCAAACCTGCTGTCTGAATTTGGTGCTACACCACGGCAATAATTGCCTGAAAAGCAAGAGGGAAAAACCCCGTTGTGCAGATTCTCCTTCTGAGTTTTAATCAGAATTCAAGTGTCACTGTTATTGCCATTGTTTGCTGAAAAAGAGGAACGTTTGGAACATTTTCATGGTCTGGGCAGGTTTGTGAGCTGGAAGTGGTCAGCCTTCGATAGTGTGGTGGGCTGACACAGCCAGGGCACCACGCCCACTGATTAGGATGCCTCGCCCACTAATTAGGATACCACGCCCACTAATTATGGCACCACGCCCCAAATTTGGGCGCCTTTTGTCAGCACCTGGTGCAGCCGCGGGGGCGTTCCCCTGGCTCCGCACAGGTTGGGATTCCTGTGAGCCTTTCTGAAGGGGCAGACCCTGCAGGCAGGGCTGGCAGCTTCTGTTTGCTTCAGCCAATTCGTTCAGCTTTTCAAATCAAAGGGGTTTTTTGTGGAATGTGGTTTTAGGCAGGAAGTTTTAAACTGAAGAGTCAGGCTGTGAAGTATCTGCTGGTAATGTAACATTGAAATAAAGGCAGGATGAGTTGTAAAAAACAAGTTCAGTAGTCATTGGTACAGGAAGAATCAGTTCACTGCCCTTGGCACGGGGGCATTTAGAGCTCGTTGGGCTCAGGCCACTGTAATTAATTATCAGCTTCTTCCAGTGTATCTCTGAGGCCTAAGTGGTGCTGTTCCAGCACAAGCCAAACTATGGAAGTGAAGGTGATTTGTCTAAAAGAAACCCTTGCAAGTCAGAAATCAAAAGTACACTCGATGATGGATGCAGATAGAAAAAGGCATGAATATTTCAGTATTGAATATTCTCCCTAGAATGAATCATGGTATAGATAATGTGTTCCTTTACTGCAGAACCTTTTATATGAACCTGGAAGCAAAACATACGTATCAAATAAATATCTGAAATGTTCCCAAAGACTTCTGCATACACAATCAGTCAGTAATGCAAAATCAAACTCTGGCTCCCAGCACCCTGCAGGATGCAAACAGAAAAGTCATTCTGTACAAACTGCCTGGGTGGCTTTGAGATAAATCCCCTGCCCTTGCAGCCAGACAGAGATGAGAAAAGATGTGTGCAGCCCTTGAAGCCCTGAACAGAGTTCACCCTCTCTGGGCCATCTCCAGGGCTAAAGGTGACTTTTCCCAGCCTGTGGCACTGTGACCAGGCTGTGCTTTGCAGGCCCCAGCAGCAGCAGTGTCCCCTGGGGCTGTGCTGTGTGACTGACAGCACTGGGGAAATGCACTTTGGGTCTCTCCCAGGAGCACTGAGGAAATGAATCTTCTCATTTCTAGGATCTCCCTGACCCCTCTCTGAAATTCCTGTGTGTCCATATGAATTTACTGAGAAGCTGCTGCAGGTGCAGAGGACTGAGGGGAGCAGATAATCCGTATTTATCCCTCCGCACAGGAATTTCTGTTATTATTTTAAAGGCAATGAAGTAGAAGCGCATTTAACGCACTGCAGACCGTTGTGGGGAGCCCAGGACGAGTTGCCAGCCCTGGGGGGAGCGGGACAGGGTCCCCTGGAAGCCCCCGAGGGACATCTCGTCCCTGGGAGCCCCGGCCGGGCACCCCGAGCGCCCCGAGGGTGGGAAGGGCGGTGTCGGTACTTACGGTTGTTTTTTCCAGGCAGTGCAGCAGATGGTGGTGTTGGCTCTCGATTAGCGAGGTGCCTTTCGTCATGTGCTGCTCCTCCTCGCCGGATCCCTGAACAGCCAGAGAGGGAACAAAACCCAAACCGGGTGTGAAACCAGAACCAACAGAACCAGCAGTAGCAGAGGAGCTGTCCCCGGGGTAAAAATAACAATTTGAGCGCTGCCAGCTCTCAGCTTTGTCTCCTGACTCTTAGGAAGTTTCCTCAGGTTTTTTCTCAAGGATTTTGCTTGTCCACTGGACTCAGGTTTGATTCAGACCCTGTGTGTTCCTGGTATTCTGTGTCTAGGGAGGGAATTGGGGAAGGGCTCCTCACTTACCTTGTCAAGCTCAAGAATCAGAGAAAGGCAAAGGAAAAAGGAATCTGTGCTGCTTTTCCAAAAGACATTAATGCTGCTGAGCTCTGAATGCCAACAGATGTCCCCGGAGCCTGTGTTGGGGGGCAAAGCAAAGCTGTCGTGCCCCCCTGGCCCGGGCACAGGGGCCAAAGCTCCTGAGTCACGGCTGCACACGGGGCAGGGATGGTTCTGTTGGGATTTGGGGTTTGAGGACGTTCATTCTCTCAGTGCTGCTTGAGTTTCTGCTCTCGGAACTGTGTGATCTCAGCAAACGTTAATCCGTGTTGTGCCTGTGAGGATGGGTGTTTTCAAAGGCAATGAGTGCATTAAAGCTGCAGTTAAGGTGCTGTGAGATGGAAGCAAGGGGGGGGCCTGACTTCTGTAAATCTGAGAGTAAAAAATGGATGTGCACGGCTTGAGTCGCTGCTCAGGAGAGGAATTGGGTGGCAGAACATCCTCCCAGACGTTGCTGGTTGCCCTCGAGGGGATGCCCTGGTTGAAGCACTGCAGTTAAATCACCCCAGTGCCCCACTGCTCCCTGCACTGGGTGGCTCTGGGTGCCATTCCCAGGCTGGGGCTGGGATCCCCAGGTGAAGGGATAACTCTGTCTGTGACAGGTGCCAAGGCACAGCTGAAGTAGGACATTAAGGAAGCTGATTTCCTGAGCACAGCATTAGGAGATTCCTGGGGAATGCATCTTAGGCAGGTTATGGGGGGTTTGTTGCTGTTGTTTTGGGAGATGAACGTTCCCAGATGTATTTTTAGAAGTGGCCTAAAACCAGAAATCAGTTCCATTTTTCTTATTAACCATCCTCCTGGTGAAGGAACACATCCAGCAGGTCCTGCTGGCTCCTGCTGAGATGACTGAGGCCTCTGAAGGCTGGGCTGGAATGTTTCCCATGGAGGCCCTTGGAAGCCCTAAAGCAGAGATGATGCTGCACTAAAACACTGGGGGAAGAGAGAGGAAGAGCACATATTGCAAACAGTATCTTTTTATGGGGATTTGCCTGAGAGGAAATGGGATCTAGAAGCCAAGACAGAACTTCCCCAGCTCTGGCAGGAGACCCAAGGCAGTTGTGGAGTGTTGGCAGCACAGCCCAGCCTCTCCCTCTGCCTCCCAGCCCAGAGCTGGGCTTGGCCCCGAGGGCTCAGGGGTGGCTGGCAGTGACCAGGAGTGACCCGAAGAGTCAGGGAGTGGGATTTGTGCCCTGTCTTGGGGATGTTTTCTCATCTGCCCAGTGTTTCCAGAAGCAGAGAGCAGGAACCCCACAAAGCCATCCCGGGGGGAAAGTGGGCAGAGATCTGCAGGAGCTGCTGCCCTGGGCCAGGGCCAACATCCCAGCACGTGGCATTTTGGGATTAGTGCTGAGGAGAGGGATCCTGCAGACACAGGTCCTGCACCAGTGGTTCTGTGTTACTGCAGGGAAACAAAGTCTGGGGCTTCAGGAGAGGAGTCTGGCTGTGATGGAGGAGCTGGTGGGGGAAGGAGAGGTTTGCTCCTTCAGCAGGGATGACAGCTTTGCAGGGATTTGATGCCAGTTGCCATTCAGTTGGCTGTTGGAAGACATTCAGTGAGCTGCTGGGTGCTTGTGGGGAGGCTGCAGCACGCTGTGGTGTCACTTCTGAAATCCAAAATTCTTCCTCTTCACCTCGGTTTCAGTGCTCCATCAGTGGGCCCTGGGGCTGGACTGGCCCTGCCCAGTGTTTTATCTGGGGCTTGTGAAAAGGGCCCAGAGCTCCCAGCCTCCTGTTCTGGGATATTCACCTCCTGGCTCTGCAGCTAAAAGGGAATTTCAGCTGTACAAGGAGATTAGTGCTAAGAGGATCTGTAGGCTGCTGCCATGGGAAGAATCTCACCATCCCTTGAGCACTTCTGACATAAAGCCCACTAAAAAAACCTCTAAATGAGAAGAAAACAGTCTGAGTACTTGGTGTCTAGATGGCAAATGCCACAAATCCACACGTTTGTGGAGCACGAGTCTGCACTCTGGCTGGCAGCTGATCCCCTCCCTGCTGCTGTCCTTGGATGAATCCTCCTCTTTGCCTTCTCCTCCCTGTGACAGGAGGCTCCAGGCTGCAGAGGGGCTGTTCCCTGGGCAGGAGGGGTCACTGTGCTCCTCCCGTGCTCATGGGAGCACAGGGAATGTTCTGGAGTCCCCCACAGCCCGGGGGCTCCAGTGGATTGGTTTGGCTGCAGAGCCCCGGGCAGGGAGGGCTCGGTGACCCCTCCTGGTGTCACACGGTCTGCTGGGCCCTGGTGACACAGTGACACCTGAGCCAGGGCTGGGGATGGCACAGGGAATGTCACACCATGATCCCAGAGCTATGGGGTCACTGGGGGTGGCAGGGAAATGTCACACCATGATCCCAGAGCTGTGGGGTCACTGTGGGATCCCTGGGGGTGGCAGGGGAATGTCACACCATGATCCCAGAGCTGTGGGGTCACGGGGGATGGCAGAGGGAATGTCACACCATGATCCCAGAGCTGGGGGATCACTGGGGATGGCACAGGGAATGTCACACCATGATCCCAGAGCTGGGGGGTCACTGTGGGATCCCTGGGGGTGGCAGGGGAATGTCACACCATGATCCCAGAGCTGTGGGGTCACGGGGGATGGCAGAGGGAATGTCACACCATGATCCCAGAGCTGGGGGATCACTGGGGATGGCACAGGGAATGTCACACCATGATCCCAGAGCTGGGGGATCCCTGGGGGTGGCAGAGGGATGTCACAGTCACACCATGATCCCAGAGCTGTGGGGTCACTGTGGGACCCCTGGAGGTCCTGTTTACTGTCCCATCGTGCAGTAATTGCAGTTGGAATTGCTGCAGGGGGACAGAGCAGCCCCGTGGCAGCCTGGCCACGAACAAACCACTGCTGCTCACACAGATCCTGGGCAAGGTGTCAAAACAGCCCTTGTACCTGAGCAGGGGAGCAGTTTGACACTAATTTGACTGACAAATATGCACAGTATGGAGATAATATTTCTGTGCCTGTTACAGCAGCTACTCAAGCCGTGCTCATTTATGTTTTTACAGCTTAAAAAATTTGGCTGTCTAGACTTGCTGTCATTCACATTTTGCTCTCTTTAGAAGAGTTTGTTGTTCTGCCATAAAATGAAATAAAATCTTGCCTGGTGGAGTTAAGCTGGCCATGCAGCCCTGTAGGGAAGAAGGTTCTGCAGTTCTGTAATTAATTAATGTCTCTGCCGGGGGAGGGAGGGAGCGTTGGGTCTTGGTTCTGGCCCAAACCCTTCTGGGATTCTGGGATTTAGAGCTATGAGCCCATCAGGAGGGAAGTTACAGCCAGAAAACCTTGTGAAAACCTGCTGTAGGAGCTCCTATAGATCTAAATTTGGTTATTGTTGGGTAAAAAAAAATCCTCTAGAACCTCTTTAGAAATATTTCTGTTTTCCTTCCTGTGTCTACAGTAGATTTTTAGCCAAAATGATCCTTTTCCCACTTATTTTTGGGCAAGTGCCAGAAAAACAAACCCATTCAGCCAAATATTTCTCTCAGCCTTGTGCATTTTGGACTGAAGCACCGGAGTGTCAGCTGCTCTTCCCTGAGTGGTCTTGGCAGGGAGTTTTGGTTGACAAGAGAAGGGAGGAGATCCTTGTGGGGATGACAGGCTGGAAGATCAAGTGCAAACTGAGTGATCCTGCTCAGCTCTCCTGGCAATTTTAAAGACCAGAACCTAAAGTTTAACAGGAAATTTTACATTTTTAGTCAAATTTTTGCATGTTTCTGGGTAATGAAATGGCAGAGTCCTGGCAGTGCTGATTTCCCAGCCCTGAGCCTTTCCTGTGTGGGGATAAAGCTCTGGGATAGGGGTGACCAGTCCTGGCCTTTACTTTGCACAGAAACTTCTCCTGAGCTGCTCAGCAGAGCCAGATGGTCCAGGCACAGATTTCCTGAGCTGCCATTTGCAGGAGACAACGTTGGATGTGCAGTCAGAAGGATCCACCTTGTTTTGGAAGAGAGAACAGAGCTGCTCTGGGCCCCCCACCTCCCAAATCTGTGCTGGTGTGAAATGTCTCTGCAGAGCAGTTCAGAGACCACTGTAAGGATTTGTGTCTCTCAGGCTGCACTGAGCACATCCCACGGGGCAGAACCAGGTGCTGCACGACTCCCCTGGGCTGAGCCCACCCCCCTGGGCCAGCACTGGGCTCGTGTCCTGGGGAGCAGCTTTTACAGGGGCTGGGGGCGTTTCTCAGCTTTAATTTCACAGAATCCTTGGGGCTGGAAAAGCCCCCCCAGCTCCCTCAGCTGCTCCTCAGAGAACTTGCTCTCCAGACCCTTCCCCAGCTCTGCTGCTCCTCCCTGGGCACAAAAGCAGGGATGTGTCCCAGGGAGAGAAATTGAGGATTAGATCCCAAGTGAGGCTGCACAAATGAATTCTGCGTGGCTCTGGGGCTCAATCACTCTTCATCTCTCCCTCTTTGCTCCCCACGTGCATGAAAGGCTGATTTATTTGAAATGAAATCCATGAAATGTGCTAATACCTGCTCTGGTGTTGATCAGGCTTAATGTAATAACCTCCTCTCGTGTTTGCTGGTTCTGCTGAGCAATCTGAGCACTTAGAACTTTCTTCCTCCTGAACAGCCAGAGGCCTCCAGAGGCCTTTAAAAATAAACCCACCAGCAGGCTGCCTGAAACAGGAGCTAGGGAATATTTTCCTGTCCTGTTGGAGATGATCAGATAGCACACATTAAACTCCTAAAGGATAAATGGAAGGCAGTGGGTATTTATAGTGTGGGCTGTGTAAATCAGCCCAGCCCCAGCACCCAGGGATCAGAGGGAGCTGTGATCCTGCTCCTTGCTGGAAAGGCAGACCCTCTGCTGGCTCAGGCAGGAGCTCAGGGAAGGTTTTCCATGCCATTCAGGGGAGCAGTTGGATTCCAGCTGTGCCTGCACATCCTGAGTGCAGGGTGTGATGATGGCACATCCCGTGTGCAGTGTGTGATCAAATATCCTGACTGCAGGGCGTGATGAATCAGAATCAGAATCAGAATCAGAATCAGAATCAGAATCAGAATCAGAATCACCAGGTTGGAAGAGACCTCCAGGATCATCAAGTCCAACCCAACCCCAACCTCAACTAAAGCACAGCACCAAGTGCCACATCCAGTCTTTTCTCAAACACATCCAGGGGTGGTGAATCCTGTGTGCAGGGTGTGAAGACACATCCTGAGTGCCAGGGGCTGAGCTGGGAACTGGGAGCTGGGAGATGGAGAGGGGAGATGGGAGATGGGAAATGG
>JANPWX010000610.1:532116-542997 GCA_024734555.1 Trochalopteron elliotii | reverse complement strand
TTCCCTCTCTCCCTCCCCTTCCTCTCTCCATGCCTCCACCCCCTCCTTCCCTCTCTCCATCCCCTCCTTCCCTCTCTCCATCCCTCTCTCCATCCCCTTTCTCCCTCCATGCCTCCACCCCCTCCCTCCCTCCCTCCATCACCTTCCTCATCCCTCCCTCCTATTTTCCCTCTCTCCATCCCCTCCTTCCCTCTCTCCTTCCCTCTCTCCATCCCCTTCCTCTCTCCATGCCTCCACCCCCTCCCTCCCTCCCTCCATTGCCTTCCTCCATCCCTCCCTCCTATTTTCCCTCTCTCCCTCCCCTTCCTCTCTCCACGCCTCCATCCCCTCCTTCCCTCTCTCCATCCCTCTTTTCCTCCATCTCTCCCTCCCTCTCCCCATCCCCTTCCTCTCGTGGCTGCCCCAGGAAAGCTCCGGCTTCCCCCAGCCCAGCCCCTCCCTGCTGCTGGAGCTGCTCTGGGATTTATCCTTCCATTCATCCCCCAGACGGTGTGTCCACTCCCCTGCCTCTCCCCACTCATCCCCTCTGCTCTCTCAGCCTGGGACACGGTTTGCAGCTCGATGTTGGAGTTTTGTGTGGGAGCAGCTCTACAGAACGGTTCTGTCCTGGGCAGTCCTTGCCCTGCCCAGATCCGTGTTTGGCTCTCTCCTGGCAGCTGCAGGGTGGAATGAGGAGCCTGTCTCGAGGCTTTTGCAGTGCTTTGCTTGTTCTCAGGGAGCCAAAGGGCACCGGATAATAAATGGAATGGATTGAGCACCCTGCGAGGCTGTAGTCGTCAAAAGCACATTTAGTGCAGATTGAGCCCGGCGCTGTGATTACCCCGGGTGTGGGTTTGTTGGCAGCCCCGCTCAGCCCCTGTGAAATACAGCACCGAGGCCACGCCAACACCCTGGGACCAGCAGCTCTTCCAGCACCTCGGCTCATTTAGCAAATCCAACTATTAAATGATAAATACACTTCAAGCAGGGCTGGGCTTTTCTTTTCTTCCCCAGCATCTGAGCATCTGCATTTTTCCTGATGTTGTTGTGGGTGCCTCATTTTGTCAGAGGTCGCCCTTTGAACCTTTGCTTTACCCCGGGCTGGGACCCAGAGCTAACCCTGCTGGACTTTAACCCTCGGGGGCTCCTCTGTCCCCCCGGGTCACCCCCAGCCCTTCAGCCCTGCCTGTCCCCGCTGCCTGTGCTGGGGACAATCCCTCTGTGCCTGGGGACTGTGCTCACCCTTCTCCAGCTCCCCAACAATGAGCTGCTCCCCTTCCCCGCCGCTGCTAAAGGAGCAGCATTGCAGGAGCTGTCAGCAGCTGCCTCTGCCTTTTCTTTGCCGGGGTGGAGGAGTGGGAGGTGTTGTCCTCCACCCGGCACCAGCTCCTGTCTCCTTCTCCTCCGTGCTGCAAACCGAGAGGGGCTCCTCCGGCATCATCTGAATTACAAAGTCGTTCTATTGTCAAGCCTTTTTAAGTGTCACATTCTCTTTCAAATCCAAGGCTGTGACATTCGCTGAAGAACAGCATCATTTCAAAGTCAGGAAGGTCTATTCTTAGCACATCAGTCAAAAAAAAAAGGGGGGAAAAAAGTCGTTGGGGAAGGAGAAAAACACAACAATTTCACCCAAATGAGCCTTGTCACAAATGATCAATTCGTCTTCCATTCACACTGACCTGCTCCTCGCTGCTGCCAGAGGACAGGATTTGATGCCACAGCACAATGAATTAAGATTTGCCAGATCTCCTTGTAATTAATTGTCTCACAGTACAGGTTTGGCAAAGAATAATTTATCTCTAAAGCGATTAGATCACTGCTAGTTGGGTTTTGTGTTTGGTGGGGTTTTTTTTCTCTTTAAGGAACATTTCTCCTCGGTCAGTGGAAGAATAGATGCTGATGAGTAACAGCCACCTCCTGGTATTTTATTCACGTTACTGAAATGCCTCTTCCTGCTAGACCAGAGCCCTCAACAGTTGAGAGGCAAAGTTGGGACTGAGCTCAGAGGGACACGGGGCTGGGCTGGGCTGGGCCCTGCTGTGCCTGGGGCAGCTCAGGGACCCCAGGGGCTGCAGGGTCCAGCTGCTCTCACAGCCCAAATTCACTCACTTCTCTCCCTTCCAACCTGGCCGTGCCAACCCAGCCAGTCTGAGGCTTGCACAGCCCGTCTGCCTTTGGTATTTGTCACTGGAAAAACTCACTCTGAGTTCACATAAAAAAATTAATAAGGTCCTTGGCCTTACCTTGAAATCTACCTGCACATCATAAAAGTCATGATTCTCGAACTAAGCAAGGCTCTCAAAGCAAATACAAGCCCAAGGAACTTCTCTGCAATTCACAGAGAACAATAATTCACTGAGTTCCTGGTGTGCTGAAGGAAGCACAATCATTGTGTTCATTCAGAGCTGTCTCCTAAATTCTCTCACAAGGAGTTTCTGCTGGTGGGTTCTTCATATTCAAGGACTGAGAGAGGAAAGAGATTTTTCCATCCTTCTTGAAAAAGCCATGCAAATGTCTTTGTAGCTTCAGTGAGATGGGGGCAGAGTTTTAACTGTTTCTGAGGAGGGAATTCAGCTCAGTGTGGGATGATGCTGGAACAAGTGTGGTACCAAAGCAGATCCTGAATGTCCCTCTGCACAACCTGACCATCTCCAGAGGGACTGCCATTAATGTGCTTCTCCCTCTTTCCCTCTTTTTAGTATTCATGCAGTGCTGATCATGTGAAAATTACTCACACTTCTGACTTGAGAAAAGTTCCTTAACTGAGAAATTCCACCAATATCGAGGGAATTAGAAATTCAAATGGGGGGAAATTATACACTGTGTGTGTCAATACAGCAAACCTTTATAAAAGCTGCAATCAATCACGTTGGCATCAAAGGTGGTGGGACTTTTCCCTGTTACCAAGTGGATCACAATGAATAAAGGGAAAAGCTGAATCAGGGGAAGAAGCCTTGGTTTGGTGCCTGGAGAGAGGGGCTGCCCCAGCCAGGAGCTCAGACCTGCCCTCAGCTCTGGAGCCTCTCTGGTTGTGACCCAGGGCCTTGTCTGGCCCCGTGCTCTGTGCCTGGGCTGGGCTGAGGAGCAGCTGCTGCCTCTGTTCTGGAGCAGTTTCAGCACAACAGGAGCTTTCTCTCAGCCTTCAGTGCCTGAAATGGGCTCTTGGACACTGTCCCCAGAAAGCTCTCCCCGAGCATCCCTGTCCTTCCCTGCTTTGCCCCCTCACCTGTTCCTGTCCCAGCTGAAACCCCAATTCCTCCTGTCTGGGTCCAGCCTCACTTCAGACAACCCTGCAATGACTGAAACTCAGTAACTGAATGCCCTGACCCACCCTGGATCCCCCTGGATCTCCCTGGATCCCCCTGGATCCCCCTGGATCCCAGTGTCCTGCTCCAGAGCAGAGCATGGCACACAGGGGCCTTTCCCACACCTTTACCCTCCTTTTACCCTCCTTTCACCTCTGTTGTGTTGTGTGATTGAAGAAAACAAACAGCTCTCCCTCCCAAACCCCTCCCCTGGCTCACAGCTGCTGTGTCAAACCTCGGGCAGGGGTTTGTAAAGCCCAGCAGTGACTTCCTGGGGCTGCAGCTGATTCCTGCACAGGCTCTGTCTCTCTGCTGCTCCCCTTTTGTGTTTTGACTGCCAAATTCTGTGGTTTTGTAGGTCTTGTGTCTGAGCTCTCTGCTGTCAGCTCCCTGAGATGCAAGAAGGAGGCACAGCCCAGATGCTTGCCTGGAGCAGAAATAACACATTTTTCTACTACTGTTCTCCATCGGGTCCCCTGAGCCCTGAATTTCTGGCAGACATCATTCCACAGGGAGAGAAAGAACCTCAGGCCTTTGGTTTGCAGTTGTTGTAAAAACCTGATTTTGGCTGTGGTGTAATTTAGCAGATTGAAATACAGATATAGTAAATCTGTTATACTCTCTCAGTGACTCAGTGAGCTTCCACTGGCAAAAAAACCTGTTCAGAATTTGGAATATTCAGTAATCCCTTCACATTTCCAGGGGCTTTTGTGTGTTCCCAGTGTTGCAGTCCCAGCTCTGAGGGGTGTGTGTGCTGATAAGTGCATGTTGCTGGATGGGTGAATTTGAAACTACAGAGAGACAACGAGGAGTGAGGCAGCCAGAAGGATAAACAGCTCCTGGGGATGATTTCAGGGGGTTTGTGCACACAGTTGTATATTTGTGTCAGACAAGAATGTAGGAAAGGTGAGTAATAGCAGCCCTGCTGCTCCTGATGCTGAAAATACAGAAGCACAGTGTGTGCAGGAATGAGGAGTTCAGGTGGAGCACATCTGATGGGAGCACACTCCTGTTTCCAAGGTGGGATGTACAAATTATCCTGGTCAGAGTTTTGGTCAACCAGTGCTGGAATTTTGTGGGATCATATGAGTTTATTTTCCTTGTGCTAGAAATGTGCTTAGGTAAGTTATGATCTGGGTGTAATTTTACAACATATAACAGGAAAGTTTTGTCCAAGAACCCATCCAGGTGTGTGTGAGGTTTCCACATTCCCCTGGTGTGAAATGTGGCTCAGGGTTGGATCAGAACATTGAAACACCTGGGGGGGGTTCTGCAGCTCAAATTTGACAACAATGGTTTTTCAGACCACAAGTGCTGGAGAAAAGCCAGGCAGGAATTGCTGTGGTGTATTTTGTTCTATTTTGGGGTGAGTGTTTTTCTTTGGTGGGACTGACAGTTCAGTCCCTGCCCGTGTTCTGGGGTTCCCACCAGTGTCTCTTGCAGGGTGTGAGTTTGGGCACTTCCCCTGTGTTGTTTGTGCTGTATTTGGTGCTGGGGTGGGGATTTGTCTGTTCTGTCCCTTTTCCAGAGCTCTGGGGGCACTGGCAGGTCCTGGCCTGTAGCAATTTATCTGTATAACACAGGCCAGTCTGATGCAGCCAAACTGGTGGTGAGTTAATATTATCAAACCACCTGTAGATTTGTTGTTGGAGCTCTCAGGAATTCCTCACGGTTACTGAGAAAACAACAGGGTCAAAAATAAGAACAGAGAGCCTGAGAAACTGCAAAAACTGTAAACCCTGGACAGGGGAAGCACAAGGTGAGGATGGACATTGATCAGTTGGATGTCCTGAAGGATTGTGCCTGCCTCAGGGAGAAGCAGCTGGGCCAACCCAGAGATGCCCAGGTGGACAGCAGACCCAGAATCTGTATCTGCCATGAAACGTGAACAATCAACAGCTTCTGCTGGAATCATATTGGTTCTGTTACTCAGTGCCCATTTTCCCCCTCACTGGCCACGGTGTGGGACTGCTCAGGGATGGTTTTGAGGGGACAGGGATGGTCCAGGGATGGGATAGGGATAGTTTTGATGGAACAGGGATGGTCCAGGGATGGTTTTGAGGGGACAGGGATGGTCCAGGGATGGGACGGAGATGGTTTCGAGAGGATTTTCTGAGCATGCAGGGACAGAGCACAGGCTGTGAGGGTGGCAGGAGTTTGGAGGCTCACAGAGCAGGGCTCACAGCCCCCCAGCAGCCCCGGGGGGACAGGCAGGGCGGGTCACTGACCTTCTGTGCCCGGCGCTTGTCGGCGCGCTGGTTCTGGTGGTAGATGCGGCTGAAGTTGGAGACGATGACGGGCACGGGCAGGGCGATGACCAGCACCCCGCTCAGCGAGCAGATGGAGCCAAAGATCTTCCCAGCGATGGTCTTGGGCACCATGTCACCATAACTGCAGGGCACAAACACACAGGGGGGCCCTCCTTCAGTGCCAGCCTGGCCAGGGCAGAGGCAGGGACAGGGACAGGGACAGCTCGTGGTGCTGCCACCAGGCACAGCCACCCTGCCCTGCCTGGCAGCTGAGCCACTAAAGAGAGGTGATGCTGTTTTACACCACAACGACACAGACTCTGAGATTCAGAAGGCTCAGAATTACTCCTCTATTTTTGGGATGTGTCTCCCCTTTATACTATTTCACACAGACCAATTGGACTGGTGAAACAAAGGCAAAACCTCTTCAATCACATTGGTCAGAGCAGGGGGACATCAAGAAGTCCTTCCTAGGAAAAGGAATGAATAACAAAGTTATAGTTACAAAAACGTATCACTTGTTTACAGAAAATTCCCTGGGAAAGGAATTTCAGAAAACCAAAACACCTCAGGCACGGAACCAGGGCTACAGAGAGGCACCTTAGAGGCAGAAGTTCTGCTTCAGGCAGCCTTGGGTGTTTAAATTCACATCCTCTCTCCTCCTGCACCCACCTCTCCATGCAGATGAGCTCCAGCACAGTTAAAACCCTGTGTTTGCTGTGAGCAGGATCATCTGTCCTCATTCCCTGGCACCCAGGTGCAAACGAGGGCTGATTTACACTCCCATCTCCAGCCCCAGCAGCTCCCCTGCCATCTGCACAGTCAGAAATTTGGGGGCTGTTCAAAGTCTGCATTCAGTAAAAGGTGAATTCTCAGGGATGTGAGACCAGCAGAAAAATATTCATGCAAAACTCTGATTGGGTTGGACCCAACAATCTTCTGCTGTAATTTGTGTTGCATGAGCAGCGTGTGGAGCTGCTGGGGGAAGTGCAGGGGAGGCCATGGAGATGCTCTGAGGGCTGGAGCCCCTCTGCTCTGGAGAAAATCTGAAAACCAGAAATTGAAATCTAGAGAAGCCCCCGGTTGCTCTCAGATGGTGTTAGGGGTTTCTGTGGTTATCTTTGACATGTTCTGCTGCCTGGTGCAGAAAAGAGAAATGATTTATCACAGTTGAGGCTTTGTTTTTACATTTGGTGTCAGTCTGTGAGCAACAAAGGGCTTTGAGGGGAATAGAGTTGAGCTAAGAAAAATTGACATCCAAGAGAAAAAACAAACATTTCAAAGCACGTTTTTATCAGCTGAACTTCCCGTACCCATGCAAGAACTCGTTGGTTTGAGGGGTTGAATAAGAGCAGGACTCCCTGCATGTGAAATGCTTCAGGCACCATTAGCCAAGGCTTATTTATCCCCAGCAGAATCCTTCTCCTGCCTTCCCCCACACCAAAACCCCTCAGAATACCTCCAATCAATAGCTTGCTCTTCATGTCTATTAACTTTTTAGCTGCTGCTTTATGCAAAGATCATTTCAAAGCTCTTGCTAAGTGACAAGTTCTTCTACCTCATTTAACACTGGTCTAAAAAAAAATCTCACTTTTCTCCTGCTGGCCCTTAACACAATAAGTCTGAAAATTAATCATATGCCTCAAACATGATCTCAGTGACCTGGAGCATGGAGAAAAAGCCCTTCTGTGCATTTGTGGAGAGTATAATAATAAGTGTCTGGCTCACAGTCTGTCTCGGGGAGTTTTGTTCTTACACTGAGAGTTACCTCATTACTTGGGACTTCAGAGGAGGAGCCTTAAAACACCCCCAGGACAGATCAAACCCTTGGAGCTGGAGGGTTTTGTGGGGAGATGGAGAAGCTCATTTGNGGGACAGGGACAGGGACAGGGACAGGGACAGGGACAGGGACAGGGACAGGACCCAGCAGCGGTGACTGATCCTGGGCCACTGCAGCTCTCCTGGAGGATTCCCCTGGGTTCCTCCCTCTGGGGATCTGCTGCCTTGGGCACCAGGGAACATCTCTGGGCTGAGCTGTGGCTGGAAATGTCAGCCCTGAGGTTTGGGGATATCCCAGATTTGTTTATCAGAGGCAAACCCAGCCAGAGCTCCCTGTCCATCCCCTTGCCCTGGTTGAGGGCCCTCCCTGTGACTTTGGCAGGGCTGGATTGAGCCTCTGATGTGCAATTGTTCTGCTGCTCTATTGACATCCACAGCTCCTGCAATATTCATTGCTGGAGAGACTATTTCTGTCCTGATGCTCCCACAAGGTACTAATGGCACCGTGGCATATTTATATCAGGTACAGTGCCAAATCAGCTCAGCTATTGGATTGCAGTTAGCACTAATTAGGCATTTCAAACCCAAAACTTCTTTTCCCCACACTGGGATGAGAGAACTCAACTTTCCCATTAATTTGTTTAGTAAAAGGCAACTTGTCATCTAAAAAAACTTCTCCAGAAAGTGCATTTTAAGCAATTCATCAATAATCTCATTAGAGCAGTGAGAAGATAGAAGAGCTGGGTAATGATTAACTTTCAGAGGGTCTAAGGGGGTGTTTGAGCTGCACAAACACAACGGGAGGCTGTGAGTTCCAGAGGGTTTAATGTGACCTGCAGTAAATCATTGCAGCTTTCTGTCCCTGGGCTCCCCACTGAGGAGGTGGCAGTGAATTCCTCTCTCTGTGCCTGGCTGGGGGGTCTTGCAGAGCAGTGACCCCTCGTGCTGAGCACTGAAACTCTGGCAATGCAGATCCCCAGTGGAGGCACCTGGGGTGCCCCAGCCTGACGTGGCTGCAGCTCCTTCACCTGCACAGGCTGAGGCCAGGGCAGCCTGCAGGGAAAAGCATTCCCGGGTTATTTTGCCAGGAATCCCCTTGGATCACAACAGGCTGAGCCCGTTTTCAGCTGCTGAATTCAGTGGAAGGTTCAGCTGCTGGAAGGTGTCCCTGCCCCAGCAGGGGAGGAATGAGAGGAGGTTTAAGGTCCTTCCAGGCTGGAACATTCCAGAGCTCCTGGCTCTGCTCCTGGCTGTGCCAGGTGGGTGCCCTCACCTGGGGAAGGTGTGTCAGAGCCTGGCAGCCACATCCCCTCAGTGCTCCCAGCCCTGGCAGGAGTCCCAGAGCCTTCCCACTGCTCTATCCTGTGTTTGCAAGGGCACAGCTGTGCTCTGTCCCCCACCCCACTTCTGCTGTCCCCTCCATTCCATTTCCCACCACAGGAACACTCTGATTCACTGCACACACAACAAAAACTTCCAGTGAATCCCTAAACAGCCAAACCAGGGAAAAAAAAAAAACAAACAGAAAATGACTTTTAAGTGGTCACTCTTTAGACTGGAAAAAACTGCATGCAGAACTTCGAGGGTTTTTAAATATTTTTTCTTTATTTCTCGTGTGACTTCTGTGTTCTTAGGCTGGGAAAGGGGTGGTGTGTCACTCACCCTAATTAGCAGCTATTAGTCCTGACAACATAATGTGCTGTTGTTTCTCTCCCTGCCAGCAGAGAAGTGTTATCAGATGGAGGTCGCTGCTCCTGAGCCCTGGTTTCAGCACAGAGGTGTCTGGGCACTGCTCAGCTCCCCAGATGGAGACAGCAATAAATAAATAACGTGCCCAAGAGCTCATCCAATGACTCACTAAAAACAGCCCCTCGGAGTCTGTGCTGATCCTGCATCTCCTGCATCTCCTGCAGCCCCTCAGTCTGTGCTGATCCTGCAGCCCCTGCAACCCCCCAGCCCTGGGAACAGCTGGGAGATCTCACCCAGGGACCCCAGGAGGGAGGTGACAGCCCTGTGGTGACAGTGACACAGCTCTGCTGAGGGTGCTCCTCTCCTGCAGCCCTTTTGTTGTGCTGGCTTTTCACCCTGGGTGAGGCACAGAGCTGGGGAGGGGCTGCTGGTTATAAATTGTCATTTATTACAGCCTGGAGCTGCAAATGGCCATTTCTAACAGTTATAACACGGAGCTGTGGACTCCATGGGTTCCTTCAGGCCCTGCAAGGGGCTCTGAGCTCTCCCTGGAGCCTCCTCTCCTCCAGGTGAGCACCCCCAGCTCTGCCATGGGGTGGGTGTTCAGCTCCAGTGGCCTCCTCTGGACTCACTGCAGCAGCTCTGGGGTCCCCAGGAGCAGGGTGGGGGGGAACAGCACCTTCCTCCCGACAGCAGAGCTGTCCTTGGGCACAGCATCAGCTCCAAGGGGTGCCCAGAGCAGCCCCCAGAGGGTCCAGGTGTCCCTGGGGGTCGGGGGTCCCAGGGCCAGCACAGGGACCAGGGGAAGGTGGCTCATTCACCCCATGGTCACACTCTGCTTTTCCTGTCACAGGCTGAAGTGCCCAGGGGACATTGGCTGCCCAAACCCGGGTGGGTTTCACACCCAGGGAAAGTGGAAATCTCCTGGAGCTGGGGCAGAAGCAATGCTCTCCTCAGTTCAGTATTTCTGCCTCACACAGCACTAACAGCTCCTGGGGAGCTGCTTTATCTCTGGAACCTTTAGCCCAGCACGGGCAAAGGAGGATTTTGCTCCAGGCTGTGAGTGTCTGCCTTTAGGACAATAGGCACAGAATAATATCATTATGTGCTGTACAATGCACCGTGATTCTGAAAGCCTTTTTGCATGAAAGAGCTGGAATAAAGCATGGAACTAGCATGTAGCTCTCCAGGTGCAGGAGATCCTTTTTTACATCCCGAGCAATTCCCTCGGCAGTGTTGTGGTTCCCACAAAGGAGAGGAAAATGGCTAAAATTCAGCTAAAGGCTCCAGGGGCATTGCCAGAGTGTGAATATTGCACGTGGCAGCTCCTGTCCCTCCATCTCACAGGTGCAAGTCCGAGGTAATCCTGATAATGTTCCTCTGAACCCCAGAGAAATAATGATTGTGTCACTTCCAATGATCCAACGGGAACAAAACCAGCCATGGCTCTTTCCTCCCTGGGCTCTGCACACAGGGAGAGAGCAGGGAATGAACAGCCGTGCCAAGGGGGCTGGGGCATGAGCATCTTTGGGGTTTAATTCATCATTCCTCATCCACTCTGCTGGAACGAGCCCCCAGAGCTGCTCTGCCACCCCCTCAGGCAATGGAAGGGACCTTTTAAAATCCATTTATTCCACCCCCTGCCGTCAGCAGGGACATTTCCAGCTGCCTCAGGGTGCTCAGAGCCCCGTTCTCTGCACCCTGAATGTCCCCAGGGGTGTCCGGGTGTGTTTTTTTGGGGAATCCCGTGTCCCCAGGGGTGTCCGGGTGTGTTTTTTTGGGGAATCCCGTGTCCCCAGGGGTGTCCGGGTGTCCCCCGGGGTGTCTGGGTGTGTTTTTTTGGGGAATCCCATGTCCCCAGGGATGCCCGGGTGTGTTTT
>JANPWX010000610.1:486815-527124 GCA_024734555.1 Trochalopteron elliotii | reverse complement strand
GCCTTGCTGTGACAGGAATTACCCAGAGCAGGTGGGAGCCTGGCCCAGTTCCCCCAGTGCTCCCAGTACAGCTCATGGTCTCAGCTCTGGCACAGCCCGTCCCTGGGTCCTGGGGATGGTGAGGATGGTGATGGTGAGGAAGGTGATGTGCAGATTCCAAGGTGCTTTTGCAAAGTCCCAGGTTTCATGGTGATGGTGAGGATGGTGAGGATGGTGAGGATGGTGACGATGAGGAAGATGATGTGCAGATTCCAAGCTGCCTTTGGAAGGTCCCCGGTGATGGTGCTGTTGGTTCTCTGCCTGTGGCACAGCCCAGCTGATGATCTGCCCTCCCTCTGCTGCTGCAGTTCCCCTGCCCTGGGTGGGAATTGGCAATCCCAGCGGGGTCAGAGGTGCCCTGGGGGCTCTCCCTCGGGGCTGGGTGTTCCCACCTTCCCTCAGGCACAGGCACGGGGTGGGGACTGAAATCTGCAAAATCCCCAATATCCCCTCCCTGTACAGCCCAGGGATGTTTGCAGGGCAATTTGCTGCTCATCACAAATTGCAGGTTACTGTGTCATTCCCGTCTCACTGAAGGAAAACAGATGTTGCCTCTTTTATCATAGCTCAGGTTTTTTCATGAAACTTGCTAAATGGGAAAAAAGGGGGGATTTAAACTGTTGATCTAACAGTTATTCAGAGAAAAAGTGGAATTTACTTCAAGGTAGACCCAATACAGAAAAGCTGATTTTCACCTCGGAGAAAATACCTCCAGTTTTAAAGGCAGTTAAGTGTGGAGGTTATTCCTGATGTTTATAAATTCAGCTTTTCTATTCCCTTTAGTTCTTGCAAAGCTGATAGATCTGGCAAAAAGTAATCTCGGGGATTTTTTGCTTCATGTCATCTAAGATTTTGATCCTCAGATCTCAGTTTCAGCAGCGATAGATGTATCAGGAAAAGCTCTCAAGGCTTTTTTGTTGGGGTTTTTCTGTCAGCCAGCTGAATTGAACAGAATTTTGGTTGGGCAGGTCTTTCCTTGCCCCGTGCTCAGTGTGGGCACCCGGGGGTTTCTGTGCAGCCCGAGGGGAATCCATGGGTAGCACAGCCAAAAATGCAGAAATGTTCACAAGGGACTGTTCAGCCCCTCACCTCACCACTATCCCTGCAGAAAAACCTCCCTGGTTTATCCTAACAATGGGGATTTATTGCCATACATGAGCAAAAAAAGTCTCTTTGACTCTTTTCTCTCAGTGCTGACCAAAGCCCACCCTCCCCACGCTGTGGGGTTTTCCCAGGAAGGCTGGGAGTGGTATAATTTCCAAGAATTCCTGTTTCCTTGGTAATTGGAGCTTTTCACCCTGAACCTGACAGCAAGTTCTTCTTGGTCGACATTTAATTGAATTTAAATTCTGATGTGGGTGCCAGGACTCAAATCATTGATGGGATTTAGCCCTGGGGGGTTCAGGGCAGGCACAGCCTGGGCTGCTCTGCCTGTGGGCAGGGCTGGGCTGCGAGGGGGCACCGGGGGCTGGTTTGGGGTTAATTTAGGTTTTACCCCAGTTCACAGAGGGGCTGATTTTGGGTTTATTTCTCTGGTTTAGCCCAGTTCACAGAGGGGCTGGGTTGGGGTTTATTTCTGTTTTACCTCAGTTCACACAGGGGCTCATTCTGGGTTTATTTGCAGCTTTTGGCATTCCCTCCACTGGAATTTCTCCTTGGGACCCAAAGGAAATCTTTCAACCTCCCTGTTCTCCACAGCCACCAAGAACATGCTTGGAACATGAGGGAAGAGTCCTGAGTGTTATTGTCCATCTGTTTCAGGCATGAGAGGAACTGAGTGCTGCTCAGTAATACCAGCTTTTTAAAAAGTGTTTGTTTTAATGGAAAATAAAATGTCCCAGATTAAGGCATTATTTATTTCTGGCTGCACACACTAAAGGCCTTTTAAATTACTTCATTCATTATTAATTCAAGAAGGATCCTCATATTACTTGGAGTGAAAACCTTCCACAATTACCTGCTCAGAAAATCCATTTTTTTTTTGCATTCTAACCCTGTGTGAAAGGAATCTTTTTGGAGAACAGACGGGCTGGAGAGGGCAGGCAGTGCATTGAGCAATTAGACTTTTCTCCTAATAGCAGGGCTGGAGGCTCCCTGCCCTGTCTTAAATCCTTAACTGTGGTGTCAGCTTAGAGGAAATGCTGGGTTTTGGCTTTCATTTTATCCTCTTCTTTTTCTTTTCTGTCTTTTTAAGCAGCTTGAGTGTCCATGCTGAGCCATGTCACATTCCAAACGATCCACATACTGTGCATTTTAATGAGTTGCTAACACTGATTATACAAAAAGCAATCTCAGAAATATTTACTGAGTCAAAAAAAAAAAAAAAAGCCTATGGGGAACTAATTAGCTTTTTAAGAATTGGCTTTTTGAAAGCTTCAGGCTCTGGGAAAGTTGAACTTGGAATCAGTTTCAAAGAAGTTGAAGGGGTGACTGGGAGAAAAGGGAGTTGTAATGGAGAATTTGTACCAGAGAATTCCATGTCCCAGGTGTCCCTGTGCAGGACAGGAGATGCACAGGAAGCTGAAATATAGAATAGATAATATCTAGAGAGACAGGAAATGCAATCATTATGCAGAGAAAAGCCACATAATGGCTGGATCTTTTGTCAGGTTTCTGCAGGGTTGATCAGAGAGGGACAAAACCTTTGTCCCTCTGTTCCTGGCCAGGTCCCTGCACCAGGATTTCTCTGAGTACTGACGTTGGAAACTCACTGCATTCCAGTGCCAAGAAAATTCCAGCTAGTTCGGGACAGAGCTGATGAAAGTTTCCCTTTCCCGAGGTGTAAAATGCACTCCAAGGTCTTCATGTTCCCTGAATATTTACTTCTGTCCCTTCCAGGGGACAGTGATCCCCATAATGTGACATTTATCATCAGCTGGTACCAGAGAGAAGGAATTGAGGATTGACTTGGCTCTGCATTGCAAATAAAAACCATATTCCAGTGACAAGAGGGGCTCAGCCAGGTGCTCGTGCTGCAGTTAAGCTCTGCAGAAACTCTGAGTGCAGACTGGAGATGGAAAGGGACAAATCCTGTTAATAATGGGCCAAATGTCAATGCAGAAACTCAAACACGGGGCTGCTCCTCGTGGGCTGCTCTGTGTGTCCAGGGTATTACTGAGATCACCAAGGTTTGGGAGGAGCTGGCTTTGCTGCCCTTCAGAAAAATCCCAAATAATATTGCAGATGGTGCCACGGGGGGCTGGGGAAGCAGCTCGGGGTTCTGGACCTTCTTTTAGAGCTCTGTGAGGGCTGGGCAGGGCTGAGCCTTTCCTCCAGGCAAGGCAGAACCAGGGGAAGTGAGGAATGAGCCCGTTGTGCTTCAGGGATTTCAGGAAATCATGGAATGGTTGGGTGGGAAGGGACCTTCAATCCCACCCAGTGCCACCCCTGCCATGGCAGGGACACCTCCCACTGTCCCAGGGTGCTCCAAACCCCATCCAGCCTGGCCAGGGACACTGCCAGGGATCCAGGGGCAGCCACAGCTGTGTGCCAAGGGGTGTCCCTGTGTCACAGAGAGTGTCCCTATGTGACAAGAGGATGTCCCTGTGTGCTCCCTGTGTGCTCCAGTGTCACAGAGACTGTTCCTGTGTGCTCCTTGTTCCACAGAGGATGTCCCTGTCTCACAGAGAATGTCCCTGTGTGCTCCTTGTGTGCTCCTTGTGTCACAGAGGGTGTCCCTGTGTGCTCCTGCTCACGGCAGGGTCACACAAGGTGCCCCAGGCTCCTTTCCCTGGCTGAGGCTTCCAAAGTTGGTGTTGAACTTTTGGCTCCACCATCGTGTTCCCCCCAGATGGGAAAGCAGGCAGCTTGTGCTGGAAATTAACTTGCTGATGAAAATAATTAGTACACAGAGGGACAATCACCAAAATCAAGCCCTGCTTTGTTTCTCTAAGTGTGTGTGAGAATTGCAAGAACAGGAGCAGATTATGAGAATAAATCACTGGAGATCTGCATCTCGGGACCAGCTGAGTGATGCCTCTTGTCTCTCTGGGTACCTCAGGCCCTTTCCTTGGTGTGTTTTGCATTTGAGCAGCCAGATTTTTATGCACATTCATAAGTGTTTCATAAGAAAACAGATCTCTCAGTTGTCTGGTTTGTTTTCTGGTGCCATGACTGCACAGTGAAATTACCATTTTGCAGCTTCCACCGGTAAATCTTTTGTCTGGTTCTAAATCCCCTGCCTGGCCCTTCCCATCACGGCTTGTACAGTGGGGAAATTCACAGCTTCCCCGTCAGCAGGTTTTATTTTCTAATTCCCTTCCTGTCCTGGAAGATTTTTCATCATTACTCACACAATCTGAGATTTAAACCATCATGTGTTACTTCATTCCCCTGTCTGCTGTGAAGAATCTCCCTTTCCCTCCTCAGCCTTTATTTTCCCTCAGCTCTCCCAGGAGGAAGTTGAGCATCCCTGAGATGTCCTTTCCTTGCTGGGGCTGTTCCTGCACCTTGGGAAGTTGAGTTTTCCTGCAGGTCCCACCCTGGGGATGTGGGGATGGCTCCATCCCTCCATAAAACACCTGCCTGTGAATTCATTCTCTGGCAATCCCTGATTCCCCATCCTCCCTGCAGCTCCAACCACCACAGACACCTTCCCTGGAATTTATCTGTGGCAGAGATGTGCAGCAGCCTCATTTCCCAAGGTGATTTGGGGATAAACAAGCCAACAAAACCCAAAAAGCAAAACATAAACCCCTGGAACAAAGAGCCCAGACCTGCAGCAGGGCTTTTCCTCCTTGCCTTTGCTGGGGGAAAGGAGGGATGGCAGATGCAGGAGCTGGGCACTGTCCCCACCTGGGGACAGGGCAGGGATTTCTGTGGTGATGGCACAGGGGCTCCTGTCCCTCTCCTGCAGGTTTGTGACAGCTCTGAGACCCCACAGAGCGACCCCAGCCACAAACTGTCCCCTCCCAGCCACAAACTGTCCCCTCCCAGCCACAAACTGTCCCCTCCCAGGCTGGTCAGGGGATCAGGGCAGGGAGAGCTGAGTGCCAGATGTTTGTGGGTTGTTTGGGGAGTTTATTACAGGTCCTGAACACGGGATTGTTGAGGTTGGAAGGACCTGCAGGACCCCCCAGCCCAGCCCTCAGGCAGCCCCACTGTGTTCACCATAACCCCTGAACCTCCAGGGCCACCTCCACACCCCTGCTAAACCCTCCCAGGGATGGTGACCCCACCCCTGTGCCTGTGACAACCCTTCCCGTGGAGGGATTTTTCCTGATGTCCACCCTGAACCTCCCCTGGCAAACCCTGAGGCTGCTTCCCCCTGTCCTGTGGCTCCTTTACCCGGGGGAAGAGACTAATGGGAATGGATGGGAAACAATCCCGATTTCTCACTCCTCCTGCTTTAGGACAATCAGGGCTTTAAGCTGCGGGATTCAGCACTCGGATTTCCTCTGATTTCGGCACATTTTGTGCCTTTTGTGTCCCGGGGGCAGTTAAGCCCCTGCAAGTCTAAACCCTCTTTTATCCAGTGCTGGATCAAAAATGCCTTCTAAAAATATCTCCCGTTTCAGCAGTTCTTAGGGGATTCACCTTTGCCTCATGTTGAGGAATTGACAGGCAAGAGAACAGAGAACGATCAGAGAACGTCCTTCCCCAAAGTGCTGAAGTTCAGGACACAACCCCAGAATGGTTTGGGCTGGGAGGGGCCATGAAATCATCCCACAAGGGACTTGGATCAGACGTTTATGCAGCTACAGCTGTTTGTTCCTAAAAGGTTGGATTTTGGAGCCTGTTCCAACCTTTATGATCCCCGTGCTCATTTTTGGCTGCTGCAGGAGCCCGGGCAGGGCAGCCCGACTGCCACTGCTGGGAGGGAACTTTTCCTGCTGCTTTTTCTTTTTGAATGAAATAATTTCCTGTTAAAATGAATGGGCGGGTTTGGGTTTTAATGAAACCAGAGTTTTCCCCATAAAATGAGCCTTATTCCCATCACTGTGTTTAATAACTTTATCTCATGTAGTGACTCTGTCCCCTGAAAACAGAGATAAATTTTACCTCTTACTCCCCTGCCCATCATGACAGTGGCAGCTTTGATGTTGTGTCAGGAAAATGAGGGTAAAACTGGGATGTTCACAGAGCTCAGGTACCTCCAGCCTTGCTGGGATTTGTGAGCATGAGCTGGGAAGGTTTTGTGATTTTAATTTTATTTATTTAGCATAATCGTTGTGCTTTGAACAGGAAAACAGTCTGATCCTTGTCTTTTCTCTGTCCTGTCTAAACCTCATCTGTAATACCAGAGGAGCCAAAGTTCCTTGCCTTGCTGGTGGAACAGACTGCTTAAGCACTAAGCCCTGGTAATCCAGTTTGTTTTCCTAGCAGTAACTGTAATATGAAGATATGCACAGCTTGTGCTTGATGTAAGCACTGAGATCATGACAGTGCTCCCAAAAATCCTTTTATTTTAAGATTCATTTAGTTGATAAACTTTACATGTTTGTCCTTCATTTGTCATTTCTAGCAGGGGATTTAGCCCAAAGGCAGCTTCCCCTTCCTTCCCCTTTCCTCCTGCCTGGAGATTTTTTGGCACAGGAGCCCCGGGGGTGTCACCTCAGGTGTGAAGTGAAAGGCTCTGAGGGATGGGGCTCGTGGCTCTCCGTGTCACCTTGGGCAGCTCTTCTCTCCTCCTGTCTCCCCTGAAAGGGAGGAGCAATCCTTTCCTGCCCTGATCCCCCTGTTCCCTCCTGCTCTTTGTCTAAGGGACTCTGCTCTTTGCACTGCCAGTGTCCAGTCACTATTTCCATCATCATTATTTGCACTCAGATTAAGCGTTCGTGTTATCCAGTGCGTGGCATTAATAATATCAAAATGCCATTTTATACAATATTTAAGATCAGAATTTCCTGTTGGAAATCAATGAGAACATCTTCCCAAAACACCAGTGACCTGAACGTCCCTTCTTATATAAGGAGTGTCTATATTTATCAGTGCTGATATCAGCTGCTGTGGTTACCTGGCTGTTCATGGCTCGCACAGAGCCCTGAGATGTGTTTCTCACACAAGAGGGTGACTTTTAGCCTGCACGAGGTTTCAGTGAATTCCTGTTTAGATTTACAGCAGAAGGCTGCAGAGGAAAGGCTCCAGCTCAGGATTATTTGGCAGCCCCTGCCCAGGACACTGTCACCAGGAGGGGCTGCTCCTCCCCAGCCCCGCTCAAGGTGACAGCAATTCCCTGCTCAGAGCACAGCTTCCTCTGCTGGCAGAGCTGGGTCAGGGACAGAGCCTGGATTCTATTCCCAGTCCTGCTGCAAGTGACACCTCCACGTACCCGGACAAATTTAGAGCCCGAGCGAGGATGTCAGGTGATCAATGCCACTGGAGGCAAGGCCCCCGTCCTGGCTCTGCAGTAAATCTGTGAGCATTGCACACATACCCAACGTCTGCACTCTCAAATGGCAGAGGGGCTGGGGCTCTGCTTGCTGACATTAATGTTTGGTGTTTATCTGCATGTTTTTATCCATACATATGTATATATGTATATTTCTATATATGTATATATGTATATTTCTATATATGTATATATGTGTATATCTATATGTATATATGTATATATCTATGCATCTATAGATCTATGTGTCTATATATATCTATATATTTATATAGATAGGTATCTATACATCTATATATCTATATACCTATAATCTATAGGTCTATGTATCTATAGAGCTATATATCTGTGTATCAGTCTCCTATATCTGATTCAGTCTGGGGTGTAATCTGTAAAAAAATTGCAGGGTAACCTCATCACCTGTAAGCATTCTGTTGGGAAAATGTGCAGCACCAGCAGGAATTCAGATTAAAGATGTTTTTAAAAAATGTGTGTCTTTTCATCAGTGCTTTCTTCCTCATTAAACACAGAGCTCGCTCGTAAGCATTTGCCAAATGAAAAGGGAGAAATAGGTAAAAGCAAATAGTCTGCAATTAAGTTCCCTTGAATTTCCCCAGAAGGTTCACCTTAGCTTAATTTAATATCCCCTCGTTCCTGCGTGTCTGTTCGGCTGGGATGAAAGGAGGGAGTGTGCAGGGAGGGTCTGTCCTGTTCTTTTTTTTTTTTTTTTCTTTTTTTGCACGCCGGTGTAACACTCTCTGCCTTCGGACTCACTGATATTTGGGCATTAGGTGTGGCTTAACAAAGATCAGCTTTTTCATCGAAGTAAAATGTCAATAAAATCCGTTCCCTGGGGGCTGCTCTGATGTTTCAGTTTACACCGGGGCAGCAGGAGTTGTTTGGGGAGTTCTTTAATATTCATAAGGTGTCAGTTCGCTGCAGTTTCAGATGGAGATTCCTGTAAGGTCCTCTGGGCAAGTAAATGGACTAGTTTGACTTTCAGCGATTTTTCACACGTAACAAACTCTGCAGATAAGTGCGGCCGGCCTTCAGCTGGGCGATTTTCAGAGTGCATTTATATTCATGAGTGTTCCGGCAGTCACTATTTCACACCACAGGACGGACGGGGTTTGGATTTACAAAAAGAGGGAAGAGGATAGAGGGGCCCTGTGTGGAGCAGTGCTCAGCTCCTGCCCTTGCTGTAAATCAGATTTCTGTGCAGGGCAGGCTCAGGGGATTTCTGTGAGCTGGGGGATGCTGAGGGTGGATTGTTCTGAGCTGGAATTGTTCTTGATTGTTCTTGAGCTAGGGAATGCTGAGGGTGACTTCTGTGAGCTGGGGGTGGATTTCTGTGAGCTGAGGGTGGATTTCTGTGTGCTGGGGGATGCTGAGGGTGGATTGTTCTGAGCTGGAGGTGTATTTCTTGAGCTAGGGAATGCTGAGGGTGATTTCTGTGAGCTGGGAGTGGATTTCTGTGAGCTGAGGGTAGATTTCTGTGACTTTGGGTTGGATTTCTGTGTGCTGGGGGATGCTGAGGGTGGATTGCTGTGAGCTGGGGATGGATTTCTGTGAGCTGAGGGTGGATTTCTGTGAGCTTGGGTTGGATTTCTGTGAGCTGGGGATGCTGAGGGTGGATTGTTCTGAGCTGGGGGATGCTGAGGTGCTGTTCCTTCCTGGGAGCACCCTGCAGCTGCAGTTTGGTCAGTTCTGTCCCTGTGGCTTTGCAGCACAGTGCCCGTGGATGTGAGGATGCTCTCCTGGGCAGAAGGGCAGTGTGTGTGCAGGGCAGGATGGCAACACCATCGCCAGAACTTTCCTGAGCTGCCAAATCTGCCCGTTCACCTGCTCTGCTGCAGACCTGTTCTATGGGAGGGGATAATCGAATTCTGAGGTTGCCCGAAAAAGAAAAAAAAAAAAAAAGGGCAAAAAGCTGTCCCCAGGTCGTGGTGTTACGAGTGCTCACACTTTTGTTTTTGTTTTAAAGAATGTGATTGTTCTTCCAGCCCGTCCCTGCAGGGTGTGCTCCGGGGGCACCCCTGGGAGCAGAGGGGCAGGAGTGCTGACCCTGGGCAGGGAATCCTCAGTGCAACACTCACAGTCCGGGCTGGGCACTTCCCGTAACAATGTTGGGATCTTTGGCTGACTCGAGAAGAGCTTGGTGCTTGTGTCATTTATGTAAATCAGCCTCCGTCTGTCACTGCCTATTATGAGCTGAGGGGCTGGAAAAGGCTTTTTTAGGAAGGCACGAGGCTATTTCTGCTGAAATAACCACCGCGCACTCTTCCATCACACAATATTTTTTTCCCATAATTGTAGCACAATTAGCCACGGGTGGAAATCAGAGGATGACTCTTACAGCTGTCCTGGAGACACGACGGAAACGTTGGGATTTCAGAGGCAGAAGCCTCGCTCAGCTCTGCACCGCTGGAGTATTGAGATGGGACAGGAGTGTCAGGGGATGCCAACACCCCAGTGAGGGTGGCAGAGCCCCAGCAGAGGGGTTGGCATCACCTGGGGACGGGATTGTCCCTTCTCCCCAAGGACAGGACCCCAGGGAGGGGCTCGGGGTGCAAAGATCCTGCAAAGAACCCTCTGGGCTGTGCTGCTTGGGAGCCAGGGCTTTAAAATCCTGCCACAGGAGCCATTTTCCTACTTCACTGTGGTTTTCAAATTGTTATTAATAAAACATAGCACTGTCTATGTCTTGATGCAGAGACCTCAGTCCTAGTACAAGCCCTCCCATTTATTATTTATACAAGCATTTAACAGCTCTGACATATTTCAGCAGTAACACCAGGCAGTTGTTTGCAAACCAGAATTAGTAACAGAAGTATGAGATACTCCAGAAGGGTTTTTCTACATGGATGTGATTGCATGGGAATCATCCCTGGGTCACAGGAGGAATGATGGAGGACGTGTTGTTTGCTGAGATTTTCAGCAGTTTTACCTCTCACCTTCTCTCTCCAAGTCAGAAGAGCCACTCAAGTCAGGGGGTGTTTCATATACCTGGGTGTGTGTATATATAAATATACATATATATATATGTGGCTGCTAATTTAATTTGTATGTGCTGCAGGGGTTGGGTAAGGAGTGAAGGGATTAATTGTGCTGCCTTATCAGAATCCCAGGAAAGCTGATTGCCTTTCCCTGCCTGCCCTCACTGATGGAGGGATGGATGGATGGATGGATGGATGGATGGATGGATGGATGGAGGGATGGATGGATGGATGATGGATGGATGGATGGATGGATGGATGGATGGATGGATGGATGGACAAATGGATGGATGGACAAATGGGGGTATGGTGAACGTTGAGGGTTCTGCCTCCTCCCATAAAGGATTTTCCAGGCTGCTGCTGCAGGTCCTGACAGGTTTAACAGCAGCTTTCCCAAGCCAGGGAATAACCACTGCAGTGGCCAAGACTCCTCTGAGAAGTGTCCCTGAGCAGAGCTGGGGGTGAACCAGAAAATCTGCCCAGGGAAGGTCGGGGCTGCCAGTATTGCTGCTCAAACCCGTGGAGGTTTTCACTGACACCTCTGTGCCCTTGGAAACAACCACAGATCTGGTGTAATAAGGGAAATAAACAGCAGCAGCCCCAGTCCTGAGGATAAAGAGAGGAAACTCTATCAAACATTCAAACCCACTGATCCTGCACTCCTGAAGTGGAGGGAATTTTACGGTCGACTTTGAGGGAAGCAAAAACAAGTCTTTGAACTGGATTACTTCTTATTTTCATGGCACTGTAGAAAATATCTCCAGCTCCTATGAAAACAAGGCAGTGTTATCTCCACTTCCAGGGCACTGCAGCTTGGAGAGTCTGAGCCTTTGGAAAATGAAGCAGGAAATGGGGGACAGAGCTGGGAACCAGACCTAAATTCCTCCAACTCCAGCCCAGTGAAAGGACTTTATAGAAACAAAGTGACTTTTTCCTGAGCTCTCCAAAGGTGAGAACTCACATGATGAGCCTGAACCTCCTTTCCCAGCTTCCTCCTGGTGGTGTAGGTTAAACACTCAGAAGTAGGTTACAAAGGACTCGAGTGCTGAAGAACAAACATCCCTCTGGTGATTTCCTGGTGGCCTAGTTCTGGGGCAGCAAAGTCAGAGGAGACGGAACATTTCAAACCACACTAAACAAACGCTGGGGGCACTTTCAGGAGAGGCCCAGGGAGATGTGAAAAGTGAAAAGTGAAAAGGCACCACTGGTTTCTGTAGGAGCTGCTGGCTCTGGGTGTTTGCAGCTCCTGGGACAGGGGTGAGGGCAGTGGGGTGGGGTTGGACATCAGGAGACTGACCTGAGCCACCCCCCAGGGCCTCTTCTCCATCCCCTGCCCCTCTGAACCTGGAGCTGCTGCTGAGCATGGGCTAATCCAGCCCTTTCAATTCATTAGGTCTTTGGATGAATATTTGATTAGGAATTGCATTTAATTCTCAGTTGAATGAGAAGGAAGGAACCCTTCAGCTGTTAAATGCTGTCTCTGGTCACTGGGAACAGATTCCAAGTGTTTTAAAGGTGCAGAGGCTGCTGCCCTTGGGATGCCCTTTCTCAGTGTCTCACAGCCTCTCTGTGTAGGGGAGAGGGAGGATTCATCCTCTTGGATTTAAAGGTTTTATGGGACATGAAATAATTTTGCCAGTTAAAAGCTAAACTTTATAGTGTTTCTATTTTTAATTAAATATTAATTGCAGAAGATGGCTGTGGAATTGACTGTTCAGATCATTTAATCCATATAGATGACCTTTACGTTGAATTTATTCTCTGGTGCTCACACTGCCCTTCAACCCCGTCTGGGGCCCGACCTCCCCTGCAGCCTCTCCCTCTCTTCATTAGAAAGAT
Source organism: Trochalopteron elliotii (assembly GCA_024734555.1). Classification (NCBI taxonomy): domain Eukaryota; kingdom Metazoa; phylum Chordata; class Aves; order Passeriformes; family Leiothrichidae; genus Trochalopteron; species Trochalopteron elliotii. The sequence goes on along the minus strand of JANPWX010000610.1, from coordinate 514,920 downwards.
GCCGAGCTCAGGCTCCTCTTTAATGTTTATTAATGTTCCTCTGCCCAGCTCCTGCAGGAGCTGCTGATTGCTGCTATAAACTTTCCCTGGCAGTTCTCTGTGTACAAACAGCCCAGTGATTCCTGCACAGCTCTTGAGGCTCAGCACACTTCAAAGGGGCCAGGAGAGGGGGAGCAGTTTCTCCTGCAGCTGGAACCAAACCCACTCCTCTGCTCCTTTAATGGAACTTAAGCATAACGTGAAAAACCTTTTTTTTTTTTTCTTTTTTCCTCTCCCAACCATCCTAACTCGGTTCTTTTGATGCTGATAAGCAGCTTTGTGCAGCGTGAAATTTCCTACCATGGCTCTGAGCTGCCCGAGAATTCAGGTATAAAAACAAACCACTTCCCAGCAAGAAAATGTGTGTCCCTGTGCTGAGAGCTCTGGAAGGATCAGGTTCATCTGCAAAACTCTGTGAGATGTGATTCTACTTCTCCTGCCAGTGCACAGGTATGAGCACTAGGGTGGTTAAAGACTGAAAATTAATTAAAATGGCAACTGGAGGAGGGGAAGGCCAAGTGTGAACCAGTCTGCTCTGTTTGCTTGTCTGTGGGACACCTGAGAGGAGACCAAGGGGGGGTTTCCTTTGCACTTTGAATTCCTTGAGTTCCTTTGGCACACCAGGCTCATGGGTTCCACTGCTCTGCTGCTGATGTGCACTGAATTACATGAAAACAAAGATAAAACAAAAATAAATCCATCCCAAAGCCCCCAAGAGCTGCTTCAGAGGACCAAGGGGCTGTGCCAGGAGCCCAGAAACTCTCTGGTCTCAAGAAGAGGCTCCTGCTGGCAGAGTTTGGGGTGGCTGAAGTTCCGCTGCCCAGGTTTGGGCTGTTTTGGGGGCTCCCAGCAGATCCTTTGCCACACCATGGCCCAGAGAGCACCAACCACTCCTGTGCCCAAAAATCGTGCTGCTTCTGATGCTGCTGTGTCTCATGTCATTGCAAAGAGCAGAGGAGGGAATGCAAACAAGAGAAAATAAATTAAAATGATTCCTTGAAAATCTGCTTTTGCCCCTTGGGGTGACACTAACCACCTCCTGTGCTGTTTAGGATAACTGAGCCCTATCAGGAAGTTGTTTCAGTTTGGGATTTGACACATGGATCAAGTCCCTTAAGCCTGCTCCTGGGGATTTGGAGATTTTTGTAAAGCTCAAAAGCACAAAGCAGCCTCTGAGCTGTGGCTGCTGGATGGATCAATGCAGCTGCATTTAACTTCTCAAGCCAAATCTGCCACGTTCCTCCTCCTGCACCCTCGCCTGGAATTTCCATTTAATGTTTGATAACCGTGTTGCTGTGCTCACTGTTGTTTTCCAACAACCCAAACCCCAACCCTGACCCCAACCCCAACCCTGCCCTTTGTGCTCTCCAGGCCACTGAAATATTCACTTCAACCTGCAGGGCTGAAGCAGCCCTGCACAAAGGCATTGACGCCTTTATGAATGGATAAGAAAAGGGAATTTGATTATTTCCCAGCCATGCCAGGCTGTCCATAATTGCACAGATTTGGGCTTTAATTAGTCAGATCCCCTCCTCAGCACAGGGTTGGACAGGACAAGAACATCCACATAAAAAGCCAAATGTCCTCTCCTTGTCAAACCCAGCCCACACCTCTGGGCCCTTGTATTTATCCCCTGGAAGACTTTAATTAGCTCCTGGGTCTGAACATTTCCATTAGGCCACACTCAATTTGTGTACTTGTGCTCTGCATTCACTCTGTTCTCGTGCCTTGGTGTATTTTTGGGTGTTTTTCTGCAAGTTGTTTTTGTACAGCAGGAAAAGAGATCCTGGCAGTGATACTTGACTGAAATCCATATGTGCAGTTTGCACCTTTACTCAGCTCCTCCACCTGTAATGATTTTCCCAGGCAGATGAGTTTCGAGCACAGGTGTCTCAGCACAGACACTCCAGACCAAGGCGTGTTACACAAATCGAATTTCAAAATTACATTTCCGATGCCTAGAGAAAAGAGATTGCAGGGAGCTAAAAAAAGCCCTGAATCTGATGGTGAATATGAATACACCAGCAAGTCACACTTCAATAAACCTCAGAGCTGGAGAAGCAGTCCCTGGCAGAAATGCTCAGTGGGCTCTGTTTAACCTCTGTCTGCAGGGCTGAGCTCTGCCCGCCCGTGGCAGCCCCTGGAGCTCCTCATCCCACTCCTTTGTCTCCCTGGCTGGATAATTTTCCTCCTGCAGAGCAGTGCTGGGCTGCCCCACTGAGTATTTCCAAGCACCTCGATCCTGGGGCAATTATTTTAATAAATATGAACTGTGGGACTCCTGGCTGGGTCTGTAGCAGGAGTGTGATCTATAATACAGATGGAAGCAGTGCAGCTGCACTGTGTTAATTAAGTATCCACCAAACATATGGCAATACACCTCCAGACCAACAGGCACACAGCTCGCTTGGATGCAATTAGCTCTGGTGCATGCATAAAGAATCAGCCCTGAACTCCAAAACTGCACAAGTCCCGACCTCTGGCTGGAGGAATCACTGGTGCTAAACTGCTGCAGAAGTGGTTTTCTCATCACTGAAATGCTGCTGAGGTCGGGGTGCTCAAAAGAAAGAGAAATCCCTTATTTCCTTCTATTTCTGCTCTCCTTTGGTGCACAGCTCCGGGGTTAGAGCTTTGTCTCTGAGGAAGCAGTGGAGTGGCTCAGGGAAGGGAATCCAGCCCAGGAGGGAAAGATCTCCCATTACTCTGCAGTTTGTGCAGTTATTTCTGCAGCTTTCGAGCAGATGAAGAATTTCTGCACAGTGTTACTGTCACAGACACTCCCATCCCGGGGTGCCTCTGCACCAAGATAAATGCACAAGGGTCACCTCAACAAAATTTTGTCCCAGTCAGTAAATAATGGACGAAATAAGAGCAGTGGGGCCCACAATATCCCATCACTGGCTGTTATTTGTGCCTGAGCCGTGCTGGGTGCCCAGGGACCCCAGAGCACCATCACAGGGGAGGAGGAGCTGCCCCTGTGGCTGTGACAAACCCCCTGGCTCTGATGGCACCTGGATTGCACCCAGACAAAACCACAGCACAAGTGAAATGAAACAGGAGGTACAGGAGGAGCAGCTCCAGGACGGCTGGAACCTGTTCCCACAGATATTTTTTTTTTAATTGATTCCCCAGGAAATCCTGCCAGGCTGTTCCTGGGTGTGCAGCAGCCACGGGCAGAGCTCCCTCCTCTTGCTCATGACTATTCCAAAGGCTCCAGATAAAATGGATTTTTCATATGCTTGAAGAGTGGGGGAACTTCACTCCTGATTGTAAATCGGGGGTTATTTATTGTTTGAACTCATCTTTCCAGAAGATCTTGCTGCAGCTGGCTGCACATTTTGCCCCCAAAAAGGGCCACTTTGAGGACGGTGAAGCTGATCTGAGCGCGGCCCGTGTGAGCCGTGGAGATACAGAACGGGATTCACATCAGCTCGTTGAGATAAAACAAGGTTCAGCTCTGCCTTGTTCCTCCTCCGGTAGAGATGGATATCATCTCTTAGGGCAGGCACTTAACACTGGCTTTTCTTACTCCCAGCCTGATGCAGCAGCCTATAATTAGTTTTCACACCTTGGCTATGTTTAACTCCCCTCTGTCTCATCTGTTAATCTGCTAACAAGCAGTAAATGTGTTTTCGAGTAGGCTCCAAATGGGAGGCCGAGACCTCGTAGTTCACCTTCCGAGGGAGCTGCTCGCAGGGCACAGGTCTCAAATAATTTTCGAGTATCTTGTATTCATGTAGTTTTTACAGCCCGAACAAAAATGAGATTGTATATCTTAATATTAATGCAGAAAGTTGTAAATGGACTAAAAGCTAATAGCATAAAATAATCTTTAATTTCCTTTTGGTGCAGGGAAATGATTTAATAGGAGTAAAGGTACCGGTGTGACAGCCTGGAAGGACCTTCCATGAGTTGAGCAAACGAAACGATTTTGAGTGCTCTGGGCCGGGGACAGGTGAGGATGGGTCACAGGTTGGACTCGATGGTCCTGGAGGGATTTTCCAGCCCACTGATCCTGGGATTCTGCACACTTGAGGGTGTTTTTGTATATCACTGCCTGGCTCTGGTCAAACCAGCCACTGCCAGCGTGTTTATCTCACTCATAGATTTTGACTTCATAGGTCAGATCTCCTCTGTCTGGACATAAATGAAGAACAGCTCATTTTTAATATTTTTCCCCCCTACATTTGTGCTGACTGTTCCAGCAGTCATTGCCTGTGTGTTGCTGTGTCTGGAATATCAAATTTGGAGCTGATGTGCAGCCAGTCAGAGCAGGGGGGTGACCCCTGTCATGTTCATCTCCCCACGACTGCCATTCACGGGCTGCTCATCCCAACCAGAAACTGCTCCCGTGCGTCAGCCTGACTTTTATTCATTTGTTCCTTTATTTATCTATCCATCATCCCCGCCAATTGTTTGCATAAGAATGGAGATTAAAACTTCTGCAATAATAGCTGGAGCTGAAATTGGATTCTAAGCCTGCGGGGCTGATTGGAGCTGTCAGGAGCTCCCCTCGTTCGGGGGAATGTCCTGCCCTGCCCCGGCCCTGCTGCCCCACAGATCAGGGGAAATTGTTCTTCCGTTCGCATGTTTGCAGCTCTCATCCCCCCGAGTCGATAAACTGCAGCCGCCTGTGCCGTTTGTCCCGAGTCTCTTTCCCAAAAAGCTGCCGCTGCTCATCGACCTTTTTTATTCCCGTTGTTAATCCTCCTCCTTCCTTCAGTGCTCTGTTCATTTACTAATCCCCCCCTGTCGTGTGCGTAGATGTCGAGAGATGGAAATCTAATCTCAATGCGGTTTTCATTCTCTGTCTAATGTACTTAGGGAGATTCACAGGATTGGAGCTTTTTTTAGGAGGTTGGTGGAGGAGCAGATGCCCAAATGACCACGGGTACCTGGGCTGGGGAATGGATCCAGACATCCATGGATTTGCCTTGGCTTTATTCAAATGCAGGCGGGTTTTTATAGTTATAAATTGCACTCTTATCCCTCCTGGTAATTTCACTGAGACACAAGTGGTCTGTTAAGAGGTTTGGAGCCTTTCCCAGCCAACGAGCTCCTTTGAACAGGAGCTGGGCTGGGCCAGGGCCGTCGCTCCTGCACGGGGCAGAGCAGGACCTCGAGCCTCAGTCTACACCAGGGGAGTTTACATTGGGTTTTAAGGAAAATTTACTCGCAGAAGGGGCTGTCAGGCATTGGAACAGTCTGCTCTGGGCAGGGGAGGTGTCACCATCCCTGGAAGTGTCCAAAAACCCTGTGGGTGTGGCATTTGAGGACACGGTGACCGTGGTGGTGGCGCTGGGCTGATGCTCAGACTGGGCGACCCCAAAGGTCTTTCCCAACCCAAACAATTCCAGGATTCCCTGACCCCAGCAGCAGGACCCACAGCTGGAGGGATCAGCATCTCCTGGGGCAGAGCTGGAGAAGCTGCACAGGCAGAGCCCTGAGCAGGGGCTGGGAGAGGTGGGGAGGATTGACAAGTTCAACGTCACAGGCGAGTTCCAAACGAATCTGTTGTGAGAGGTATTAGTCATAAGGATAAACTGCAGGGAGATTTGCATTTTATTCTCTTTATCCTCCTTCAATCCCCAACAGCCCCTTCTGCCCACCCTAATTTGGAACATTTTAGGGGGATTTGCTGCATTTTTTAGTAATTAAAGGTCCTGGAGAGCAGTGAGTTCCTCTGGAGGGGATGGTGATGTGTGTGCATGCTCAGGGTGGGGTGTGCACAGCTCCCTGTGCCTGCACACTCAGAATCCTGGGCTCGTTGAGGCTGGAAAAGCCCTGGAAAATCAGGAAATCCAACCCTCACCCCAGCACTGCCCTGGCCACCCCTAACCCCTGTCCCCAAGTGCCACATCCGCACGTGGTGCTGGGTGATCCTCAGGACTCAGCCTGGTCCCTGTTCCGTGCTCATTCCCCCTGCGAATCCACACTTTGGGTTTGTGGGTTCCCTCTGCTCCCTTCTGGGTTATTTTGGGGGTTCTCAGTTCCTGGCTGAGCCCCCACCCCCTGTGCAGCCTTGCAGAGCTGCTTAAACATCTCAAACACAGCAGGACTTCCACACCAAGAGTCTGAGTTTTTCTGGGCTCTGTCATGTGCTGCTCTCATTGTGTTTTATGACCTTTAATTAATTAAGCTTCATAAAATTCTAATCATGCTGGAATTATTAATCCTGTTTTAAATTAACTGGCCAAAGAGAGGTGAAATGTCTCAGCAGGCTGTGGGTACCTAGTCTGAACCCTGACGTCCTGCTGCCTCCAGCCTTGCTGGAAAATTCACTTCCCACAGGACTTCAGGTGAAGCTTTTGTCTCTAAAATGCTGAATTCTTCCATTGCACATGGATGTGACCCTGAGCAAACCATGTCTTGTCCCAGGACCCAACCACAGCTCTTGCTTTGGGAACAGTTTCAGTAAAAGCAGAAGTGAGAACTCCCTCTCCTCCTGGCTGCCAAAAACTTCCATGACTCCTTAATTCCTTTCCCACAAGTGCAGAAGGCAGCCCTATTTTATCAGTCTCAGCCTGGCATTAACTGACGGGTAATTTTCTCTGGAAGGAAAGTTTGTGAGTGGTTATTTAAAGCTCTGCTGCACCTCCCTAGTGAGGTGTACCAAATCTCTGTCCTTCTGAGGAGGGAGGCAGTGCTGATGAGAATGTGTCCTGGCTCTGTTCCACTGGCTCTGCAGCCAGGCAGGACTGGGGATTACTTGGGGATGTTGAGAGCCCTGTATTTCTGTCTGTGTGTGTGTCTCCATAATCTCCTAATCTCCATGATCATTGCAATTTGATTTTGCTGTGAAGGGCACACACAGAGGAGCAGCACCTGTGACCACGGGGGTGGCTGTGGAAAAGCTGTTTCTCAGCCAGGGAGGTGGATTGTATAAAATTCACCTCACACAGCACAGAACCACAGAATGGTTTGTGCTGGAAGGGACCTCACACCCCTCTGGTTCAATCCCCTGCCTGGGCAGGGCTGCCACTCACAGATCACTCAGGGCCTCCTTCAGCCTGGCCTTGAACATTTTAATTAAACAAACAACCCCCAAAAATACAAACCCAGACTGCCAAGACACAGTCTGCACTTGCTGCATTCTTGCCTGCAGAGTGCTGAGTGTTAGCAGAAGAAATGCATTTTGCTGGGTGTCAGAGGAGAGCTGAGAGCTCAATGTAAAATATTGTCCTCCAGGAAGAGTTTCCCAAGCCCTGGAGGTCCCTCTGTGCCTGAGCAGCCCGTTCTGATGTCCCTTTGTCCCTTCAGTGAGGCCCACTGAGAGTGGTGAGTCTGTTTGGGTGCTGCTGGTGAGGGTCAGCCCTGGAGGGCACAGGGAGGTGGGGCTGGTACCTGTTCCTGCACTTCACTGATGCTTTCATTAGTTCCTGGGCAAACCCACACCTTCCTTCTGCCAGAGAGCAGAGCAGAAGGGAATTCCCTGGGTTCTCTCTCCTGTCCTGCATCTCCCTGGTGTCCCTTCCCCTGGGAGCCACCAGGAGCTGCTGGGTGTTGTGCACCCGCTATTTTCTGAGCCTGAGAATTGAAACTTGAAAAATTTCCCCTGGGAAGAACTAGCAATTCTCAGGCTCAGAAAATATTGGGTCCACAGGTGTCCCAGGAGGTCAATGCAGCCCTGCCTGCTGGGCAGGGGCTGGTGCTGCCAGGGTCCCACCCCAGCCAGGTCCCTGCGGTGTCCCTGTCCTCTGTGCTGGGGGTTTCACACCCATTATAACCCCCAGGAGGGTGTGGGATCAATCCCAGTGCCAGCTCTGCCCCCAGCTCAGTGCAGACACAGCTCACACAGCCCTGCCCTAGCTCAGGATCAACCCCAGCTCTGCCCCCAGCTCAGAGCAGACAGGACTCACACCAGCCCTGATCTGCCCCAGGATCAACCCCAGCTCTGCCCCCAGCTCAGAGCAGACAGGACTCACACCAGCCCTGTCCTGCCCCAGGATCAATCCCAGCCCTGCCCTGCCCCAGGATCAATCCCAGCCCTGTCCTGCCCCAGGATCAATCCCAGCTCTGCCCCCAGCCCAGTGCAGACACGATTCACACCAGCCCTGCCCTGCCCCAGGTGAGGAGATGCTGCCCCTGGCCAGGGCACAGGGCAGAGCTGTGCTGGGAGGGGCAGGAACACCCTGGGCAGGGGCTGCAGCCTCTGCTCCCCACTCTGAGCCTGGAGTGGCCTCAGCAGGAGATTTTGGGGGGCTCTGCAAGCCCCCAGCTCCCTCCCCCCGTGCCTGGCAAGCCCCACAAAGTGCTGACACGACAGAGACTGGCAGCAGTTGGATGTTGCCACTTCAGGCAGGGATTTACTGAGAGATGTGAAATCTTTTGGGCTCTCTCCAACTCCCTCCTTCTCCATTCATTGTCTGATGAGAGTCACCGGTGTCTGGCAGTGCTCAGAGTTCAGGGAAAAACATCTCCAAAGCTCTGCCAGAAATGGAGCAGAAATGCACTGAGCAGGGTTTCTGTGCTTGGGGTCACTCTGAGGCTCTCAGGGTTCACAGAGGGCTCTGACAGGAGCTCCTGGGGGCTTGTGTCACCTCAGGAAATGTTTATGTCACCTCAGGACATGCTCTGTGCCACAGCTCAGCACCCTGTGCCACAGCTCAGCACCCTTTCCCTGTGGGCTGGCCCTGGACATTCCTGTCCCAGCACAGCCAAGACCAGGACCTGCTCCACGCTGTTCATGGAATTAAAGGGATTTTATTATGAGTAACAAGTTCTTCTGAGCTCTTTAATGCTATTTCTGGGCCAGAACTTCTGAAGTGCAGTGAAATGGGTCATAAAAGGCTCAGGAAAGCAAAATATTTGCTGGGTTTTGTTGAAAGCCATTGAAAGGAGTTGAACTGACCTGAAGTGGGTGCAGGTGGTGTCAGGGACAGACAAGGACACAGGAATTGCTGCTGCTGTTATACAGGGGGGAATGGGATGGGATCCATGGGATGGGATGGGATGGGATGGGATGGGATCCATGGTGTGGGATAGGATCCATGGGATGGGATCCATGGGGTGGGATAGGATCCATGGGATGGGATCCATGGGGTGGGATCCATGGGATGGGATGGGGTCCATGGGGTGGGATGGGATCCATGGGATGGGATGGGATCCATGGGATGGGATCCATGGGATGGGATCCATGGGATGGGATGGGATCCATGGGGTGGGATCCATGGGGTGGGGTGGGATCCATGGGATGTTTTGGGGGCAGCAGGGGGGCTGCAGGCTCTGGGGACCCCACTGTACACTCTGTGCTCTCTGGAGGACTGGGCAGTGTTTGCAGCTGGGAAACCAAGGCTGAGCACGTTGGTTTCTCTGTGTTTCTCCACATCCCAGCCTGAGCCAGGGCAGAGTTTCCTGATCCACAGCAGCAGAACAGGTACTTGAGAGCAGAGAAGATGAAACATTTCATTATTTATTTCCCTGTGGTGATCTCTGTACACTCCAGTCAGGAGATTTGATTACATTTACATTAGCATGTTAATAATTCATCACATTATCCAGACTCTTAAATCCAGATGCATGAGGTATTAGCAGTAAAAATACTCTTCATCTCTATTTATTTATGGACATGTTCTAAGCATTTTTATTTTCCTTACTGCTTTGGGCTTGCCGAAGGAGTCTTGTCACTGTCCCCAAGTGTCTGCAGTTTAAGGAACCAGACCTGGGGATGTGTCCCATGCATTTTTAAATGGAGTTTATTGCATTTATTGTCTGTTTGGAAGGTGTTTCTGCTGTGGCAGGGGGTGGAATGAGATGAGCTTTGAGGTCCCTTCCAACCCAAACTGTTGGACGATTCTGGATGTGAGCTGGTATAAATTCATCCAGACACAAATCCATCTATATATGTATGTATGCAGATTGCTGAGGCATCTTTAGACACCCACAGATTTCGATTTTGTTTAGTCAGAAAGCTGCAGAGTGGGAATGGGAGGCTCTGAGCTAAATGATGTCACAGATTATGGATCACAGTGAACACAGGGACTCACAAAATAGGGAAATTGTGAGAAGATCTGGCAAGATCAGACTGGATAACCTCAGATTTGATTTGAAAAAGGAAGATTAACATCCTGATCACGAGGAGTAATTGTTACAATATTTCACATTGCACTGAAGCTTATTGCTGAAATCCTCTGTTTGACACTGGTGAATATTCTGCTATTTTATCATTTGCTGACTTGCATAGGAAATGGAGAATTCTGCCAGGAATGAAAAGTAGCAGTGTTTTTTTTATTTTAAATTTAAAAAAATAAGTATCAGTGGCCGTTTCTGAGGGTACCTGGGCTGTGCTGGAAGGAGGTTTTCCTTTGGAGCAGGACGTGTCTCAGTCCTTGCCCTGCACGGAGACATCTCTGCTCTCCCCTCAACGCCCCGACCTTCCCCTGGCTGAATTTATCTGCTGCCGATAGAAAATGTCCCAAACTCTCCAGCCAAGGAGGAGAAGTGTGCTGGGGTTAAGGAAGTTGCTGACAAAGTGGGTCATTAATAACGCTGCCAGCCCTTTGTGCAGAGGTGCTGGGGGCAAATTGTCACTCAAGAGTTTGTAATTTCCTGGGTTTTGTCATTTTAAAGCAAATTCTGGAGCCGGGTGATTTTTGTTTGTGAAACATTCAGCTGGGTTTAATTGCCTGCTTTTCTTTTACAAATCTGATCTGATAATGGAAGGTTTAGAGGCAAATTCATTTTGTTGCAATAGATTTTTCTCTATCTTTTCCCATTGTGTTTTGGATCCAGCGGGAGGGGGATTGAACTGAAGTGCCAGTGAGGGTGTGGGGAACTGAGAACCATTTTCTTTGGACCATTATTTTACTTTTCTCCACATTTTAATCCCCCTTGGATGGTAATTCTCATTTTTAGGGGCTGTGAGGACTCAGAGAAATCTGATGCTCCCAAGTGTGCTTGGGATGCTCAAGCTCCTGGTTATTGTCCTTCCCCTCCTCATCTCTCCCTGTTTCCTAAAGCTGTTTCTGCATCAGCTTTAGCAGCATCCCAACCTCTGCAGAAGTATGTTTGCAGGGCTGTAATTCCAATTATCTGGAGGCTATTTTCCTCCAAGCAGGTTCGTTAGCAAGTGCTCAGTCCTGCTGCAGGAAATGGCTCTCCTAATACCTGGAGTGTGTCTCAAAAATTGTTCTGACATCAGATGTCTTTCAATTACAACTCTTAATCTTTATAATAACAGTTCATTTTCTTAATTAGAAAATGATAACCACGGTGCTCTAATGAGAATGGCAGTGCTGTGAAATGGTTCAGTGTTTCAGAGCCTGAGGAAAGGCAGGGAGGCCTCACCTGCCCGGGCTGAGCAGCCTGGCTTTGCTGCCCCTCCACAGGAACCCTTGGTGCCAAGGGGTGCCAGGAGGGAATTCTGGGCTGGAGCTGGTCTGAGGGGAAGTGTGGCCCTGGTTCTGTGCCTGAGGTGTTTTGGTTTTCTGAAATTCTTTTCCCAGGGAATTTTCTGTAAAGAGGAGAAATGTTTTTGTAAACTGTAACTTTGTTATTCATTCCTTTCCCTAGGAGGGACTTCTCCTTGCTGTCCCTCTGCTCTGACCAATGTGAGTGAAGAGGTTTGTCTTTGTGTCACCAATCAAACTGGTCTGTGTAGAATAGTATAAAAGGGAGACACATCCCAAAAGTAAAAGAGTCATTTTCAGCCTTCTGCAGCTCAGAGTCTGTGTCGTTGTGGTGTAAAACAGCGTCAGGGAAGCTGAAGAGTTGAGGGTTCCCTGCCCTGCAGCCCTGGCCTCAGCTCACCTGAGCTCCAGCCCCACTGTTGGCTAAAGGTGGAATTTCCTGTCCCAGGGCTAGGAAAAGGGAACGTGGCTCCTGTGGGCTCTGGGCTCCCTTCCCCTCCCCTGAGCCAAACTCCTGCAGCCACCTCAGGGATTTCCACTTTGTGCTGTGGCAGGAGCCGGGGGAGCTCTGGGGGTTGGTGTCAAGGGAGGGGATGAGCAGTGCCAGGAGTTCCAGGTGTGTTCCCAGGGAGCCCTGGGCTCTGCCAGCCCCTTCTGCCTTCTGTCCCAGGGGAACAGGACTGGCAAAGTCCCTGCTCCTCCCATCCCCACAGCTGCTGCTTTTCTGCTCAGCTCTTTGCAAAGATGTGATGTTACAAACCCCACCTTTTGCTTTTCCAAAACAAATCCCACTTTTACCTCTGAGGAAAACCATTTGAAACGCACTTAGCAACCATCAGAGGCTATTTTTAGCTCCTATCAGGGTGGAATGCACAAAATGTAATAATCTCTTGCTTGAAGCTTTTTCCCTTCTTCCCAGAGATGTGAACTCGCTGCCACTGAGGGTGAGTGGGAGAAGCTTCTGAGCTCCTGAGCCCTGCCCTGTCCCTGGCTGTGTCCACACCTCACTGTCCATGGTCATCTGGGGCACTCTGGTCACTCCTGGGCCAGGGGAATGGGTTCAACAAAGCAAACTAAACGTGTTCAGATCCCTCTGTGGCAACAAGCTCCCTGATCAAGGCTGTGTGTAGGACAGGGATGCAAAGAGAGGATGTGCAGGGAGGGAATAAACACCTCCATGGCTCCAGGAAAGCTAGGACAACTGGGCTACAGGTGCTAGCCTTGTTCCTAAAATGCAGTTCCCATTTTCTCCCCATGCACTGCCCCGTGGGCCTGAGAGATTTCTGGGTCTGAGAGATTTTTAGCCTGCTAGCAGCTGCAAGGAAAAATTTCCTGCTCCCAAGGAAAAATTTCTCAAGAAAGCTTCTCCTCAAAACAATCCTGGCAAACAACTCTCCTTTCTCAAAAGAATCTTTCTCCAGGTGGTGTTTTCTGTTTCCCCAGTTTAACCCATGGCATTAGAGACGTGTCGTTCCTATTCACCAAGTACGTTTCCTGACTCTGTTCACCAGAGTTTCAGTGGCAGGAGTGATGGGGCTCCCATTGCTCCTCCCAGAGCTGGAGTGACCTCCTGTGCCAGATCAGAAATAGATTTTAAATAATTCATTGAATAAAGTCTAGGATTTCTGTAAATGTCTGTCTGATTCTCCTCGCTCTTTATTATTCCTGGCTTTGGTGCCAGCCCGTGGAGCTCAGAGCTTCATCCCTCTTGTCACCACATCCCCTCTGCCTCCCTCCACTCACAGATCATCCCTTTGCCTTCAACGTGACTTTAATTTCTCCTTTTTTCCCCTGAATGAGGGAATTATTTCGCTTTGACCTCCCCACTGCAGTGTCCTTTGCTGTGATGAGGGGACAGAGCCATCGACTCCCTGGGGTGGAGCTGCCTCCCGTCCCAGGGCAGTCACAGAACTGCAGGTCCTGTGAACACCCGGACCCGCCCTGCTCCCGCCTGGACCCGCTCAGCCACGCCGGGCAAAGTCAGTCTGGAGCTTAAACGCCTAATCCTGGGCTTGGGGGAGAATAAAAACCTGCCCGGGGCTCCGGGGCTCCTGCAGGGACAGGCAGGGCAGCCACCAGGCAGAGCTGTGGGGCTCTGGATGGGACCAAACCAGGGAATTTGTTAATTTTCCTGATTCCAAGCACTCTTTTCACTCATCACCAGAAGGATGGGTTTGTTTCTGCTGTTCAGCTCTGGGCTGGGACGGAACAGAATTTATATTTCATTGCAAAGACACACTCCAGTCTTATTGGGTGGTCTGAAATGAAATCAGGAAGAATGATATTTACTCAGGGAGAGAGGAAAGAAAGGAGGAATAAAGAGGCACCTGATGAACTCCCGGTTCTCCCTGTGTGATGTGGGACGGGCCCTGGGAAGGTGCTGGGAGAGCCCCGGGCTGTGTCCCCTCCCTGCCTGGCCGGGTGTGAACAGCTGAGCCAGAGCTCCGTGTGAGCCCTCCTGCCCCGGGGGATGCAGAACCAGAACGTTTTTTGTCTTTTTGTTAAAAACTGGTACGAACTTGAAGTGATTTATCTCCATCACTGCTCTCCTGACTGTCTCAGCTGTGGGGAAGTGAGGCTGGGTTTATCCCAGGCTGAGCAGGAGTAAAATGTTCCTTCCTTCATCCCCAGGACCTTGGTGAGCTGCAGTTTTCTCCCCTGCAGGAGCAGCTACTCTGGAATGCTTGGGTGGATTTACAGGCCCTCAGTCATTGCCTTTTCCCTTTAATGCAGGGATTTAACCCCAAGAGGCTCATGCCTGATCAATGGTGAATTCCTGGTGCTGGTGCTGCCAGAACGTTTCTTGTTCTGTGGCTTCAAAAGACTTGGTTTTTCTTTTGAAAATTCTCTTTCTTTTGTGATATAACCCCCCTGGTTCTGTGTGGATTACAGCAGCCCTGGTGGGAGTGTGTACACAGGGCAGGAAAAGCTGGAGTCAAACCCAGAGCCCTTTAAGTAACAAAACAAAAACAGAAACACAGAAGCAGAATTGCACCGGAGCTCATTTAAGCCTCCCTGAAATCTCCATTGTGCAAGTGTTTGAATGTTGTAGTTACTGTGGCACATCTCATTTTCCTTTATTCCCTGGTGGATGTTTCCCTGAGAGTTTGGTACAGATGCTGAACAATAAAGCCTGGTGCAAATTGCTTTCCAACTGCTAGGTAATTACAGCAGGGTTTATGCTAAATGTAAAGAATGTACTGCTATTTTTTAATAAAGGGAACATCTTTTCTTATCTGATGCTCTAACACAGCCTCATTTGTCTCACTTCCCAGCTGAAGGGGAGCTCCCAGTGGCTCACACCCAGCAGGAGCTGCTGGTGGCTGCATTTCCACATTCCTCCCCAGAACCCGCCTGTTGCAGTGATCAGCTGCAGGTTCAGAGCCCGTGTGTGCTCAGTAAGTAACTTTAAATATTTAATATGACTACACGGAGGCCAGGGAGGTTGTTTCCATCCCTCCTTGTTACCAGCCCAGAGTGTTTGGCTCCAGCAGGCCCCGAGGATCAGCTGCACGTTGTGTCACATTTGTCAGTGTTTGCCAACCAGCAGTGACATTCTCATCCCTCGTCCTCCAGCCTGGGCAAACGTGGAGCTCCCCAGCCCTGCCTGGAGGGAGTTCTCTGAGCACAGCTGAGCATTTCCAGCTGCAGCAGGAAGGCACAACGTGAGGCACAAAGGGCTGGGGCTGCTCCATCTGCACCTGCAGGTCTGTACCTGGGGCCCTCTAAACCTGCAGTGAAATGGATTTTTAAAACGTGCCAGTCATTAAAATCTAAATATTGCTGCGAGCCCACACACGGAGCAAGTGCATGAGAGGGGATGGGAGTGAGGAGTGGATTAAACACAAATTGGAGAGTGGAGTCACTGCCCTCTGACCCTGAACTGATGGGAACAAAAGGGACACAAGATCAGGAATCTGCATTTCTAAACTGCACAGGAAACAAGAAATCCTAAAGTAAAGATGTTTCTGTGCAGTTTTAACACCTGGTGTGCCAGTGGTGAAGGCTTTGGGGTGTTTCCTGACTTGCCCAGTGCTGTCTGATGGGGTTTTCAGTCACCTCCTGCCAGGGCCTTTCCAGTGGCTCCCATCAAGGAGTGGGATGGTGTTTGGGGTTTGTTCAAGAGCCCTTTAGCTGTTCTTAGAAGGAGCAGCAGCAGCAGCCCTTGATGCCAGGATCTGCAATAAAAGCCTGTGCTGGGGGAAAATTGCTCTCAGGCCCTTGTGGATATTGTAGTGAGGTTTAAAATGAATCTCTGCTGTTGCTGTTTATGACCTTCTTTATCTATTTCCCATTAACTTTTATATGGCTGATGGATGGGAACGCAGGAACAAAGAGGTGCAGTGTGATTAGCACAGAGGTTTCCAGCTCCTGTGAATCCTCAGCCAGAGCAGGGCCCTGGGAGGGCCCCATTTCCCTGTCAGCAGAATCATTCCAAGAATCATTCCCTGTTCCAGGCAATGCCAGCAGCCCCCTGGTGTGACAAGTGGCTCTGGGAGCACCCACAGGTCTGCCCTGCTCCCAGCAGAGGTGGCAGCTGAGATTAACCACGAGCAGGAGGGATGAAATCAGATGATTTGAGGTGGGGGGAGACAAGGGAGAGAGTCCTGTCCTGCCACCAGGTGACTTCACAGCCAGAGAAATCCCCACGTGGCTCAGGAGACAACAGAAACCCCATCCAGACCCAGCCTGACTCCCAACAGCACTGCTGAGTGGTTGAAATGTGCAATTTAACATATGGCTAATAAACTACTAATTAAAACAAATAGGAAACAGTCAACTAATCAAATCTTCTGGTTGCCATATGGCAAAATTCCCTGGCAGGCTCCAGGAGAGGAGTCACCCAGCCCAGGGGCTCAGCAGGGCCCGGTGACTCAGCAGGGCTCAGGGTGGAGCTGCAGTTTGGGGTGATTATTCACTGGTTGTCAAGCACAAAAATCTCCCCTCCTCTCCTGCTTTGGTTGCTCTGAGGTTTTGTTCCCCTCTTTCCCCATTTTCCCTCGTGCCAGTGGCAGGGCAGGGCTGGCAGGTCACTCCTGGCAGGGGCAGGAGGGTGAGGGCAGCACACAAAGCTTTTGGAGGCTGAGCTGCTCCCCTTGGCTGCAGCACCTTTCCAGCTGCTCCCACCTGCCCCTGCCTGCTCAGGGGGGTGTTTGAGACAGGTTCTGTCAATTATTGCAGAGATTGTAACCTCCCATCCCTGGCAGTGCCCGAGGCTGGACAGGGCTGGGAACCCCCTGGGACAGTGGGAGGGGTCCCTGCAGGGCAGGGGTGGCCCTGGGTGGGCTTTGGGGGCCCTTCAACCCAACCAGGCTGTGGTTCTGTGAGAGCTGGGAGCACTCAGGGGAGCAGGGGGTGCTCAGGGGCACTCAGTGAGGGGAGCAGGGGGTGCTCAGAGCTGTTCAATCAGGGGAGCAGGGGGTGCTCAGAGCTGGGAGCACTCAGGGGAGCAGGGGGTGCTCAGGGATGCTCAATCAGGGGAGCAGGGGGTGCTCAGAGCTGTCCCTTGCAGCTGTCCCAGCAGGGCCACTCTCAGAGCAGGGGATGCCACCAGGGCAGCACTCCACGGGTGAGGATCTCCTGCTCCACGTTTTGGTTGGGCAATGCTCCTGCTGATGCTGTGGCAGCACAGAGCTGGGTGCAGGGGAGTTTAGAGGCAGGAAAAAGGCCTAGGAATGATTCAGCAGGAATTAGCTCTGCTCCACACTCGGTCTGGGCACCAGGGGTGGCTGAGGGAGGGAGGGAGGGAGGGAGGCAGCAGCTGGAGAGCTCAGGGTGTCTCAGACTCTGCCCCACCTCATCTGGGCCATTTCTGTCCAGAGCACTGCCAGCAGGGTCAGCCCTTGTGGTGACATTGGCAAAACGTTGTTTTTTAGATGAAGAGCAGGATTTAATGGGGAAGCAGAGGGGCAGCACTGATCTCTGGTCTCCTCTCTGGGACAGGGACAGCACCCAGGGAATGGCTGGAGCTGGGCCAGGGCAGGGTCACTTGGATGTTTCTGGAAAATTCTTCCCCCAGAGGGTGCTGGCACTGCCCAGGGATGGACCCAGCCCTGGGGCTGCCAGAGCTGCAGGAGCTCCCAGGGATGCCCAGGGTGGGATTCTGGGGGGTCTGGGCAGGGCCAGGGGCTGCTCTGGGTGACCCCTGGGGTCCCTCCAGCTCAGGACACTGAGAGATTCTGTGTTTTACACTGGAAGTGGTGATGGACTGTCCTGCAGGGACCCTGGGCTGGTTAATTAAGCTGCATCTTAGTCAATGATAGGAATTAGGAACAAAACAGGATGTTTGCCCTCTCTCCTTTATTAACTTACTCCAGCAGCAGCTCTGGGTGAGTCAGAGCCTTCCCTGGGCACTGAGATCCCCTGGTCACGTAGCTGGGGGCTGCAGAGCCCTGAGCTCACACAGCCACAGCCCTGCTCGGGCTCTGGGGCTCATGTCTGTGTATTTGCACCCCAAAAGTTTCATCTGAAACCATCAGCAGCAGATGGGCTTTAAACTGGTGTGACAAGAGACCACAGAGGGAGCAAATCCTGCCCTGAGCCAGGAGAAGTGTGTCCCCCTCTCTGGTGTGTCCCCATGGAGGGATCTTCATTCTCTCATGAACAGGACTTCAGTTCTCAAATGGAATCATCTTACAAAGAAGCTGTAACTGGATTTTTTCAGACCTTTTGCCCTTGCCTTGCCTCAGCTCTAAGTCGTGTTCCCGGGAACAAGGAGGGAATGTAGAACTCTGTGCCAGCAGAGCACAGCCCTGAGGTGTGGGAAGGGTCATTTTTTATGGGCATGTGGGGTCAGAGGGGCCCAAAACCTGGACTGTAGGAAGATTTCTGCCCTGAGACCTCATTAAGGAGTTTCATTTGGCTTTGTTCTGCAGACAGCCAGTAAGAGATAAAGCCCAATATTCTTCATAAAGTGACAGAATTATAACAAAATGTAACAAAAGTGACTTAAGTGCTCAGGGAAGTGCTGGGCTGGATCCATCAGGACCCTCAGTGTCCCAGTCGTCATCCAGGAAAGCATTTAAGCACCTCCTTTAGTGTAATCACAGTTAAATCAGGGCTGGTCTGCTGTGCTGGCCCAGGAGCAGAGCTCAGGACACTCCAGCAGTCAGACCCTGGGCCCCTGTTCTCCATCTGCACAGGGGGCCCTTCCACTCCTGAATCCTCTCCCCTGGACCCTGGGCTGTGAGGCAGACAGTATCTCTGGGAAAAGATCCCTGGAAACCTTGTATGGAGAAAAGGAGTCACCTGAGTCACCCAAAAAACAATGATGGTGAAAAGGGGGGCTGGACTCCACAGAAAACATGACTGGATTTCAGAAGCAAGCAAAGGAGCCATGAGCTCATGGTGGCTGTGACACCCCTGCAGGACGTGGGTGTTTGGCTGCCAGCCCCGAGGTGATCACACCTTCCCTTCTGGCCCTAAAAGCTGTTAATGAATTCCTGATCTCCCATGGCCACCTTCTGTTTATTTCCCTGTGCATTCTGCCTTCTCCCTGCAGGCATTGGGGTGCCCAGGCCTTGGGCAGACACCCAAAGGGATGAATTTCCCTCAGACCCAGCCATAAACACCAGAGCTGGGCTCTGAGGGATGGCTCTGATGGGAAGGGACATCTCCCCATTGATCAGGTGCTCAGGTTTAGGAGAACATTGTGCAATCACATGGACACAGATAGAGATAAATACCACATGCAATTTCCTCCAATGAATGTGAAGCCAGGGAAGGGTAATTCAGTTACATGAAATAAGTCTGATTCCCCAGGAATGGATTTTCTGTGGCTGGACCTTGAGCTCTCACTGGCATCCAAAACTTCTCTGCTGTCTCTTCTCCCCAGGCTGGACCAGCAGCCAAACACTTAAACTCTCACCATATGGCCCCTTTTAGGTTTGACTGCTGGACAGGAGTCAGCTCCCAGTGCTCCCCTCCCTCCTGAGGGGACCAGATGAGCCTGGAGACCACAGGAGCAGGGCTGTGTTCCCACAGGAGCTGCAGGAGATTTAATTTTCCTCCCCAGGGTGTCTCAGCCCTCAGAGGGATGAGACAGCTCATTTCTCACTCAGAGCAGGGCTAGACCAGCCCTGCCACCTGCCCAGCGGGGTGCAGAGCATGAGGAGCTCCTGGGGATGCACAGGAATTGCTGCCTCCATCATTCACCAGCCCCTGGGCTGGAATGGCTGTGCCTGCAGTGCCCAGGGGGGCTGTGAACCCCATCCCTGGTCTGCTTGGACAGGCCTTGGAGCACCCTGGGGCAGGGAAAGGAGTCTCTGCTGGTGTCAGGACCAGCCCTGGACAGGGTTTGGAGCACTCTGGGGCAGGGAAAGGAGTCTCTGCTGGTGTCAGGACCAGCCCTGGACAGGGTTTGGAGCACCCTGGGGCAGGGAAAGGAGTCTCTGCTGGTGTCAGGAACAGCCTGGACAGGGTTTGGAGCACCCTGGGGCAGGGGAAAGTCCTGCTGGTGTCAGGACCAGCCTGGACAGGGTTTGGAGCACTCTGGGGCAGGGAAAGGAGTCTCTGCTGGTGCCAGGAACAGCCTGGACAGGGTTTGGAGCACTCTGGGGCAGGGGAAAGTCCTGCTGGTGCCAGGAACAGCCTGGACAGGGTTTGGAGCACTCTGGGGCAGGGAAAGGAGTCTCTGCTGGTGCCAGGACAGTCCTGCACAGTCCCTGTGGGTGAGCAGGACGTGGCTCTCTGCTCCCTGTCTCTGCTGTGGCTCAGGTCTGGCTCTGCCAGCTCTGCCCCTCTGCAGCTCAGCCTTCCCCAAACCACACAGCAGGGACTGACACCAGGGTGCTGGAGGTGCAAACGTGCCCACGGGGCTCCAGACTCCTCTGGTGCTCCTCTGCAAGCACCAGTGAGCTCCCAGGCTCCCAGGGAAGGTTTGAAGGATGACAATGAGGTCATTTTCACAGATATTCACAGACTGCTCTTCAATGTTTGATGAGCAGCATGGGCCTCTCGGTGGAAAATGACTACAGAGCTTTATGGGGGTTTTTAGTTGGCTTTGATTTTTATTTCCTCCAGACTCATCAGGTGTTTGGGGAGCTGGTTGTGCTGCCAGCCTGGCCAGGAGCAGGGCAGGGGGCACAGCCTGTCCCTGCCCTGTCTGAGGCTGTGTCTGATGGTACCAGAGCTCCCAGGGCTGCTGCAAATGCTCAGCAGAGGGATCAGAGTGACCAGATGCCTTTGGCCCCTGCAGTGCAGAGTTCATCTCCTGCCTCTCCACAGTCCAGTAAAAATACCCTGGCATCAATTGTGGGTGAAACAGCAATGAGGGTTTGTGCCCTCAGCTCTGGGGCTGCCAACACTGTGTTCATGGTGTTGGGGAGGGTTCTGTGGGGCTGGGCTCTGCTCCTGTCCCTCCTGGCTCTGCTCCTGCTTCTCCTGGGTCTCCTCCTGTCCCCCCTGGCTCTGCTCCTGTCCCTCCTGGCTCTGCTCCTGTCCCCCCTGGCTCTGCTCCTGCCCCACCCTGGCCCTGCTCCCTCCTCCTGCCTTGCCCCCACTGCCACCCCGGGCCAAAATCATTCATTGGGCATTTTCAGGAGAAGTTCCTGGGCTCCTGCTGGGCAGGGGAGTGGCTGTGACCAAGGCAGGGGCACTGGCCCGTGTCCTGTCCCTCCATGCCTTGTCCCCAGTCCCTCCCCAGCTCTCCTGGAGCCCCTTTAGGCTCTGGAAAGGGCTCTGAGCTCTCCCTGGAGCCTTCTCCTGTCCAGGTGAGCACCCCCAGCACCAGCTGAGCCTGGCCCTGGCAGCAGAGATCTCTGTTCTCCAGCTGGGACAGGCTCTGCTCCCTGTCACTGCTGCTCTCCACGTTCCACTCACTCCACCTGGGTTTTATTCCATTGGCAAACACTATTTCCCACAAAGTGCCACAAAAAAATCACTGCAGAGCCTTAACCGGATCCCTGCTGGGCTCCAAATTAACAAAACTCTGTCTGGCTGTTAGTGAGGTGCACAATCCCAGCTAAATACAGACCTGGCAGAGCTCTCCCTGTCCCAGGGGATAAAACCAGAGCCATTCCCTGCACTGGTCTGTGCCTGAGCCTCTGCCACCTCTCCATCCCCTGAGGAGCCCAGAGACACCAGTGCCGGGCTGATCCCCCTGGAAAATCTCCTCCTCCTCCCTGCTGGGCTCTCAGCTTATCCCACAGGAGCCCCAGCATTGAGATTTGCTGTGCTGCAGCTGCCGTTGCTCTTTGCTCTTAAATTATTTTGTTTCCTTGTGTACTCTTTAGTGGAGGTATTTGCTTCTCTCTGGAAAGGCACAGGATCCTTTTGGCATTTCAGAAAAGGTGGGCAGGATGAATTATTCATTTTAAAAGTGTGTGACATTATGATGGAGCTTCAGCAAAGTACATTTAAACATTACAAAATAGGATGAATCAGTTTAAACTCATCTGAGCTTATCATATATCAGATCAAATGACTGATATAAAGGCAAAAAAGGGGAAAAAAAAAAAAAGCTCTTCTCAAACCATTTCTAAATTAGACTCCAAAACCACACCAAATATAAAAGGGGGTTTATTTTCAGATCTTTTAATGCCAAGAGGTTTAGGGAAAATTGATGAAAATACAGGGTTAAACCCCTCTTTGCTAAAACAGCGATGTAACTCCAGAACTGCGCTGAGGTAAATCCCTGGAGGCGGGAGAGGGACAGGTGGGGACAGACCACAGGGACCGGGGGATCGCTGGGGGCCTGAGAACACAAATTCCCCGGGAGAACTCGTGTAAAGAGGGAGAGAAAAGGATAAAGTGGTGAAAGGCAGCGGAGAGAATCTCACGGAGGTGCCCCAGGAGCCTCCTCAGGCTCGGGTCTACACTGGCTCCTTTATTCTGAAGTGGTTGGTTTTGTTCTGGAAATGTAAATAGTGTTTCTATTTCCCCCTGCAAAACCTTTCTCTTTCATGTGCACCAGATGAGAAGGATCCTTTACGCTGAGAATGGATGTCCTGAAGTACAAAGCTCTCAGAATAAGATGTTTAGACACAAAATTTAAACAGCCCTCGTTACTATCATGAAAACCGCGTCTTTAAAAGTCAAATTCTGGGGGCAAATCCTCTCTAAGCAGCCACTGAAGCAGAATTGTTGCTTATCTTTACGCTTTAGAGATCTCTCTCTGGGTGATGATGGTTTGGTTCCCGCCCGGCCATCAGGACGCCCCGGGGCTGTTGTTTGGCCGCTCCCATCTGGAGCGGGCACAGCGGGAGTTTCCCGGCTCCTGCCGGGCCCTGCCTGGCGCTGTGGTCTCTATCCCAGTCTCTATCCCAATCTCCATCCCAATTCCTCCCCCTTCCCGCACCGTGTTTTGCTCTGATTTCCCGCGGTGCCGGAATCCCCGGGCTCTGGTGGAGCTCCATCCTCTGCGCTCCCTGCCCGGCCGGGTGAGGAGGAGCAGCTCTGCTGCCCCCCCGGCACGGCTCCTGCACACCTCCCTTCCTTTGTGCTGCTCCAGTCTGGCCAAATATTCATTCCATGCCCACTTTCTTTCACTTTCCAACAAACAAGACCTTTCCAGCTTAAACCTGACCTTCAGATCCTTTCCCCTGCCCCAGTTCCTGCAGGAGCAGCACAGATGTTTTACCAGCTCTCAAACATGTGTTTTTGGCTTCCCAGACAATTAATGTCGCTGCTCTGCTTTACCAAAATCCCCTGGAAAACTCCCTGAAAGCTTGTAAATCCGAGATGTGACTCCTTGTGATCATTAGGATGGGGGAATGTAAACACAGCCGCTCCAAAAACCTGCCCAGTTCAGCCTCCCGTCCCTCACGGTGACAAACGGGAATTGCTCCTGGAAAAGAGACCCCGAGTGAGGGGAAAACCTGCCAGCAGGGGCATTTCTTTAGGAATTCAAAGGAATTAGAACCTTTCCTAAATTCACTTTGCCTTATTCTGACCCCAGCTCCTGGTTTTGGTGGAAATGTTGGTTCTGTCAGAAAAGGCAGCTCAACTCCTGCTCCCAGGGAGGGGCTCAGTGAACCCCCAGGTCTGTCCTGTGGGGCTGCACCCGTGGGTCTGTTTGTCACTGAACTGTTTGTCGCTGAATTTGTCCCTTTGAGTGGAATCCTCTCAGCCCCCTCCCCTCTCAGAGCAGTGGGAATTTCACCGTCCTGATCCCTGCCCTTTCCCACCCACTCCAGCTGCACTTTGGAGCACAGGGCAGCCCTGCAGCCCAGGCAGGTCTGGAACTGGGTCACTGCCTTCTGCCAGGCTAAATTTCCCTGCAATTCCAATTGGATGCAGCGTTCCTCATTAGGTGAGGCCCTAATCGCCCGCGCTGCGTTGCTGTGCAACAACTGCTGCAATTAATCCCCAGGGCCGGGAGACTCAGACACTCCTCCTGCATATTCGTCATTTGTAAGGCTGTAATGGGTATTTTTCAAGGAATATTACTTAATATTTAATAACGGTAATAGTAATGGACTGTGCATTTGGTGCAATTAAACACTTGGAGGGGTGGGCTGTGTAAACTCTGCCTCCAGCTGCTGGAGTGTGGCACCTTCCCAGAGACTTTGCACTCGAGGACGTGAGTAGGAAAGTAGGGTAATACAATTCCCAAGCAATTACACATTGCATCCACACACTGTAGCTGCTGAAAGCATTTATCATAATTAATGGAACCGCACTGATTATCAAAGGGTGTTTGGATAATGATTGATTTGTCACTTGTAAAGCCGTGCAGGACATCAGAGCACAAATTACACTGATTTACTGGAAGAGTTACAGGCTTTCAAGAGCAGCTATTCCTTAGGGGAGGAATCTGGGGCTCTGCTGCTTGTTCCTTGCTCTCTGGGTCCCTCAGAAACATTTCCATGTGATAAAATAGAAATAGGAGAATTACTGCAAAGAGGAGGCTGGAATGGAGGGACAGAACTGCCAGGGATTCTCCACATCTCACAGGGAAACAAAGCTGCTCCTTCCCTCTCAGCAGAGGGAGGAGAAAAGCAAATTGCACTTGGCTGTGCCCGGAGCCCCGCCAGGCTTTGAACCCCCGGGCAGTTTTCCGCCTTCACCTTCCATTATTGCCTTTCCTATTTTCAGTTGAATTCCCAGGTTTTCCCAAGCCGGTTCTTTGCAGCCATTCAACATTTCTCCCGTGTCAGGGAAAAGGATGGCTTTACACGGCGTTGCCATGGATACACCTGCTGGGGACGGGCTGAAGATGGGTGAGAGCAGGAGACGCTCGGGAGGCTGAAAAGCCAAAGGGCAGGAGCCCCACCAGGTTCCTTTTCCTCAGCGGAGCTCCCGGGTTTTGTGGATTTATTTGCACAGTTCAGAACTTTGTGACAGAACCAGGAGTGGGCAGTAATGGAGAAAAGGACAAACCTTATCCCTGGTAATTTCCTTGCCTCCTCCAAAGTCACTCCCCGGTTTTTTTTTTCATGGAAATCTGCTCCCAGTGCTCGGCCCCTTCGCCTTTCATCTGGCACCGATGCTCCTTGCAGGGCTCATTCCTGCTGGATTGTCTTGGCAACGTGGGATGTCCAGAGCCACGTGCAGCGATTCCCCCGGGGGGTTCTCGCTCCCAGCCCAGTGCTGGGAGGTGTTTTTGGGGGGAGAATTAACATAAATTATCCCAGTGACTGCACAGGAGGGATATTTTTAATTTTGAGCAGGAACGTTTGACATTCCTGGCCCCAAAAGCAGCTCTCAGCTCCTCCATCTGACAGCCTGACCCGGCTCTCTCCAGCCCCCAGGACTCTGCTTTTCCTTTGGCTCAGGCTTTGCCATAAAAGCTTTGGATCAAAGCACTCCTTGTGCACAGAGAGACAGGTACAAAGAGCATCTGCTGTGTTGAGTCATTTGGGTTTGTGCCATGCCTCAGACCACTTGTGGATAAGCTCTCAGCTTTCTGCTGTGTGCACACACTTTAAACCAAGCCTAATGTCTGCCTCTGATTCTGAGCAGAGGGAAAAATGTTACCCGAGCCTGATCTTCAGCACCAGGGGCTCCACAGGGGCTGAGGGAGCTGGGAACGGGGCAGAGCTTCAGGAGGGTTTTTTAAGATGAGAAAACTGTCCATTCAGGCAGATGCCAGTGAGGAGATCAAAAGCCCCTGGATAACTGTGAGGGATTTGTCCAGGGATGGTGGAAGGACAGTGCCAGGGATGACTTCAAACAAGCCTTGGATGTTTCCAGACCTGCCTTCCTAAGCTCACGCCTGGGTGGTTTGTTCTCTTATCACATTCAGAGGTTGAAGGCTGCAGTATTTGGGTAGAGGTGCTGCCCTGCTGGGAGACAGTGGCCAGAGCAGGAGGGAGGGATGGAAATGTCCCGGGGATGGATCAGGGAGAGCAGCACTGCCCTGGGCAGCCACAGCCACCCTCTGAAGGTCTCTGCCTGCCTGTGTCACCCAAAGCCAAACTGACCTGGGCGCCTCTGGAACTCCGTTATCCACAAGGAATAAAACCCTTCTGGGACCTGGTTTGGGAACTGAGGCCCTGTCATTGCTACAAATCATCTGCTAAGTGCTCAGAGAAGTACTGCAAGCAGTCGAGTGCTGAATCCATTTCCTGACTTTTCCCTCCTTTTTCTGCTCCTCCTTTATCCCGCTCTGATCCCTTCTGGTGTTACATTTTCCCCTTCACCAGGTTTGCCTCTGCTGGGAACCTGAGATTGTGTGTTCAACTCTAGGGCTCAATTTGCCTTTTGTGCCTCCTGCAAATCTTATTAAGCTGCGTTGTATTAAATGGGAGAAACATGCAGTTAAGTCTGTGGTTTTCAAAATGCATTAGACTTCTTCTTTCAAGTATGCAAAGTGTAAATGGATTTTGTGCTCTGGGAGTGGAGCAGTGTGTTTACAATTTTGGTTAGATAAAAGGATGTTGAGATGGCCTTTAACATTGATTTCATGTTACGTTTTCCTCGGCTTTAATATAGCCTTAGAGGTTCTCTGAGTGTTTTGATTTACAGAATACATTGGAAAATAAGTTTTATTTTATTTATCAGTCAGTAATGGGCTTTTCTTTCTGTTCGTCCCAAGTGCAGTTAGCCCTGAAATAGTAACCTGGGTAATCTCATTAGGTCAGGCTTTTGCTCTCAGCTTTTCTGATGTGGGATGGGTTGGAGCCCTGGGAAATGAACTTCTTGCACTGTTTTGTTCTTTTTTTCTTGTGATTCCAACTGAAATGGAGCAATTTTGTGAGCCATGACAAGCACAGATTAAACCTGAGCCTTTCTGGACCTGAGAAGGAAATTTTCTGAGTAATGAAGATTTAAATTCCAGGAGAACCTCGGCTTTGTCTGGGCTGTTGTGTCACCCTGGAGCAGAGCTGGGCAGTTCTCTCCCTCCCCAGGCTGCAGCAGCTGAGCCTGCTGGTGTTTATTCATCTTGCAGAGGCACTTGTAAGGTTCTGTTTGTTATAAATAATCTGAAATGTGACAGTGGAAGTTGCCATGAGAGTGTTCTGCACAACCACGGGACGATCTGTCCAGGGGAGCTGACAGAAATCCTGGCAAAATGTTAAAGACTCTCCTGGGTGAATTGGCACCATCTGTGTGCTCCTGGTCCTCTGAGGGGACTCCAGAGCCACGGGGTGGCTCCTGCAGGAGGGAAAGGGGGGCACAGAACAGACCCGGAGTTTTGACTTTTTCAAGCACCTTCATTATCGAAATCTAAATTTAATTCCAGTTATGATTACTTTGAGAGTGATGCCAAGTCCTATATTACCTGACCTACTTCAAAGCTGTGTGGAGGAATGCAGCCACCACACTGACCTTCCTTTTGCCATTTCACATCTCAGATGTCACTGGAGGAAAGTTGGAATTCATTTTTAATGGGAGAGAGAGAGGTTGGGGCAGACGTGGGGCTTTGCAGGTGACAGGATGTGTGTTGTACTGATCAGCAAAAGGAGATGCTGTGCCCAGGCTGCTGAATCCCTGCCTGTTCTCTCTGCCTGCCCATGGAGCTGCTGTAGGAGGTCCTTAATGAATTATTGGTTTAATGCCCTTAACTCTGCAGAATCCCACACTGGTTTGGGGCTGGGGGGACCCTAAAGCTCAGCTCATGCCACCCCTGCCATGGCAGGGACACTTCCACTGTCCCAGGCTGCTCCAAACCCCATCCAGCCTGGCCTGGGACACTGCCAGGGATCCAGGGCAGCCCCAGCTGCTCTGTGCCAGCCCTGCCCACCCTCCCAGGCAGGAATTCCTTCCCAATCTCTGATTTAAACCTCCAGGTTTGCAGTGTCTCCCAGGCCCGATGCTGCCTGGCAAACGTGTTTGTTTTCTGGGAGGTTTTCTCTCAGCCCAAGTCCCCAGTCCCACTTTGTGTCTGGAGCAGAAGTATCTGCCTCAGCAGCTGAGCCCGACCATGGAGTGAAACACGAAATCTAAAGCAGCTCTCAGCTCCTGCAGCCAGGAAAATATCCATGTTTTATTCATGGACCAGTCAACACCCCCCGTTCCCTGGATACCACCAGGCTCTATAAATATCCCTGCAGTGACACAGCAAACCGGCCTGGGGACAACAACCACAACGTCCCCAACACCATCCCCAACATCCACAGCATCCCCAACATCCACAGCATCCACAGCATCATCCACGACATCCACAACATCATCCACAACATCATCCCCAACATCCACAGCATCCCCAACATCCACAGCATCCCCAACATCCACACCATCCACAGCATCATCCACAACATCCCCAACATCCCCAATATCCCAAACATCCCCAACATCATCCACACCATCCACAGCATCATCCACAACATCCACAA
>JANPWX010000610.1:456683-481818 GCA_024734555.1 Trochalopteron elliotii | reverse complement strand
GGGCAGGGTGGGGTGGGGCGGGGCAGGGCAGGGTTGCAGGCAGAGCTCACAGAGCTGCTCTGGCCCACTGAGCTGAGGGGGTTCTCTTGGGGGCAGCAGGACTGAACCCACCCAAGGGAAGATGTGCTGGGGTGCCAGGTGGGGAAAGCTGGCACATTGTTCTCATCAGCACAGCTCCCAACAGCCCATGGTTCACCCAAAGAACAGCTCTCCTGTCTCCCCAAAAGGAATTTTAGGGCTTGTCTTCCAGTCACAGGATTACAAATCTTTTAATGAGGGCTTGCTTTAAATCCTGTGGCCACTCTGAAATGTTTAGGCAGAAGCATATTCCTTTTCTTCCATGCCAAAATAACACCAGAAGGACACACATTTACCCAGAGATAAAAAACATCAGCTCAGCTTTTGTGTTTGCTGTCTAATGCTTAAAGCATCTCTGAGAGTCCAGAGTGCACAGAGCCTGGTCTTTGTGTCCCTCTGGCCTGTGTTTATCTTATTGACCAGCAGACAGAAGAGAAAGAAAAAGTGTATTTTAATTAGTCCTGACAACTTCATTTGTCTGGAGGTCAAAGCTGATCTTGGCTGGGTTTTGCAGAGTGACTCTGCCTTGAGGATGGGTCTGTCCTTCGTCCAGGGCTGGGCTGTGGCACCTCCTGCCTGGGGACAGAGCCAGCCTGGCACAGCCAGACAGGGGCAGGGCTGGGCTGGGCTAGGAGGGACATCAGAGCCCACCCAGTGCCACCCCTGTCCTGGCAGGGACACTCCCACTGTCCTGGCAGGGACATTTTCCCCTGTCCTGGCAGGGACACTCCCACTGTCCTGGCAGGGACATTTTCCCCTGTCCTGGCAGGGACACCTTCACCTCTCCTTGCAGGGACACCACCCCTGTCACCTGGCAGGGACACTCCCTCTGTCCCAGGGTCACTTTCCCCTGTCCCAGGCTGCCCCAATGTCCAGCCTGGCCTGGAGCATCTCTGTTCCTGTAAGAGGAGCAGGAATTCCCCCTGCAGGAATTTCCCCCGCAGGAATTCCCCCTGCCAGACTCTCTCCCTGCGTTCCTCCTCTCCTCACCTGCCCAGGAAGGGTCCAGCCCAGCCCCGACCCCCCCCCGGCACAGCCCCTCAATCCCCTGGGCACAAACTGCTCTCTCAGGACGGAGCACCCAAAACTGTCCCAAAATTGACTTCTCCTCTCTCCACCTCCTGCCTCAGCTTTGTGCAAGTGACAGCCCTGAAGGGGGCACGGAGATTTTACAAGTCTGTGAGCTCGTATCGCCTGAAGGGAACAAAAATAGATTCTCCCATCTCTTTTTATTGAATAAAACCAATCAGGCACAATTGATTGCTCCAAAGTAATCCCAGACCTCGCCCTCCCCTGAATGGGACCGGGTAATTGAAGTCATTCAAATCCTTGTAAGAAACAACCTCATTGTCTCCTGCTGGGGAGGCTTTGTCCTTCTGGAGATGCTCTGGGTATCTACTCACCCTCCTGCTCTGGTTACCTGCCCACCCTCCTGCTCTGGTTATCCCCTCACCCTCCTGCCCGGGGACTCCGGGGACGGGGCTGTGGGTTAAACTGACCAGGAGCCGACTTCCAACCCCTCACAACTCCACCCAGACAAATTCCTGCCCTGGCAATGAACTATCCCCATCAGAGGCACCCAGAGGCTTTTGTGGAGTTCTCTGAAGGCAGCAGGGAAGGTTTCCCAGCCACCTGCCCGAGGAATGGCAGTGAAAGGATTTGGAGCAGGTCCCAGTACAGATTCTTTCCTTGCAGCTGATGCTCTCAGGTCTCCCATCCTTCCTGCCTTTCCTGGACAATTTCAATTCCCTGCTGAGCCCCGGAGCCAGCCTCGAGTGCTGCTGTCCTTGGGGAGCATCCTGAGCTCCCCAGGGGATCCCTGAGTTCATCTCCCGAGCCCTTTGGGGGCTTCAGGGAAAGCTGCAGCATCTCCTGGGGACCTGCCCATTGCTCCACGGCACACAAACAGCTTCTGACCACCCCAAATACTGCAAAGCTTCCTAAAACTCTGGTCAAAGTCATGTGCAAGTCATGAAAATCCTCAGGAATTGCTTCCAGCACTTGTCCCTTTTCTAAACACATGGAAACTGAGATGAATCCAAATGTCTCTGGTCTGACACAGCTCAGAAAATGATGAAGCTGAAGCATAAAGAAACTCAGTTTTTTCCTCCTTTTTTTTGCATAAAGTGCTCATTGTTAATTTCATTCTGAAAGATCCTTGATGGATGGTTCCAGGTGGGTTTCTTCATTCCTCTTTCTAATCTGCCTGATACACAATTTGAGGGAGTTGAGGAAAAAATAAGGATGCTGAAGAAATCAAATCAGAATTCATTTATGCAGCAGCTCCAGCACCCATAAATAACCCATTAAATATTGTCCTCTGCTAAATTTAGAAAATGCTCAGGTGTGTCTCCTCTTGTGCTGCACAGAAAGTTTTAACACAGATTTAATCATCCTGAGTGTTAGGGGAAAGGGCTAATTAGATTGGCAAATTTAGAAGGCAGTAGTATATTATATGGCAAGAAATGGGTGATTAGATATTATTCACTGTAAAAGGGACTGGCCTTGGGGAATATCTTTAAGGATATTATATGACATAATCCTGGTTTAAAAATGGAGAGAGTCGAAGCTCACATCTTCCTCAAAATTCTCCCGCTTTTCTAAAGGATTTTTCCCAAGGTGAGTTTTTAGGGGAGGAGTGAGAGTCCAGCCTGGCCCATCGGGCTGTCCCTGTGTCCTTCTGTCCCTTTTGTCCCTGTGCCAGGTGTGGGTGGGGACAGCACCACTTCTCCATCCCCCGGGGCTGGTGCTGCTGACATCCCCCGCCAGCTGCTCCAGTGCCTCCCATCATCATCATCTGCTGGGGTTTCTGCCAATAACGGCCCTTGTTTATCCCCAGAATTTGTGTTCCTCCAGCACTCGTTAAATTGTTGATTGGCCATAAACAAATTGAGTCCTTCTCAAGACTCTCAGTGCTGCATTTCCCCGAGGAAAACCAGTCTGGAAGGGGTAAAAAGGGGGTTATTTCCTTTACACAAGTAAAAAAGTCTATTTTTGAACGTGATATAGTGAGGGAAGTCTCAGCATTAATGACTTTGCTGAGCTTTAATCACCATAAAAGATAAATGTTGCACATTGGGAGCTGAAGCCCATGGAAGGGCAGAGGAAGCTGTGGTTTTTTGGGAGCCCTTCCCGCTGTTTTCCAGCCCTGCTCACACCAGTTCTGGGCTGCTCTGAGCCTGGTGCTCTCGGGGCCGCTGTCCCCAAGTGTCCCCAACTACCGGGACCGACTGAATCTCCCTCCTCACCCCATGGAAATATTCACAGCCGCCTTCAGTGCCTCGTTCCCTCTCCTGAGGTCATTTCACAGCGCTCAAAGAAAGGAACAAAACGTGTCAGGAGAGCTGCCCACCCCCGGACCCCCGCAGGGATGATTGATAGGATTTGTCAGTGCTGAATTGCTCACATAAAAAATGATTCATAGGAGTTCCCTTACACTTGTCCTTCCCTTATCCAGCACCGAGCAAGTGCAGGTGCCGCCCCGGCTGTTTGCTGGGAGCTTCTCAGCCCTGCTCACAAACAAAGGGACACTTTGGCTGGGGTAGAAACAGTTTGAAAAATGCTAATAATCACAGGGACAGTGCTGTGACTGAGAGACTTTGCTGCCACAGTCCCCAGGTACAAAATTGTGGCCAACACAGCAGCCCTGGGTGAGGCTGGCTGCCTGCTCTGTGCCAGATGTGTTAACTCCATCAGGAAAATAAATCAGGAGCCTGTTTTGTCCTAAAGCATGCATTACTTTTTTTTCCCCTCTTCTAAAGCAAATTTCTGTTTCATCCTTCTGAAGGGGGTCATTTAATAGCGTGTGAAATGAAATGTCAACAAGAATTAGAACAAATGGCACCGTGAGCCCCAAGAGACACCGGGTTTGTGCTGGGAAATGTTTCCAGGTTTGTGCTGGGAAATGTTTCCAGGTTTGTGCTGGGAAATGTTTCCAGGTTTGTGCAGGGAAAGGTTTCCAGGTTTGTGCAGGGAAAGGTTTCCAGGTTTGTGCAGGGAAATGTTTCCAGGTTTGTGCTGGGAAATGTTTCCAGGTTTGTGCTGGGAAATGTTTCCAGGCAGACACTGGGGAGAGGACTCAGGTGCTGCTCAGGGAGCCAGAGCCTGGCACTGCCCTGAGCCCTTTGTGGGAGCTTCCCCCGGGCCCTCCTGGGGGTGTTGGGACCCTCGGCCCTAAAACTGGGGTTTGGACCCTCTGCTGTGTGGGGGCCGTGCTCAGGGGCTGTGTTCCCTCTGCAGGGCAGGGCTGGGGGGGCTGCAGGGTCCAGCTGCTCCTGGGCCCGAGCGGATCCTGGTCCTGAGGGGATCCTGGTCCTGAGGGGATCCTGATTCCATCCTGGTCCTGAGGGGATCCTGATTCCATGGGAATCCCAGTCCCGAGGGGAACCCAGTCCTGAGGGGATCCCAGACCCGAGGGGATTTCAGTCCCGAGGGGACCTGATGCCTAGGGGAGCCCAGTCCCAAAGGGCTCCAGCAGCTGCTCCAGGGAGGCACGGGAAGGGCAGGATGAGATGGGTGTGAGGGAAGGGGAATTGTGTTCCTACACCTGGGGTTCATGGAATCAGTCACAGAATGTCCTGAGCTGAAGGGACCCTCAAGGATCGTCCAGTCCTATTCCTGTCCCTGCATAGACAGCCCAAAATCCCACCCTGGGCACCCCTGGGAGCCGTGTCCAAGGGCTCCTGGAGCTGTGCAGGTGAGCTCCGGGCTGGGCAGGGCCGTGCTCAGCTCCTGCAGGATCGGGTGGCAATGACGGAGCCGAGGCCATAATAAACAAATTCCTGCCCTTGGGGTTATTGCCTTTATCACACAGAGCCCGGCGTTGATGGCAAGTTCAGAAACGACGTGAAAACATAAATGGGAGCCATGCAAATAAGTCTTTCTGACAAAACTGTTCGCTAGACTCATTATTATGGAAATAAATTTCAGATGTGACTTTTCAGAGCTGCTGAAAAGAGATCACTTTGTGGAGCTGTTCTGTGCCTCTCCCGTCAGCAAATGCCACCATTCGACGTGTGTCGGGGATGCTTTTCAGATGTTGCTTGTTCTGAAGGCAATTCCAGTGAGACAAAAGCCACGGGATAATTAGGGAGTCTCTGTTGGGGTGGGTGAGACCACGAGCTCCCCGTGGCTGGGGCTGGGCACGCTCAGGTGCTCTCCCCTCATTGTGGCCCATTTGCATTCTGCACAGGGGTTGGGATGTGTTATTGTGATGTTGTTCACTGCATAAAGCCCAATTAATGAAAGGTTAGGAGGCAATTAAAAATCACAAAATGTCCTTTGTTTCAAAGTGAAGTTTGTACTGCAGTGCAAGTTCCTGGGATGCTACAAAAGCCTTTTGGAAGGCTGAGGCAGCTGCTGTTTGTGTGTTCGTGTTTGTTTTGACCCCTGTAGGATTTTGTGGGTTTGTCTAAAGGGGCAGAAACAACACTCCAGTCCCAGCCGACCCCAATAAACAGCTCCTTAATGGATCTGTGCCTCTGCTCCTCAAGGGCTCGTGACTGTGGGAGAACAGAACCGAAATGAGCAGTGTAAAAATGACCCTCCTGGGCAGCAGAATTTACAGATGTTCCAGAGATGAGCAATAAAATTACAGGTGGAAAGGTGCCAGACTGACTCTCTGAACACACATCAGAAATTCTCAGAGCCTCCCCTTGCCTGCCTGCAGGAGGTGACCCGTTCTGGTCACCCTCTGGGGACATCAAGGTCTCTACAGAAGCAGGGGATGCTTTGATCAGAGCTGCCTCGGGGTCTGCGCAGGTGCTGGGCTGAGGGAGTTCAGGTTCCCCTGCTCCTCTGAGGAATGTGCTGCTGCCCCAAAGCGGCAGCAGGGAATTCTTTGTTGTGTGGGTTGTGCAGTTCAGTCTTTCTCTAACTTGGGTTTTACACCTGCAGAATAGAGATGTCAGTGTTTATCTGGGAAGGCAGTGAACTCGAATAAATGATTGTAACATTCTCTGACAGACTTGGTACAGAAATGTCATTAAAATTCACTTCTCTGGAGTTATTTATTCCTTTTGTTATCAGTCCAGTGACACGTGGAGAGGTTTCTTGACTGCAAAGGAACCTGTTGCTCTTCTACCTGGTGCAAAAGTGAGTGGGAGTGTGAAGAGCTCTGGCTGCATGAGCACACCTTGGGATGCAAACGGGGCTGATGTGTCCCACATCTGTAATTAAACTGATTGACCTTCCCACGGACAGGCTGCAGGGGAGAGAAGCACTAGAGAAGATGGATGGAGAAGTGAATGAGGTGCCAAAGCAAATCTCATTTCTCCATCCCAGTGTCAATAGTGAGCTGGGAGAGCATCACTCCCTGAACTCATCTCTCTGTGGGGCTGTCCCAGGGCTCAGCCCTGGCAGGAGGCAGCTCTGCTCAGGTTCCACTGACAAGCAGAGAGAAAGACACTCAAAGAACTGCAGAGTTCCATGAAATCTGCTTTGGGTTTGTCACTTCTACAGTTCCTGACTAGAGGCAGCGTTAGTCTTTTGCCACAGGATATAATATTACAACACTATTTCTATTTCATTGATTTAACCTGGTCCTCAACAGAGTGGGACAGAAAATTGCACTTAAAAGATAAGTGGAAAAAAGAGATAGAGAGGATGCATTGCATCTTAGATGGTAAACTGGCTGCTGTGATTACAATTTGTTATGCTGAGCATTTGGGCTATATTTTTGCAAAAAATCCAATTTTACCATAGAGGAGCGTATCTAAGAGTACTTTAAAATGGATTTTGTAGTGAAAGCCCAAACCTTAGAGTACACTGTAACTGAAACGAGCTGATTTTGCTGTTATTTAGCAGTTCCCCTCCTGTGTGGCAGCACTGGTCACAAGGTGCATCCATTCCACCTGGATGAGTTCCTGGGTGAAATACTGAAGGGTGCCCGAGTGCCTGGGCACAAGAGTCTGTTCTGATCCCAAAGCACAGCCTGAACCCCAAACCACAGCCTGATCCCAAACCACAGCCTGATCCCAAAACACATCCCTAACCCAAACCACAGCCNGCCTGATCCCAAACCACAGCCTGATCCCAAAACACATCCCTAACCCAAACCACAGCCTGAACACAAACCAGACCCTGATCCCAAACCAGAGCCTGAACCCAAACCACAGCCTGGTGCACAGATGAACTGTTTCCCTTCTGGCTGGAGGTGTGACTGGAAGGACAGACAGACATCTGCAGGAGAAATGAGCCCACAGGAGACATTCCAAGGGGGCGTCCAAACTGCCAGAACCCCCTGGGAGCACACCCAGCCACCAGAACCCCCCTGGAAGGACACCCAGCCACAACCTTTCCCGAGGGCAGGTTTGTGCTGCAGGAGCCCTTGGGCACGGCACACGAGCAGCTCCAGCCACAGCCTTTGTTCCTGACAAAAAAAATGAATCGTAAAAGCTGCTGAAATTCATTTTCAGTTCACAGTACATTTGGTGCCAGACTCTCCTGCTGCAATCATGTGAATATATCCTGACACGTACAACGAGCTGCCTGTGTTTGTTTACCCCGGGCTCTGCACCTCAGGGCATGCGTGCAGAGATTTAAAGACAGATCATTTTAAAGCCTGAACACTGATTTTCTATCCAAAATCTCTATCTCCCACCAAAGTAGCCATTATATTTTACTGGAAAATTCGTGTATTTTCCTTCCCTTTCCTTCCTCCAATATTTTTTAGCTCTGCCCAGATGGTAACAGAAAAATGATGGACAGTGCCAGGGCTTTGGAGTGGCACAACTATAGGAAATGACTACTTTAGACAATATTTCAGTATGTGCTGAAAATCTAAGAGGAAATGGTAAAAATAAATGCAAATGTTGCCATGTGAAGTCAAAATGAAGATTTCATCTGTAGATCTCCTTTTCTGAAATCTCATTTTCCCTTTTCACTCCCAACTCACAGGAATTGGAAGCTGGGCTGAGCAGGGGGTGGGGATGCTGGGCCATTGCTCACAGGCACTCCAGGACTCTCTGGGTAATAAATTGCCCACGAGGCAGTGTGGATGTGAGATTTCCTTTGGGTCCTTTCCAAACCCTCGGAATTGGCATCTGCTCTGACAGATCTCCCCAGGCACCAAAGCCAGGCCGGGGTGTGAGATGGAGATTCACAGAGATGAACCATTCCAGGAGCATTTTTTGGATACAGTTTTGGTCCTCTGGAGGTTTCCAGCTCTGCAGTGCCTCGGGACGAGGGTGGGAGGCTGGGAGGGGAATGGTGAGGGAAAGTCACCAGGACGTGTGTGTGGTGAGGAGTCGTGTCGCTGCATCCTCATCCAGATCACAAACTGTGCAGAAAGGACAGAGCTGGAAAAGAGCCTCTGCTCTCTGCTGCTCTTCTGATCCTTCCTGACATCCCCACCTTCGGGAAAGGCTCTGCCACTGACCCTGAGCTTGCTGCTGAGCTCCAGATGCCCGTGTGTGTAAACTGATGGAGCTGTTTACCTATGTTTGATCTCCGGCAGGGCTTTCCCCAGGCAGGAATTCAAGCTTGTTCAATAGAGCTCATTAGATAATGAGCTTATTCACTAAGCTCATTAGTGGTGGAATTCATCCTGCTCAGCCCTCTGCAGCCCAAAATCTTGTATCCCTTCAGCCCAGCTTACTACTCGTCCTGACCCTTGGCTAGAGGGGTGATTTTACCTAATTTCATCCATTTCCCATGTTTTCATTCAACAGCTGCCTTGCTGAATGGCTGTTTCCATTATTTAATCTGTCCTGCTATTCCTCTCTAGCAGAAAAATATCTAAGAGGGCTGAAATCTTCAGCATCGAGTGTGCCAAGGCTGGAATATCTTGCCAGCTCATCTCATGAACTGAGGCAGAGTGTCTGACTCAGTGGGACTCATCCTGCGCCGTGCTGGCTGCTCCAGGATTGATGAACAGACGGTTGGGCAGATGCAAGTAGGCAGGAGAAGGAAAGAGGCACCAAGGAGAAGTTGTGATTGCCTCCTGCCTGTGATCGCCCATCTGCACAAATCCTCTGCTCCTGGGGGAGGCTCTGGAGCACACACAGGCGTGGCACAAGCTGGGAATCTCATATTTTGGTTAATTATGCAGAGATAAGAGAGTGAGGTTGGGAAAAAGGGTACCTCAGGTGCAAAGCTGGGTGGGAGACGGGGTTTTAAATCTCCCTGAACTGGCAGCACAACTGAGAGGTGTGACAGTGAGGAATGTGTGCTGGCAATAATGCTCCATTGATTCGTGCTCAACGTGGTAAATTTAGGTGCTGTTTCTACTCATTTCAGACACTGATTACTAGAACAGCTCTGCTGCAGTGGAGTAAGGAGGTGTCAGAGCCCGTTCCCATCTTCCCTCATGAGAGGCAGAAAGAAGCAAACGGAGCTTTTCTCACATTAATATTGATGGCAAAGCCCAAGGAATGATGTAAACACCAGAAAAGCCCCACTGAAACAGGACTGTGATTGAGAATGAGTTTTGAGCTCAATGGCAGGGGAGGATCAGTTTCCTCCTGCCCTGGCAGGGGGTGCAGGGCAGCAGGAGCTGCAGCAGCAGCTGGCCCTGCTCACCCCTGGCAGGATTCACTGAGGTTCACCCAGTGCTGAGTGCCCAGAGCTCTCTGGGTGTCCTGGAGTGTCCTGGAGTGTCCTGGAGAGCCTCTGCCGGGGGATTCCATCCAGAAGGGATCAGTCCTCGTGCACTGCCCTGGAGCCAAACTGCAGCAGGGACACAGGGCTGGCTTTGTTTCCCCAGAGCATTCCTGACCCACAGTAACACCCCAGGGTCGATGGGCTCAGGAAAAAGCAGCTCAGAGCTCAGAGCAGCTCTCTCTCCCTTCAGCTTTCCCTTTGAAGAGAGCTGATTTCTGCCCAGGTTGTGAGAAGAGCTGGCTTGCACAATCCTTCTCCATTGAAAAATAAAGAGCTATTTTTGTTCCCACCACAGTGACTGTAATTAATATTTGAGGAGGATGGCTCCCTTGTGCTCCAGATCACACAAACACAGAGAAAACTGTGCACATGTTGTCTCCAAATTACACCACAGAAGTGCACGTGGAGCACACGGACATGGGATTGAGCATCGTGGCCCCAGCCCTGGAAGTGTCCAAGGCCAGGTTGGAGAGGGCTCTGAAAACCTGGGACAGTGGAAGGAACCCCTGCCCATGGCAGGGGGTGGGAATTGATGAGATTTTTCCAGCCCAAACCATCCTGGGGTTCCATGGTCCTACACGAGAAAATAAGCAAAATTAAATAATAGTAAGAAGTGTTTCCCTGGTGTAAAAAAGGAAAAAAAAAAACAAAAGGGCTGCCTGGTGGTGGGGTGTAATCTTGCTATCAAGGCTGCACATTTGCATATTAAAGGCTGAAAATGACTCAAGATTTTATCATCTGCTGTTTTCACATCTGATGTGGAGCCCGGTATCTACAGGCAGGAGGAGAAAAACAGCAGCACTTTGTGACTTTTCAGTGGCCAAGGGAGTCCCAGGGACACCAAGGACACGGCCAGGAGCAGGTGAAGGATAAATGCCCGGAGCACAGAGCTCCTCCCAGAGCTGGGGAGGTGTGCCCTGGTACCAGGAGCTGTTCCAGGTGACCCCAGCAGTGACAGTGAGCTTTAGGGTGCCGGGGTGTCACAAACCCCACCGTGGTGCACATCCAGCAGCAGCAGCTGCCTCTCTCCGTGTGTTCAGGAATTGTTACTCGAATTATTTGACCTTTTTCTGAGGAGGCTCCACAGCACAGCTCAGCTTCAGCAGCCTCAATTCCACAGGACTCCACACAACCCTTCTCAAGGGCTCTCTGGGCATGTACATCAGCCAAACCTCACAACGTCCTGGAGGCAAAAAGCTGATCAGTGTTTTAATTTCGCTGCAGATGGCAGGCGGGGGATGAAGGCTCCCTGCTGCCGGAGCGGGGCAGGAGGGGCTGGAGGGCGGCTCCGAGCCCTGCCCGGCCCCCGCGCTCTGCTCCGGGCTCCCGGAGCCCAGCGAATCCATCCCCCAGCACCGGCACCGACAGCGGGACAATGCCCCGGCAGCCACAAACCCGCCCGGGAACTCAGGGAAAGTCCACGGTGGAAGGGCAGAACCAAAGAGCAAAACCGGGGAAGGATGAGGGGAAGGAAGAGCCGAGAGCTCCAGCGTCATTTCTGAGGCTGAGAAGGAGGATGAAAAGCAGCAAAGGCTGCACCTATCCAAGGAGAAATGAATTGTTTCCTCCTCTGGCAGGCAGTGATTTGACTTGCCGCATGCCTCCTAGTAATTTCCCAGCAGGTTTAAATGTTGGAACAATGGCATTCTGTTAGATATTGATTTTAAAATAACTCTTCCACACTTACTTGTAAGTTTAAGAGGTGAATTACAGCCCTTGAGTGTGTTCTAATGTAGCAGTGGTAAATAGTTAAATAGACACAATCTGTTTCTGCAGGAATTGTCTGGCCAGGACCAGGCAGAGCTTGGCTGAATGCTGCCTGTCTTCTGGTCTGCAGGAAAAACATCCATCAGCCTGCCTTCATCGGAGGAAAATATTAACGAATTCAGGATGGATGTGGTGGGATCTGACAGAAAAAAGATTTCTGTGCTGGGTGGTGAAGCAGTGAGAGTGGTAGGCAGTGGGTAAATGACCAAACTGCAGCTCTTTTCTTCCTCAGCTCCTACAGAGCAGCGATGCCCACGGTGGGATGTCCCTGCCAGCCCGGCCTGGGCCCTGGGCACTGCCTGGGGCTGGCACTGCCCTGGGACTGTCCCTTGGCCTGGGCAGTGCCAGCAGTGCCTGCTCTGCTCGGGTGTCACCGCTGCTGCTGGTGCTGCAGGACACAGAAACCAATCCCCATGTCCTGGGCACTGAGCTGGGCCCTGCAGGCACTGGGGACAAGGGCAGGGACCTGTGTCCTGTGCCTCTGTGTGTCCCTGTGTGTCCCTGTGTCCTGTGTCCTGTGTCCTCCCTGTGTCCTTGTCCCTGTATCCCTGTGCCCTGTGTCCCTGTGTCCTGCTGGGTCATGCTCAGGAGAAGTTCCTCTCTTTATCTTACACATTTCTGTATTTTTTTCCTTTTTCCTAATGAGGTGATTCCATTACAGTGTCTGGGAAATGGGCTGGGCTTGGTCACAGCTATCCCCATACCCAGAATCCCAGATTGGTTTGGGGTGGAAAAGACTTTAAAGATCATCTTGATTTAATCCCCCTGCCCTGGCAGGGACACCTCCCACTGTCCCAGGTTGCTCCAAACCCCATCCAGCCTGGCCTTGGGCACTGCCAGGGATCCAGGGGCAGCCCCAATTTCTCTGGGCACCCTGTGCCAGGATCTACCCACCCTCTCAGGGAACAATTCCTGCCCAATGCCCAATCCAACCCTGCTCCCTTGCATTTGGAAGACATTCTCCTTGTCCTGTCAATCCATGCTCCTGACAGCACAGATCCCTTAAGAAATTGCAGTAAAAGCTTCTCCTGTTATTTTCCTGGCACTAAAACGAGGTGGGGGTTTATCTCAGGTGCCCGTACCAGGGGAGCAGGGCTGGGGGAGGGTGGGGTGCCCAGATGTCCCCGTGAGGATGAGGATGGTGTTGGCAGCACGAGGCTCCTGCCCCAGGGGCTGCAGAGACTCGGGGCACTCAGCAGCTCCCTGTGCTCCTCTCCCTGCACACACCCACGGCTGTAATCAGCTAAGGAACCTAATTAGTTTTGGCTAATTCGTGTCAGGGCCTTTAAATTCTCTTCCCCCCTCTGACTGACAGTGGCTACTCTGTCCCTTATTTTCAGCTGTAAACTGATTACTTTTACTGGGTCAGTTCTGTTATGAAATTATGGTTTTATGGGACTAAAAATAGCCCAGATCCAGTCAGCACGCCAATCACTTCCCTTCATCTCCAATGAAAATGCAATGTTATCTTTAATCTGTATTTCTCAGGCACTTACTGTGAGGCAGGTTAGAAAGAAAAGGGGGTGGAAAAAGAAAGAGGAGATGAGGAAAAAAATCTGTAAATCAGTTGCTATAGATGCATCTCTGCCAAGGCTTCCACTGGTAAATTTAGCAGTCACGTTACAATTTTAGTCAGCACCATTTCTTAGCCTTATTCAAAATAATTCACTTCTCACACAATGAGTTACCCTAAAGGCAAGTTATTTTGTCTTGCACATTAAAAATGGTGCGTTTGCACATACGTGCAACCGTTACAAATATCCAAAGCCACAAAAAGCATAAGGATGGATAATTTTTTTTAAGAGAGGAAAAAAAAATAATCCTGTGAATTCCACTTGCTCTAAGAATGAATAAAGGTATTTTAATACTTCTGGGGTTCTGATGAATACAAATAGCTCAAAAATGAGATGCTTGCCTGAGATTTATATCAAGATAGTGAAGGGAAAAGGTTCCATCTGTAGTTTCTGATACAAAGACATTTCGCACACAATATCTGTAAATCCATTAGGAGAGGAAAATTGATACACGTTTTGTATAAGATGAAGCTGGAGTGGGGAGAATGAAAGCTCAAGGAAATGGCCTCTTTGTGTAGCTCCATCAGTTCATGGTTTGATTGGACCTTCTGTGTATTAAATTCTTCTGTGTATTAAATTCAAGCCCATGGATGTAAGGAATTGTTGACTGTGGGAAATGGAGAGAGTGCTGAAATTGCAGCACCTTCCTTCACAAAGGGAACACCCCACATCCCATCCCTCTGCCCACTGCTGATGTTAAATATGCAGAGTGGTGTTTCTGCTCAAGAAGTTTTCCCTGATTCAGTTCCATGGCAGCTCCCAAAGCCCTGACAGGCACAACGTGACTCCTGGCCCAAACAACAATCCTTCCCGAGGAGCCGGGAATGGCAGCGCTCCAGAGATGATTTATTATTTTCCTGACTTTGCAAACTGCTCCTGGTCTGTGCAGGAGGGTGAATGAAGGTTACTATCAGCCCGAGTGGTTCTGCTGTGCAGAACTGAGAACTCGCTCTGCTCTGCTCGGCTCGCACGGCGCTGCAACGTGCTCGGGGTGCAGCCCAGCTGGCAGCCCTTGGCACCACGGCCCCCACGTGCCAGGGCACTGCTCACACTCCCTCCCCTCTCCCGGCCACGGCTGAACACCAGTGAAAAACAGAAAGCCCAAGAAATCAGCAAACAGAGAGTGATGTTTTCTCAGAGTGATGTTTTGCTCAGGCACCCGTTTGCTCGTGTTCTCTCTGATCCACACTTGGCAGAGGCACAACTGAGCCAAGACTAACCAAAACAGAGCCTGGCCCCAAACCTCTGCTCTCCACACACTCAGCCAATAAACCCTCTAAGAAACTCCAGCTCCTGCTCCAGATCAGGCTGTTGACATAACCAGGCCAGCAGGGCTGTTTTATCGACTTTCCAGCATTAACCTGGCTCCTTAAATGAATTATCCAGATGGGGCTGTGTTGTCCAAATGCACTGAGCTGTGTCTTTCAAACTCATTCACCAGGGCAGCCCAACCTGAAAGAGGGACAGGGCTCTCAAACCATTATGGGCTTGCAAACTGTAAGGGCAACATTCAGCTGGAGAGATTGTGCACCCGAGGCTGTGGGAGCTCAGCCTTTCCAGGCAGGAGAAAGCTCCACAGT
Source organism: Trochalopteron elliotii (assembly GCA_024734555.1). Taxonomy (NCBI): domain Eukaryota; kingdom Metazoa; phylum Chordata; class Aves; order Passeriformes; family Leiothrichidae; genus Trochalopteron; species Trochalopteron elliotii. The sequence goes on along the minus strand of JANPWX010000610.1, from coordinate 467,219 downwards.
GTATCCCTCAGGACACCCAAACCCAGCACCAGCCTCTGCTCCTCAGGCTCTGGCACTGCTGCTTTCTTGACAAATTGAATTTTGTCACAATTCCCTCCAGGAATATTCCCTCCTTGCAGCCTCTTCCAGTGCCTAAAGCAGCTCCAAGAGAGCAAGAGCAGGACATTTCACACAGGCACGGACTGACAGGACAGGGAATGGCTTCCCAGGGCCAGAGGGCAGGGGTGGATGGGAGATTGGGCAGCAATTCCTGGCTGGGAGGGTGGGCAGGCCCTGGCACAGGGTGCCCAGAGCAGCTGTGGCTGCCCCTGGATCCCTGGCAGTGCCCAAGGCCAGGCTGGATGAGGTTTGGAGCAGCCTGGGACAGGTTTGCACCGCTACAATTTGGTGCCTCTGCTGCAGGTCCTAGACACTGCCCGGGAGCCTGAAACATACTGCTGCTGTCAGATGGAATGAAAACAGCTGTAAAAAGCTCAGAAAAACACTTCCTCCTCTGGGCAAAACTGGCACGGGGTTTAGTGGGGTGACAGAGGTTTTGTGTTTGTGATACACACCGGGGCAGCTGCAGAACCTGAGGCTTCCTCACCCAGATCGCTCCCTAAAAGGGAATAAAACTGAGTGTTGGGTGGGACTTGGAACGACCTGGGCCGGGGGAAGTGTCCCTGCCCGCGGCAGGGGCTGGAAGGAGCTGGGCTTTAAGGTCCCTTCCAACCCCAACCATTCCATGATTCCATGAAAACCAAAACCAAACCATGCACTGGTCCCAAGGGAACCAAATTCACTCTAATTCACACATTTCTACAGAGATGCAAACCCAGTGATTGCACATTGAATTCGCTAAAAGCCGGGACAGGGACACGGGGGCTGGGATGGGGCTGGCACCTCTCCCCTGCTGCATTCCCCAGGGCTCAGAACTCCTGCAGGACACGGAGGGTCTGACACGGGCTGAGCCCATTGCTCTGGGGCTCTGAGGGACCAGAGAGGAGATGGGGAGTGTTGGCCTCTTGAGAAAAATGTTTCTGCATGAATTGGAGAGCTGATTCTGAATTAATTTTGAATAGTTGTTTCAGTAATTCAGATTGATTTAAGATGCACCCAAGAATAATGCTTTCATTATAAAGCCTCCTGAGCAAAATTTAAATCATGTTAAATTAAAAACAGCCTCTGTTAAAGCGGGGCTGATGAGCATAGCAGAGGGATCAGAGATGCAGGGTCAGTATAATTTAATTCCTTTGCCTTGTTTCCCACTCCAGAAAAGCTGCTGTACCTGTCTCCCTGGGCTGTTAACTGCCTAAGGAGCCTGCAAGTCAAACTGAATTTCTCTGAAGGGATTTGCATGGTAACCCCACCAGAATCAGTGCTTGTTTATTGATGCTGGGCTTCACCTTCAAGAAGAAATGCATTTTTATTACCTTTTTTAATGGGTTTGTATTTATTTATTTAGAAATGCGATTGCATCCCAAAGGTATTTGGGAATCTGGGAGAGCAGCTGATGTACAGTGCAGTGGGAGGGTTAATGGTTCTCCTGCTGTTGGCTTTGGTTGTTGTAAGTAAACTTTTGTTTTACACAAATGGAACTAATCTTAGTAACAGGGAAAAATTATCCTGCACGTTCCAGATCACTCCTGTAAGACACCTCTGTTGAACAATGGTGGGATTCCAGCCCCAGGGAAACGGTCACTTCTCGGGATTTAAACGTATTGGTGGTGAAAACAAACTACATAAATACATAAATACACACACACACACACACACATATATATAAATACATATGGTTTTGAGTTAAAAAGTGTTGTGCTTCACAGGTTCGTGTTGTACATGCTGGCTGAATTACTAAGGGCAAAAGGCAGGAAATGTTTAAGATCTCTCTAAAAGCTCTGAGTGCCTCTGACATCCCAGCAGGGAAGTGGCCACGCAGAGGAGGGGAAGTCTGATGGGCTGGGGAGCACACTGGAGACCTTGGCTGCATCTCTGGCAGCGTCTGAGCAGGAGGGATTGCCAACACTCTCATTAGTAACAGGATCCTTCCAAACAGATTGCAAAGACTTCTGAAGAGAGAGATACATGAAATATTGTCTGACAGTGCCGTTTGTCAGAACTGGGAGGATTTCTGGGGAGGTGAAGGGAGGTTAACCCTGGATGGTGAGCTCCTGCAGGAGGGTTAACCCCCCACCACACACGGGGAGTCAGGAAGGTGAAAACGACCTAAAAGTCCCAAATCAGTGATACCAGAGCTCTCAGTTTTAAGACTCTGACAGCATTTTACAGGTCCCTTCCCAATGAAGCCTTACAAAGCCCCGTTTAAATGTCTAATTTCTTAAATCCATGTCAGCTCATTTCCAGCACTTGCTCCTCTGTGATTTCTGTGATTACTGTGAATTGAGATCACTCTGAGGTCCTGGGGAGCCCCTTGGGTTTGTCCCTGTGTTCAGAGAGGGAGGGAAAGGGACCCAAAGTGAGGCAGTGTCTGCAGGAGCAGAGCCCCAGCTCTCTCCAGAACATTCTGCACCAATTGGGGCTGCTCCCAACCCACACAGGACAGCCCCTGGCCCCCAGGCTCCTGTCACAAAGGTGTAACAGCACAGGGGTGAATGGTGCAGGCTGTGCCCATGCAAGGACAGGTGGGATCATTATTAAACAGGAATCTGAAAACAGAACTGGATTTTCACACATCTCCCCTTGTGCAGAGACATGAAGGAGCCACCCCAGGCAGGTGACCCTCTGGAGCTGATCAGATTCAGGGCTGGGGACAGGAGGGGGGACTGGCCAAGATGCCCAGTCAGGACAGGGAAATCTGAGCCACAGCGTGGGCAGGGCTGGGATGCAAAGCCCAGCTTTGATTTCTAAGCTCTGCCTTTCCCAGGGTGAGGAGCAGCTTTTGTCATACACTTGCAAACTCTGCTCAGCTATTAAAAAGGAAGAATAAGAGATCTTTAGGTGACTATGACAAACAGGTTCTACACTTGCACTTAATGAAGGAATTCAGACTTTCAGTTGTCATATGCCCAGATACGGCGCCTTTCTGACAGCTGAATTATGATTTTAATAATTTAAAAATGCTGCTGTAAGCCTGTTCCTGTGGAATAGGCACAGAGAAGTGTTTAAAATCAAAGGCAGTTTAGAGAAAAAGTGGTCACTGCATCACAAGGAGGAGAACTGTTTACATCTGAATATCAAACTGTGTGAACTCTCCAGTGAGAAAACTCTTTGCAAAGTAACTCTAAACTTCCTGTACTGTTCTGATGTGTGGGATGAGGAGACTGCCCTCGGTCCTGGCTTCGTGTGTGCCCGAAGCAGCCACCTGCAATGCCCCCTTTCCTCCACATAACCCTGCCAGGGTGAGGGTTTGGCCATTCTGCTCGCAGAGGTTTCAGTTCAGAGCAGCAGAAACACAAATCTATAATCTCAGTCACAACATCTGTGAGATAGAAATGAAATACAAGGGGGAAAGTGTCCTCCAGGCTACATTCCCCCTGCTTTGATTCCATTATCTTTGTACCTGTCCATGGGAATGTTTGAAATTCTGGTGCAATTGCCACAGCACACTCGGTTCTCAAACTCACAGCTGAGCACAGACAAGAGGCCCCAGTCCTGCTCAGTTAAATGAAAACCAGATCATGTCCTGGCCATCACTGAGTGTTTCAGTACAGTGACCCACAACATCCACTCGAATTCAGCAAATCTGTAGTTCCTGGCAAGTCAAGGGGAGAAACAGCGACTGACATTGCAGCGAGACACAACAGAGCCATCAGCAGCTTTGTGTGACACACGTGGCTGGAGCCAATGTCACAGAGAGCAGGGCTCCCTCTCCCAGCCCCTGCACTCAGGTCAGCTCTTCCCTCCTGCAGGAATTAATCAGAACCCGCTACTCCAGCACTCTGCTCCTCCTGCACTCGTTCACCGTGGTGCTGAGCATTTGTCAAGTGGGTGTAAGTGCTTTTTCTGGTTTATACAACTGCACACAAATTGCAGGAGTTGTAAGGCAAAGAATAATCAAGCCCTCACCACTCCCAGCCCCTTCTGGAACATGCACCCAGGAAAACGCTGAGGAGAAGCTGAAGTCAAGCTCCCAGTACATGCTCGCCTGCTGCTCAGGAAAAGGAAAAGTAATACTCACCCCAGTGTTGTCATGGTTACAATAGTGTACCAAAAGGAAGCAGGAATACTGGTGAATTTGCTCGCCGAGGACCCTTTCTCCGCATAAAACATCACAGTTGCAAAGATGATGATTGCCATGGTGAGGGAAAAGAGGAGAAAGCCGAGCTCGGAGGCGCAGCTCTTCAGCGTGTAGCCCAAGATCCTCAGGCCTTGGGAGTGGCGGGAGAACTTGAAAATCCTGAAAACCCTGAAAACCCTCAGCGTGACGAAGGCGCCGCTGACGTCCTCGTTGTTGGTCATCACCAGGCCGATGTAGTAGGGCATGATGGCCACCACGTCGATGATGCTCATGACGCTGCGGATGAAGCGGTAGCGGCTGGGCGCGGCGAAGAGCCGCAGCAGGTACTCCACGGTGAAGATCATCACGCAGGCCGTGTCCAGGCAGAAGAAGGCCACGGCGTAGCGCTCCCCACAGGGCAGCTCCTTGCTGCCCGGCACCGTGCCGCACGGCACCGTCTCCACCACGTTGGTGATGACGGAGACGGCGATGAAGAACCCGGTGACGTAGTAGAAGACTAAGGCCAAGGTGCTGGTGTGGGGGTTCTCGAAGGCTCGCCACATGGTCTGCCGGAAGCTCAGCGAGGGCATGGAGCCCTCCTGGTTGTTCTCGGAGTCGTTGTCATCCATCAGGCGCTCCGCGTTCTCCCTCTTCCTGTCCTTGTACTCCTCGTAGCAGCAGTCCCCGATGATCTCGGGGAGGATCCCGTAGAAGGCCAGCTCTTCGTCGTAGGCGGAGATGCACTCGTACCTGGGGTAGTGCAGCTTGCCAGTCCTGTAAAAATTGAGGATGCACCTGAAGACCTCGGGGTCCCGGTCGAAGAAGTACTCCTTCGTGTCTTCATTGAAGAAGAACTCCTTCTCTGTGCTGCCCAGGAGAGTGTCCGGGTACCTCTCCAGTGTAGTCCTCCAGGTCTGGAACCTCCTGCCGCTCACGTTGAGGATGATCAGCTCGTCCTGCCTCTTGTTCTTCTCCGTGGGAGCCAGTGGCATGGGGCAGTTGGCCACTGGCATCCATCCTATGGCCGCGGCCCTGGCGAAGGGCAGCCACGCCGCCACTCCTGCTGCCATGGCGAGCCCGGGTTACTGCAGACGGGGCTTGGGGTGCTCCTGGGACCGGCTGGGAGTCAGAGCAGTTCCATCTGGAGCACAGGAGAGAAGAGAAAACACAGCACACAGTCACCAGGGCGTCCTGCCCCGTTGGGTGGGAGAGTCCATGGTGGGAACAGACATGAGAATTCCACCCCACTGGCTCCCAGGTGGAGAACGACGTTGAACAAGGCACAGGATAATCAGCTCAGCAGGGTTATGGCATTATTATAGATTGAAATTTTTGAATAGCAAATGATTCCTCATTAAAAGCATTTTAAAAGTAGCATAAACACAGTAATTTATATTTGCTTCCTCACAAACAAGACTAATCCATAATTCCCCAGGTGTAAGCCTCCTGTGCTCATCACTTTAACTACAGCTGTCAAGAAAGAGCTGGGAACTCCAGTGAAATCAGCCTGAGGTGGAATCACACACCACGAAAACCCACGGCTGGGCTGAACTGCATTCCCAGTCCTGAAGGGCATTCCCAGTCCTGAACTGCATTCCCAGTCCTAAACAAGTTCAGTATGTTCTGAATCTTGCACTAGGAACATCCTTAGTTGAAAGAAATGGAAATTTTTCTGGTTTTCACCAGTTGTTTTCCATCTTTAATGCAAGGCCTGGCCTCAGCAGCAGTTTTCTGCTGCTCTCTTTCATTTGGAGCTGAGGTTTACTCTTGGCAAGTACTGCAGCCCTCCACTGGACCCAAGGAAAATTCTGATTTTTGGGGAAACGTTGTTCAGAATACTTGAGCACCAGTAAGCCTCAGTCCCAGGTGGGAAGGCTGATGGATTAAGCTACCAAACACCAAGAACATCGGAATGAAGGAAAGCTCCAAAGCTGGAGAATTTCTTCCCAGAGGGAAGATGCTTTGCTTATTTCCTGCCTTACAGGGGCAGAATCCTTCAGCTGAAGAACTGAAGGACTCCTGGGTTGAAACAAAATATGTTCACTGCACTCTCAGATTTTTAGATGAGGAATATACCTGTCCAGATCCTCAGCCACCAGAGGCAAATATTCTCTTGAAGTCTGAGTAGTTTTTGTCTTCTAATCTAGCATGAATTTGTTTTATCTTTTTGATCTTTGGCCAGAGTTCTTACAGTCTTTAACTTTTGTTTTAACTTGCTTTTACTTTCACTTCCCAAGTGCTTTTCTAATTCTACCATGAAATTATCTTAAGAAAAGTGCCATTGCCATGTAAGATGCATTAGGAGCCCTATCAAAAGTCAATTTATCAATGGAAATTCCATTGATTCCACTGACTCAGACCCTCGAAGCCTAATTGTATCTTCATAGGGAGTTTTACTCTAAAGTTTTTAACTCATATGAAAGCTGCCATTCCCGCCAGCGAGGCTGCAGCGTTATTGATTCCAACAGGCCATCAAAACACTGAATAAAAAATGATGGAATCAGTCTGTGGTGAAAACGCCTGAAGCGCTCACAGCAATGCTCTTCCTCTTTGGGGCAAATTAACATTCATCACCTTAATGTGGAGCATCTTCCTATGCAATTTCACCATCTAAAGGACAATTGAAACCCCTCGTGCGAGATCTCACTGCTGCTGGAGAGCTTTTGTAATTAGGGAACATGTAATAACCCGGAGTGATGCTTATCCCACAGAGACACTTTGCTTATCCACATGGCCCTGGAGCAAACATCTCTCAGCATTTCCCTCCACAGAGCTGCTCAGTGTCACAAAGCACCGTTTTTCTCTCCCCCAAGGAGGGAATTCACTTGGTGAATCGCTCCAGCCCTGGGGACCTCGAGCTCAGCACTGCAAACAAACTCTCTCTGCAGGACTTTGAACAGCTCCCCCAGCCCTCAGCTGAAAGGGCTTCTCCAGGGGCTCCGTGGGCTCAGGCTCCAGCCTTCTACCACCAGTGGTGGATCTTTTTACTTCCATGAAACACTGAAGAACAGGAGGCAGCAAAATAAGAACGATTTCACCCATTAATCACCGAATACGTACGGGCAAATCATCGAGAAACCAAGAAAAGGCATCTTGTTCTGCTTTCCCTGCTGGCAAACTGTCTTCCCTGGGTTTTAATTTCACTCAGCACCATCGCCAGAGTCCTTCTGCCAGGACTGACTGGTGACCTGAGCAGTTTCAGCACACTGGATCCTCATCTCCCCTGATTTCTCAGGGGAACCCGTTAGAAATCTCTTCTGTACTTTCCTAACTTTGGTTGTAGATTCCAGGTTACCTACATTAGCTGCTGAGGCACTATAAATACTTCACATATAATTGTTCCAATAAAGCACTGGTAACTCAGAAGTGACTTACACATTTTTAAATCAATTTTCAAAAGGCGAAATGGGTCCTTTCGTGCTGGCAGTATATGTGGGGAGGCTATAAATATCTCAGCTGTGAAAGGGACAGGAGATTAAAGCAAAAGAGAAAGAAAGCGGAATTCTGTGGAAGTTTAGTTCCCATTTCTCCGGGTCCAAGAGATGCAGCTGGTTAGAACAACAGAGCATACCCAGCTTCACCCTCAGAGTTACATTGAACCTGTCCCATTTGATCCCCAAAATACACAGGAGAGGAGCCTTTTTCAGCTGTAAATTATCTGAAGGGCTCAGAGAGAGAAGAATTATGAAATTCCCTGCTGCAGAGGTTTTGCTTTTTCTTGTCCATGAGTCCTTGGAACTCTACCACTCCCTGAAGGAAGGGAAAGAAAACTGGGAGAGAAAGGACTGGATTTATAGTTCCGACCTGCACAACCTAAGCTGAGTCAAAAGAAGATGAAGCAACCAGTTTATCTAGAATGTAGAATTCCAGAATGTAAAAAGAATCTTCGTTTTCTGCCTGCTTGGATTTTGGTAACTCTAACCAGTCTGTTTAGGCTGGAAAGCAATTGGCTGCGCTCAAAATCTAATGTACTGTTGACAGTCTCTGCAGCTCTCACAGAAAACAGACACACTCTAATTCTAACAAGCATATATTTAGCTATATCCATATTTCTAATTTTAATTGCCATAATTTCTGCATGTAATTTTAAAGGAACTGGTTCTCAGCAGACCAGCACCCTGCTGATGACATTTAGAAGACCTGGTACACAAAATAGAATCATTTGCCTCCTGATTTAAAAAAGTATCTGTAGAGAAAACAACCTGTTTTCTCCAGATAACTGTGGGGACAATGAAACAGTCCAGCAGATTTGATAGAAAAGGCTGAGCAGGAGCCGCTGTCCCCTCCCAGGGCTCCTGACCCCGCCGGGTCCCTCCCGAGCACCGCGGGCTCTGCCCCGGGGCTCCGTGGGCTCAGCCCAACCTGGAACAAACCCTGATATCCAGGGCTGGGTCAAGAAAACTCAGGAGGAAAACCTGATAGAGAAGAGGAATGACTGCTCACCTAAAGGGTCCGGAAATAAAGGATGGGTTCTTACCCTTGTAGCTCCCACGGCAATGCCACACTGATCAGTGTCCCTCCATCATCTCAAGAGAGCAGAGACAAACCAAAAATCTCAGTGTTTCCCTTTCTAGGAGCAGCCAGGGCTGGTCTGAAATCGGGCCGATAAACAGACTGCAAGTTTCTTGATGAGACACTGATAATGGGAGAGAAGAGCCTGGAGATCATTCCTCCTTCCCTCTCCTGTCCTTGTTGGGTCAGGCTCAGGCAGCAAAGAGACCTTTGCTTTAAATCAAAATACGTCAGCCAAAGCCTCGGTGTCTTCTGTCAGTCACACATTCCTTCCCCTTCGCAGCAACACCAGAAAATAAAACTTTCTGCAAAGCACCCATTCCCTCAGCCTGCCGGGGAGATTTAGGAGCAAAAGCAACAGGCTCAGGATAAATGCATGCTAACTTCCCCCCTCCTTCCCTCCCTCCCGGCGAGCCCCATCTTGCCGGCTGGCAGCGCTGCCTTACCTGGAAAGGAAAGACTCCCAGTGCCCAAAAGCAGGGCTAAATGTGGGGAGCGGGAGGGAAGGGGGAGCAGTCACTCCTCAGGATAAAAGGTGAATTGTGCTCCTGCCTCTCGACTCCCTCTCTAAACGCAGTCAGAGGCAATCAGTAAATGTAATCATCATTGTGAAAGTATATATAGAGAGATGACTAAACAGCTTCTCCCTCATCACTGCCGAGACGGAGCCTCTCCCTGAGCTCTCCTCTTTCGCCTGAGCTCGCTCGGCGCTGCCCCCTCCCCTCGCAGCAGCGCTCGCAGCTGAGCCCTCGCTGCGCAGCCCAGCTGGGAGCGGCACCCCCCGATCCCGGGGCGGCGGGGCCGGGATGGGGCCGGGATGAAGTCGAGATGGAGCCGGGATGGAGCCGGGATGGGGCCGGGATTAGAGCCGGGATGGAGGCGGGGATGGAGCGAGGATGGAGCCGGGATGGAACCGGGATGGGGCCGGGATGGAGTCGAGATGGAGCCGGGATGGAGCCGGGGATGGAGCCGGGATTGGAGCCGGGATTGGAGCCGGGATGGAACCGGGGATGGAGCCGGGATTGGAGCCGGGATTGGAGCCGGGATGGAGCCGGGATGGAGCCGGGGATGGAGGCAGCTGGTCCGGGCAGGCAGAGCGGAGCGAGGCTGGGGAAGGGCGGTGTGAGCTGACGGCGCTGGCAAATGGAGTCGTTAAATACACACCAGAGCCTACCCTGCATGCTAATGTGCCAAGGGAGAGATGGAGGGGGGACAGTACGGGATGAACTTCACGGCTCCATCCCGGACCTCCCTGCGTGCCCCTCCTGGCTCCCGGTCAGGCGGGGACAGGGCAGGAGCGATTCCTTCTGGACAAGAAAATGAGCTCTTCCTCCAGCATCACAAACCTGCGCCCAACACCTTGGCCAGGGCGGGCGGCTCCGTTCAGGAATAGAAAGAGATCGTTCGGATTTAAACCGATCTTGCCCTCTCTTCTCCTCCCTTCTTCCTTCCCACTGCCTTTCCCTTTCCCCTCGTCCTGCTCTTGTGGCTTATCCCGCTCCTCGGCAGCTCTTACCGGTCCTGCCTGCACACCCCCTCAGCATCCCTCTGTCATCCGCGGCCAGAAGTTGGGCTCGGCACGCTCGGAGACCCGGCAGCCCCGCTCATTTATCTGTTTGCTGTCGAACCTCCACTAAGTAAATAACCAGGAGCCCAAATCAGAGCGGGCCAACCTTGCCCTGCTCTGCCGGGCAGCTCCCTGACGCGCCGCAGAGAGAGTTGATGATTTCCATAAAGTCAGAGCGACACGAGCACGAGCGAGGGGGGCTCGCCTGCCTCGCCATCGCCTCCTCGGCGGCTCCGCATCGCGCTTATCGCGGGCAGCACCGCACTTATCACGGGCGGCGCGGCGCGGTGCGGGGCTGGAC
>JANPWX010000610.1:419238-451706 GCA_024734555.1 Trochalopteron elliotii | reverse complement strand
GCAGGGAGCGGGGTGTGGAACCCCGGGATGGAGAGAGGGATGGGCAGGGAGCGGGGTGTGGGACCCCGGGATGGAGAGAGGGATGGACAGGGAGCAGGGTGTGGAACCCCGGGATGAAAGGACGGCAGGGGAGGGGGGTGTGGGACCCCCGGGGCAGAGGGAGAGATGGGCAGGGGACCAGGGTGTGGGACCCCGTGGGCAGGGGCAGCACAGGGTGTGGGTGGTCACAGCATCCCCGCAGCAGCCCCGCAATGGGGACCCACAGCTGAGTCCCGGGTGTGTGAGGGGGTGTGTGAGGAGGGGCCCAGGGGCTGCAGGGGTTACATTGTCAGGGGCAGGAGATGCTCCTCCAGATGCATCACTGGGTGTGGGGGGTCTGATGTGTCTCTGGCGCCTTAAAATAAGGGAAACACAGACTGGGTACAGCCAGCAAGGACCAGGGGCCGTTTGCCAGGTGCCTTTCTTCCTGGAGCTCTAAACCCAAGACTTTCTTAAAGAAAAAAACCCAAATAAAAATAGAGAAAGACCTCCAAATCCTCAACATTTCCACAAACCAACTATCTGGTTCTGGAAACTCTGAAATCAGGACCCTGCTCATGGAATTATTAAGGTTGGAGAAGAGCTCTGAGATGATGAAGTCCAGCCTGTGACCAAATCCTAAACCTCATCACAAAGTGTTACATCCACTCATTTCTGGAACCATTCCAGGGGTGGTGAACCCAGCACTTCCTGGGCAGCCTGTTCCAGTGCTTCACCACACTTCCAGTCGTGAAATTTTTCCTAAGATACAACTGAATCTCAACATGATCCATGCAATTCAGGGCCTAATTTCTCATAATTCAATGCAATTATTAAAAAATAACACAAATTTCTGAATGTCAGGTCCTGAGTAACCGCCTCCCCCAAATTCAATCTCCCCCAATAACATTTGTAATCTGCATTACAGTGTCTGCAGAGTGCTGACGAGTTCATGCACACACAATGTATCAGGATCTTTAGATTTTGGATATTTAGAGTTGTGTGCTGGACACATGAATAGTTGTGTGCAAAGTGAATTCTAAAACTTCTGTGAGGAACTTTCGGTGGCTGTGAGAATTTGAACATATCAAAGCACCCTGAATCCATCTTCATTAGATGTCTTTAGAGCTGCTTTCCACTTTTAAACCCTCCCTATATCTCCACTTGCTCTTTCCCTCTGCAGATGCTCAGAAGAAAGCAGAACCAGAAATGTCATTTGGCTTTTGCTGGTATAAGAGGTTTTTCTGTGATTTACAGTGTCACCACTTCATAAAACTTCCTGACTCCTGTCTCTGGGGCATGCTCTGGCCTCACTCTCTGCTGGGGCTGCCCTGGCTGTGAATCGCTTTTCCCCCATGACTTGGCCCCTTTTAACTTCCCATCTCTATTAAAAAGCTAATTTGGGAACTCTTTTTCAATGCTCCCAATTTTGTATTTTTAAATAGAGTATGAAAGTCAAAAGCAAGCTCGCTGCGGATAGTCCGAAGTGAAAATATTCTTTCTTCTGTCTTCTTTTTTCATAGATGTATTTTCTCTGTTTCTTACTCTCTCTTCTCTCTTTGTCTCTCTTCTTTCCCTCTTTTCCTTTGGCTCTCTCATTCTGCCTTTTCCCTTCTCTCTCTTTTCTAGGAAAAACTCCTGTAGAAAATTGGTTCTACCACCCCAATTACAGCTTTTATTAAAACTTTTTGAACAACTTCTTCTCATTCTGCTACTGAGAAGTAGAACCTGCTGGTGCTAAAACAAGCCATGTAACCAGAGAAATTGTGGAATGAACTGTCATGGTTAAATATCAATATTAAATATAGTTCACTTAATCTTTTTTCCCCTTACATTTTCTTCTGTGTTTATATCCTCCGCCTCTGCAGTGTATTTTATTTATTGTGTTTGCTCTCTGCATTGGGTGCTATTCTGCATAAATTCTGCATGTAAACAGCCCATTGAGTGCGTGGCTGTGCTGCAGCAGTTCTGCAGTGACAGTTGCAGGAACAGCCTGCCTGAGCCTCCAGCCTGCCATAACTCCAGAGCTGTGTGGTCTGACCGTGCCCTGCAGATTGTGCCAACAGTTCCCTTGCTGTGGCTCCAAGCTGCTGAAAACACCTGCACAGAGTAAAGGAAGATCATTAATATGATTATGTGAAAGAGCTGGTCTTTGTAACCTTAAAATGAAATATGTGGTTCAGTGCCCTCATGGCTCGGGTCTGGCAAAGTCAGGAGTTCAATTCCCTTCCCCTTTGTGTCCTGTAGGAAAATGCAGTGTCTGCTTTAGGGGTGGAATGCTCCTCACCAGGACAAATCTGCATTTTCTTCAAGACAGAAAAAAACCTGCCAAAAATTGGACTTGGATCAAAATTTTGTTGGCTTTCTTATAAGGAAAACCAGAATATTGAATTGTGAAAGTGTCCCTAAGAAATGGTCTTTCATAATAAAGTTCTGCTTTAGTTTTCTTACAAGACCAGACTGGGAATATTTGATAGACATGTGTGAACAATTGAATCCCAGATTCTCTCAGCATCCCTCAGGACTTTTAAGGGGACCTTGTTGTTGGCTCCAAAAGCCCTTGAGGGGAAATGTGCCTCGTTGTCAGGCCCCTCTGGAAGCAGGATCCAGACATGAGGGGTCAGGGGAGGTATTTGGGGTCACTGGGAGCAGTGCAGGATGTCCAGGGGTGTTCTTTGTGTCCTGGGAGGTTCCCAGGCCCTCCCTCATTCCCAGTGCTGATTTCCATGGACAGTTCCCGTGGACAGTTCCCATGGACAGTTCCCGTGGACAGTTCCCATGGACAGTTCCCGTGGACAGTTCTCCTGGACAGTTCCCGTGGACAGTTCCCGTGGACAGTTCTCCTGGACAGTTCCCGTGGACAGTTCCCGTGGACAGTTCCCGTGGACAGTTCCCATGGACAGTTCCCATGGACAGTTCCCATGGACAGTTCCCGTGGACAGTTCCTGTGGACAGTTCCCATGGACAGTTCCCATGGACAGTTCCCGTGGACAGTTCCCATGGACAGTTCCCGTGGACAGTTCCCATGGACAGTTCCCGTGGACAGTTCCCGTGGACAGTTCCCATGGACAGTTCCCATGGACAGTTCCCATGGACAGTTCCCATGGACAGTTCCCGTGGACAGTTCCCATGGACAGTTCCCGTGGACAGTTCCCAAGGACAGTTCCCATAGACAGTTCCTGTGGACAGTTCCCGTGGACAGTTCCTGTGGACAGTTCCCATGGACAGTTCCCATGGACAGTTCCTGTGGACAGTTCCCATGGACAGTTCCCAGGGACAGTTCCCATGGACAGTTCCCGTGGACAGTTCCCATGGACAGTTCCTGTGGACAGTTCCCATGGACAGTTCCCATGGACAGTTCCCGTGGACAGTTCCCATGGACAGTTCCTGTGGACAGTTCCCGTGGACAGTTCCCGTGGACAGTTCCCATGGACAGTTCCCATGGACAGTTCCCATGGACAGTTCCCGTGGACAGTTCCCATGGACAGTTCCCGTGGACAGTTCCCATGGACAGTTCCCGTGGACAGTTCCCGTGGACAGTTCCTGTGGACAGTTCCCATGGACAGTTCCTGTGGACAGTTCCCGTGGACAGTTCCCGTGGACAGTTCCCATGGACAGTTCCCATGGACAGTTCCCATGGACAGTTCCCGTGGACAGTTCCCATGGACAGTTCCCGTGGACAGTTCCCATGGACAGTTCCCGTGGACAGTTCCCGTGGACAGTTCCCGTGGACAGTTCCCATGGACAGTTCCCATGGACAGTTCCCATGGACAGTTCCCATGGACAGTTCCCGTGGACAGTTCCCGTGGACAGTTCCCATGGACAGTTCCTGTGGACAGTTCCCATGGACAGTTCCCGTGGACAGTTCCCGTGGACAGTTCCCATGGACAGTTCCCGTGGACAGTTCCCATGGACAGTTCCCGTGGACAATTCCCGTGGACAGTTCCCGTGGACAGTTCCCATGGACAGTTCCCATGGACAGTTCCCGTGGACAGTTCCCATGTACAGTTCCCGTGGACAGTTCCCATCGTAGCTCTGCTCTCAGGCTCACCCTCCCCGTGGGCTTTGGGAACCAGGGGATTGGGTTCAGGGCCACCTCAGATTTACACCGTGCTCAGTCTTTTCTCCCTCTGTGTCTGGAGATCTTCCAAGCCCAAATAAAGCCTCACAGGCAGCTGCATTCTGCTGCTGCTTCCCCAAAGGAGAGAGGAGAGAGGAGAGAGCCGTGGACGGGGTCCAGCAGCACTGAGTTTTACCCAGCAGCTGCAGCATTTTCTGCTCAGCTGCTGTCAGTGAATCAGGAGAAGGTCACACATGGCAGGAGAGGGAAAAGACCCCTGAAGGGCAGCAGTGACACCAAATCAGGGCTTGGATTGATTGTCCCCTGTCCCCTGTCTCTTCCCAGTTCCCTGCATGGCCCAGGACCATTTCCTGTGGCGTTTTGGTGTCTGACAGCCCGGGCAGGATTTACATGTTGCTCTTTATCCAAGTGCTCTGCAGCAAGTTCCTTTTGCAAGAGCTGCTCCCAGCCAGTTGGGAATTCTTGTAATTATGAGCCAAGCCAGGCTAAAAAGCTCTGAAGTGAGCAGAGCAGGAGGCAAGAGCAGAGCTTTGATCTCACTCTCGTGGTTAACCCGTCACCATCAAAGCAACCAGCCCTGGCTGCTGCAAGTGCAGAGCCCAATTAAAGAACAGCAAAACCCCCCCAACAAACCTCCAAACAACCCCAAAAAAATGATCAATGTCAAGTTATCAGCTTTGGAATGATCACCAGGGCTGGAGTGACACCGAGGGTTTTGCTGCCATAGTCAACAACAAAATAAATTGGAATTGCAGTTTTTTGGTGGCTCATAACCAGTAAATCAGTCTGGGGAACTATACATTTACTGCAAATTTAAGGAGTTGTTCTTTCATTTTTAAGAGTGCATTTTAAATCAAGTCAACAGCCATAAAGCAATACACAGCCTGCCTAGCTATTGTCTGGGGAATGAGTCCCTTGCCATCATCATTCCTTTTTATTATTATTACTTATGGGGGAAGGGAGAAGAAATTTGGGAGTGAGATTGTCCATGCTCATCCACCAGGTGAGCCATGGACAGGTTTTTCCCACTATTTCCTAACAGTCAGGAGTGGATGGTCCCCACTCATTGCTGAGGAAAAAAAAACAAGGGGTGGATTTAGCCCCAAACCAATTTATGATACCAAACTCCTCTCTATAGATGAGAATTGTAATAGGCAGAAATAAATTTATTCCTTTATCTTGGAACAGATTAAAAATAACTTTACCTGCAGACAAATTCTATAACGAGAATTCAAGCTTAATCTGATTTTTTTTTTTTAATATTGAATCTAGTAAGATCATTATTTCTGCCTTGCTCTGGCAGGATGTGGTTTCCCAGCTAAAGGGAAGGTGCATCTGTGTGTCATTAAGGGCTAACCTGGAATTCAGATCTTAATCCTCAGTACAGACCTTCGAGAGAGAAAGGGAGCTTTTGTTAATGCATTAATTTAAACTTGTTCACAGCAGCAGCAGTAGCTGATAGCTTGAAAGTAAATTCAGTTAGTATTTTTAGATAGTCCAGAGCTAAAGGAAGCTCTTCATGAATGGAAAATCTCTCATCTAAGCCTCTCAAGGAGCTCAAAAGGGATATTTATGCAAACATCTATCTGAGCAGGAGGGGCTCTTGCTCTTCAGCTAAAATGACACAACTGTCAGGCTTGTTAGGAAAATGTGCCACGTCACCCAAAATGGGAGATTTACTGGTGTAAATGATGTTAACTTTATTGCAGGGAGGTGGGAGGTTAATCAGGACATGTTGGCACGTCTTGTTAAACACAACTAGTGTTTAGTTGTAATAATTGCAATAATTAGTAATTCTGGGTTTGTACTGGGGAGAGGATGGCAAATCAAAGAATGGGATTTTTCCAAGTCACTGTGTTCCTGTTTCTGACCAGGAAATCCTCAGTAATGAAAACTCTGATTGCTCACCAAGGAATGAGTTACACCAGCTCCTTTCCTCAATTAGCTGAGACAACCTCTATTGCTGTGGCTGAATGCTCAGATAATGCATTTCCAACCCTGTGTACAAGGGAGAATATGCAAACCCCAGCACAGGCTGGGTGGTGGAGCAGGACAATACACCCAGCCTAAACAGCAATACAGCAAATGTTGAAATGGCCAACAATAACTCCATGTAGTGGCATTTGAATGGGGCTCCATCCAAGTGATGGCTTTGCTCTTGATGAAATGGCTCAATTTGTGCCACTTCTTGTTTGGAGATCTCTGGGTTTGCAGACATTGTTCAGAAGAGAGAGAAGCTGCTCTTTATTTCTATTGATGGCAGAAATGGAGGCAGATAAAATTCCTTTTCTTCTCAGTTTTCAAAGTGTTGAAGAACATTTCCCCATGGTTTATTTGTTGCAAAGTCCCATTGCCTGGGCCTTCATCTGCATGAGGAAGGTGAGGAACAGGCTTAAATCACCCTGGAGGAATGACACAGGTAATTAGGGATTTGGATCTGACAATTCCTTTATTGCTACTGCAGACAGCAGCAGAAAGAAAGGAATTAATTTATTATCTGTTATCCATATAGTACAGATCCAATAAGACTGTGCCTTGCTCCCTGGCTGTGTTAGGGGCTGCAAACAGGCAGCACTCTGTGCAGGCACTCCGTGGGCTCAGGATCAGCCCCTCAGGTGTAAAGCTTAACAAAAAGCAAGATAAATATTCATGAAAGGTCTGATTTTATGTGACCTGCTTTCCACCTGAGCCGTGATCCAGGCTGCTGATCCGAAGAATAGATTCTGATTTCCATTTGATAAGGCTTACGTTTTTTGGCAAGGGGAGGCTCAGAAATAATCCTTCTCTGAGCAGATAAATCATCCAAAGCACTCAAACATGCAGGCCAAAGTAGGGGGAAAGCTGCTCGCTGAGTTGCTGTGGTTTCTTGTCTCCAGGAGTCCCTCCAGGCACAGATTTTGGGTGAGATTTTTGGGGGACACCCAGCCCGTGGCAGGACAGGGAGCAGGGCTGTGCCTGCCCAGGCAGAGCTGACCCTGAGCACTCAGCCCTGCCGGGTTCTGCTCTCTGCAGCACTCAGAAATCCTCCAGCCCCTGTTTAAAAGGAACATCCTGAAGGCCCAGCCAGCCCAGGGGCTGCTAATGCACAGGGAGTGAGCAGCACTAAGTGCCTCGCTGGGCTGCAGCCAGGGGCTGCCTCTGGAGCATCCCAGCCCCTGTTAAAATGTGGATTTTAGACCCAGCTGGGGATGGAAGCTGTCCCGTGGCACCCAGACCTGCTGCTGCTGGGGAGGTTTTGTGCTGTGGGCTCCTCCAGCTGGAATCAGCTACAGCCCTTTCCTGGCAGGGCAGGAACACCAAGGGGAGACAGGGGTCATGATTTTTTACTAATTAATCCAGTGCAAGGAGACAAATGTTCATTTCAAACTGCTGGTGGTTCACAGAGCAGGGAGGCCCGAGCCTGGCATGCCCTGGAGACGTTTCCCTTGGTTTGTCCTGCAGGAGAACAGGTCTGAAAAACAAATTCTGCTGGCAGGGAAAACAAACCTTTACAGTTCCAAACAACAAAATGAAATCAGGCAATAGGCAAGAGTTGAGGTTCTAATTAGTGCTGGAATGTTGTCTAAAGCAGTGTTTGTATCACTTCCCTGAGCCTCTGGCTGCGCCAGGGACTGGGATCACCCTCCCAACACGTTTCTCTGTGAGCCCAGAGCCTTGCAAGGGCTGAGCTCTGGTACAGCACCAATCTCCCCCCTGCAGCAGCCCCTGCCCCAAATCCCTTCCATGGAAACCCAGATTGGCACCAGCAGCTCCCGCAGGGCAGTACCAGAGCAGAAAAGAGAATTTGGCTCAGGCACTGGTCAACCCTGCCCAGGGCTGCTAAATGAGCCTTTTTCTCTGCACCAACTCAAATTCCAGGAGTTTCCACCAGTGCTGTAGTGACAAAACTGTTATTAGGAATAAGTAATTATGATCATCACTTCCTGACTTCTACTCGTTGCTTCTCTTCAGGAACAAAAGTAGAGGTGGAAAATTCTCCTCTGACCTTCAGACACAAGGACAAGATGCACAGCCACAAAACATTGCAAACAGGACTGGGAATAATTTCACCTAATCCTGAGAATACAGCAACAGGCTTCCCAGGAGGATGATGACATTCAGAGCCTGAGCTGTTGCTAAGCTTTAGAAAAACATTTATTCTTTGGCCACAAGCTACTTCTGGTCTTTGTCATTAGCAGAGACATTTATGTCAGAAAATGTTGTTCCTTTTAAAATATTCTGTGATAAAAGGCACTTAGATGTCCAGTGTGAGCTTTAAATTAAGGCTGAAGTGGGGCTGTGCTGCAGCAGCTGCCGACTCCTCCACGTTCCCATTTCACTCTCAGCAGTGCCAGTCTGCCCACAACAGGTTATTGCTGCAGTTCGAGGCACAAAGACCAGAGTCAAATGATTTTCTTGACAAGGACACACTTGGCTCAAACAATTTCCCTCCCAATTTCTCAGATCAGTGTCTGGTCTACTTCCATGCAGTAAACAAGTGTAAACTCTAACAAAGCACAAATTGGCTGTTGCCATCTCTGCTGCTGCCTCCTGGCCCCAGAAATGTCACTGCTGAAGGGTGTCACTGGAACAAGGGGCTCTGCAGCAGCCCTGAACCCAAACTTATTTATTTACATGTGATCCTTTTCTTCTTTGTTCTCATAAAACCTTTCCTTTGGCAGCATGTTTAATTTAACTGCACCGAGTGCTATTTAAACAGAGGAGCTTTAATTCCCCAGGTTTTGCAGAATTAAAGCCTGCTTATGTTATTTTGCTCTGCCTTGTAGTTATTTTGCTCAATTTCTTTTGAGGACAAGCTAACAACATTCTCCCAAGTTAGAAAAATTACACAAATTATTCCTAAACCTGGCACAGAGACAGCTGGCTCTGAGCCATTTGCACTGGAGCATTAAACCTTGGATCAGAAAAAAAGTATAATACCTAATTTGGGAGAAGCTCAGAAAAGCACAGGGAGATCAGATGGACCTAATAAGTTTCTGCTCTTTCTTCCTCCCCTTCTTTGTGTGTCTCCACTAATATATTTTTTTTTTTTTGGAAAAAGGTTTTTAGGAGGTAACTTAGGCCTGTACAAGGGCATTATTAGAGTATAAAAAGGGTGTTCAGCAAAGTGCAGGAGGTTTTGTTAATTATTCTTGGCACAGCAGCACCTCAGGGAAGACTTTGTGTGGGTTCAGGACCTCGCAGTGCTCTCAGAGGTGTGGGAGAGAAAACCCAATGCAGGCACACCCTGAGGAGCTGCAGTTTGTCTCCAGCCTTTGCTCCAACCCTGTCCAGTGCAGTCCCAAATTTTCCTGGAGTCAGGTCTCAGGAAAAACCACCCGAGCCAGCACTGTGAGTGCCTGACTGTGCGTGTACCTTCACCCAGAGCTGCACAAAACCTGCTCTGATTTATCTCATTCCCCCTCATTTCCTGCATCCAGCAGCCCAGTGAGAATCTGCCAAGGGCTGCACTTCCTGTGAAGGACAGTGCCTGGCAATTACTTGGGCAGAAGCTGAGTGTGTTCAATTTGGAGATAATTATAAATCTATTTAGGAAATCAAAGGAGCCACAATGTATTTTTAAAGCAGAGTATTTTCTACTCAACGCGGATCAAAACAGATAAACACGGCAATAAAAGAAATGTTCAGCCTCACATGTGGGCAGCCTTCAGCACCACGGAAAAGCATTTGCCCTTTACATGATTTAAAGATAACATTCTCTTATTAGACACTGATAATTAGTCATCAAATGCAGACAGAGCACGTTCCAAAGTGAACCCAGAATTATCTCACTCCAGTGGATTAATGTCTCCTTTCAGGACCTCATCACCCAAACACTTTTGAAACGTGGCCAGTGTATTACGAGTTCCTCAGGACTCTCTAACAGCAATTGTATCATCCTAAAACCCTTCTGTGGGGAGGCAAAAATGGATGTTTGGCATCTCCCTTGTCCTCAGGCCATGCTGATGATTGATTGGGCATGGTGGGGCTCAGCCAAAGGCTGCACTTGCTGATTTTGTGGGTCTTTCCCAGCCTTTCTGATTCCATGACCCTGTGGAGCTGTTCCCATTGCTGTCACACAGGGCTGGGGACGTGTCCCCTGGTGCCAGCAGCACCTCCCTGCCGGGCTCAGGCACCTCAAGGCTCAGTCATAAATCACTTTCTGACCCTGTTATTGTTATTGCTGTAACCCCTGGGCAGCTCCCCCTCCACATCTGTTTGTTCTGAAGTGTTCTCCAAATGAGAAATGCCAAATCCGCCGATTTATGAAATCCCCCTGGAGTTCATGTGAAGACAAATAAAGCAGTGCTGGGACTGTTTTGGGTAGGAGGGCAGGGAGCAGCCAAGGCAGCAGAGGAACGAAGTGCAAGGCTGGAAAGGAACAAGATATTCAAAAAAGGGCTGATGTGACACTTTATGCTGTGGTTCGGTGGGCAGGGGGTGTTGGCCAAAGGCTGGAGGAGATCTGGGAGGTCTTTCCCAGCCTCAACGATTGGGAGCCCCTGGGGCAGCTCCTGCCCCTGGGCACGAGGGATCTGCGGTGTCCTGAGCCTGTGCCAGCCCCAGCACAGGGGCAGGGCAGCCGTCCCTAAATGGGTGTCCTGTCCCCAAATGGGTGTCCCGTCCCCACATGGGTGTGTCCCGTCCCCACATGGGTGTGTCCTGTCTCCAGCTGGGTGTGTCCTGTCTCCAGCTGGGTGTGTCCCATCCCCAGCTGGGTGTGTCCTGTCCCCAGGAGCTGCCCAGACTCTCCCTGGGGACAAGCAGGGCTCAGCTCTGTCTCTGCCTGGCTCAGTTGGGAGGGAAGGGCAGTGCTGTCTCTATGTCCTGCCAGCACTGGGAGCTGAGGGGTGACAGAGCCCCAGCCCTGTCCCCACTCCCTGTGAGCCCCCCAAGCCTCTCTGGGCCCCCAGGGACCCTGAATTTCTGACAGGGTCACCCTCCTGCTCCAGGACCCTGAATTCCTGACAGGAATTCTCCTCCTGCNACAGGGTCACCCTCCTGCTCCAGGACCCTGAATTCCTGACAGGAATTCTCCTCCTGCTCCAGGGACCCTGAATTCCTGACAGGAATTCTCCTCCTGCTCCAGGGACCCTGAATTCCTGACAGGAATCCTCCTCCTGCTCCAGGGACCCTGAATTCCTGACAGGAATTCTCCTCCTGCTCCAGGGACCCTGAATTCCTGACAGGAATCCTCCTCCTGCTCCAGGGACCCTGAATTCCTGACAGGAATCCTCCTCCTGCTCCAGGGACCCTGAATTCCTGACAGGAATCCTCCTCCTGCTCCAGGGACACTGCAGCCATGCTGGCAGGACTGCTGCTGCTGCCACAGCTGTGCCAGCTCTGCCCCAAACACGACAGTGAAGCAAATGAAATATGAGATTTATTGATCTTGTCTGTGCCGCATTGTTATTCACACTGAGCGAAATTCACCCCTAGGCACAGGACAAACATTAGAGTTGGGAGAAAACATTGCAACTGAATGTTTCATTTGGTGGAAAAAAAATGCAGGTTTGAGTCAGTTGCAAGTGCTTGTAAATTCACGTCGCGTTTGTCAAAGGGTTTCAGTACATAAAACATTTTTCAGAAAATCAAAACATTTACTATTGATGTTTATTAAATGCAAGATCTACATTTTAAGGTCTGAAATAGCTTTTCATTTTAAATATTAATAAGATTTACTTTGAAACTAATACTATACCCTGAAAAACAAACCAGTATTTTGCTAAGATTAAAAATCAACAAAATGCAAAAATTATGAACAAATATTAGATTACTTCAGTCTGGAAAGAAAACACAACATTTTCCAGGTAGATTGAAAGTATTTCCCCATTCTTTTGGCTCAGCCCATGAGGTCTCCATCCCTTCAGGTCTGCTGGACTGGATCAGGGGTTTGTGTCTGGTGGGTGCCCCAAGGCCCTGCTGCCTCAGTGGAAATTTCTGCTTCTGGGCTTGTCTGGCACTCATTTTTCCAAGTTTTCCCAAGCTTGGAAAACAGACAGTGAATTATCAGGATGTTGGGGTGCTGTGACACAAAACTGCTCCTTTGCTGAGTGCATTGAGGCTGCAGAGAAATGTGTGGAAAGAATAAAAAAAAATATTTTTAAAAAGTGCTGGAGAATAATCCCGCATTGGCAATAGATTTACAATGGCACTACACCCAGCATAGTCAGCTTTTAAAAAAGTCTGTAATAATTTAATGTGCATTATTAAACAATATAGATCCTGATGCAGCTGCTGGGGCCTCTGCCTGCACCAGCAGCATCTTGTACCTTTTATTTTTAATCGCTGACGATGTTCCCCTCCGTTCATTAATCTTGCATTGAGGTGTTGTTCTGCAGAGGGCTGGCGTGGCTGCCAACGGCAGCAGAGCATCCTCGGGGGGAGCTGGGGCAGGGAAAACATCCTCAGCAGGACTGGGGCAGGGAAAACATCCTCAGACCCAGTCTGGGGGGTCTGTGCCTGGGGAAGCTGGGCTGGGGGCCCTGGGGAGGGCTGCAGGGGCTGCAGGGTGGGGGATGGAGCTTTGGGAAGGGACAGGGGACAGGGCAGGGCCCCCGGGACAGGAGCAGGGCTGGGGACCCCAGGACCCTGTGGGGTGACACTGCAGCTCTGGGGGGCTCTGCTGTCACCACTGTCCCCTGGCAGGAGCAGGGGCTGTCCCACAAACAGCTCGGGGTGACTGATCTGAGCTGCCAGTGCCCAGCTCCCACAGCCCATGCAGCTCCTGCAGCTCCTGCAGGTCCTGCAGCCCATGCAGCTCCTGCAGCCCCTGCAGCCCATGCAGCTCCTGCAGCCCCTGCAGCTCCTGCAGCTCCCCCGTGACCAAGTGAACTCAAAGCCCAGCTCTGCCCCTGCCCTGCTGTTCTCACCGGGTGTTTGCACTGGCAGGACCCAGTGGAAACAGCCCTCAGAAAGCAGAAAAGGAGAAAAAAGGATAATGTAATCCTAAAGGAAAGGAAGTGGAGAAACCAAGACAGGAGTTACTCAGTGAAATCCACCCCATTTGTCTGGGACCTGCTCAACAGGAGCCCCAGCTGCTGATGGAGACGATTTTTTCAGCCCCTCCTCGATCACTTTGTTCATTTCTTTCCATCAACCATATATGGTCTCCATGTCAAAATATCATTTTACCATTATTGTCTATTTCCAGGATGTCTTTTATTATCCTGATTTCATTTTGCAGCCCAGAAAGTGGCACAGGCTTGGCTCCATTCCCTCAGGTTTATGAAAGACTGCGGCAAGAGGGAAGAGCCTCTCTGCTCCTGCTCAGCTCCAGTCCCAAAACCAAGGCTCCCCCCAAACCCACTGGGGAAATCCAGCTCTCCTTGGCAGCTGGACCTGCTCCTGTGGGCCCACAGCTGGGGGACACACTTTAAAAACAAAAAAATATATAATAAATAGTAATCAGAAAAACCTGAATCACATACAAAGTAGATGGGATCAAATTTACTTGTGGAAGAATAGAATCACAGGAGCATTAATGCTGGAAATTGCCTCCGAGTCCAGCCTCAGAGTAATACATGAGTAATTATGTAAGTAATTATAAAGTGCACATTTTTCAGCAAAACAAGATAAAGCTGGAGATGTGCTAATACAGCCTTTCCCAGATTTATTAAATATTTTGCAGTTTAGGCCATTAAAATTTTAAAAACAGCCACAGCCAAACAGACGGGGAGGAGAAGGTTTGAAGGGTATCCTGACTTTTCCAAGTATCAGTGGAAAAATGTGCCCCTGCATTGCTGTACATGTGATTCTTTAGGGTCTAATCTATCAAAGGGATGCAATTCTTTAGGTCTGGACAGCTAATTCTCTGCCCTGGAATTTACAGATCATCATAAAAAACGTTTAAGCCTTTGTGGAAATGAGCTCAGCTCCTCCAATCGCTGGGTAATTTGGGGTGAGCCCTGTCCCAGGCAGGGTCTGTGCTGGGTGTCTGCATTCCCTGTCTGCTTGGCAG
This sequence comes from Trochalopteron elliotii, assembly GCA_024734555.1. Lineage (NCBI taxonomy): Eukaryota > Metazoa > Chordata > Aves > Passeriformes > Leiothrichidae > Trochalopteron > Trochalopteron elliotii. Next base: position 437,667 of record JANPWX010000610.1, on the reverse strand, counting down.
CTCTCGTTATCTGTTGGTTTTCATTTAGATGCAATTTCTTTTGTAATGAGGCAGAACTTATTGTCCAGCCCCTACAGGTGCCTTTGTCAGCTCTCCAAGCCGTGCATGAGGAGGCAGGTTCCCAAGTGATCTCTCAATTAGGGCTTTGTTGGTATTGGATAAATGAGGGTTCTCCTGCCTTGGACACAGCCCTGTCTGACTGTGGGGCAGGACCTGCAGGTGAAAAACACACATTAAACAGGAAAAAAGAGGTTTGGGGGTTGTTTGTTCACCCTTGACTGTACAGGCTGCCACCAGGGCTGCTGCTTTGGGGTGAAGCTGTGGGGTGGGCTCAGGTCCTGAGCACAGCCTGGCGTCACCCTCAGCCTGAGCACACCAAGGTTCTCTGGGTTCAGGTAAATCCAACATCTGGAATGTTCCCAGCTGATATCTCAATCCCTCATGGTCCAGGTCCCCCAGCTCAGCACTGGGAAAATGTAAAAAAGTTGTGTCTGGAGCTTCCAGGGGGCTGTGCTGGGGGTTTGGCTTCACCTTTACAAAGGAAGAATTGCAGCATTTGCAGCACAGATGAGGCCCCGGTTTGCACAGCAGTGTGATCTGGTTAGGCAGGTAATTAACTCAGCCTTATTGACCACAGCCCAAACGCCTAATGGAAGAAGTCTGGAAAGTGCTCCAAAAATTATTTCTTGCTAAATCAAAAGCTGAGATGAAAGAGAGGTTAATTTACAAAGATGGGCAGAAAGTTTAATAGCAATTTAATTTTTGTGAGAGATGTGTGTGTTGCTATAGCCTGACAGTATGGAGGAAATTGCAACAGTCCTGGGATCAAGCTGCTTCTGATTTTCCTCCTGACTTTGGGCTGTTGGGTTTTATGTGCAACAATTCATTTGATGGCAGATTCAGGTGTTAGTTTTACAGTAAAAATCAATGTGAGGTCACAGGCCCAGGCTGAATTTTTGTCACTTTGGCACCACACACGAGGCTGAAGCTTCATTATCTGTGCAGGGACTGGGATGGGATGGGATAATGGAATGGGATCCATGGGATGAAATGGAGCTACCCCAGTGTGATATTCCCAGCACAAACACATTTTCCTTGTGCCAAGATTTCCCTGGATGCTGCCAGCAGCTGCTGTTCCCCCCCTCTCAGCCTTCTGGGGCAAAGTTGACCTTTTCTGACTCCTTTAGCCACTCTGCAGAACTTTAAGCAACAACAACAGCTGCACTGGAGATGGGTCACCTCTTCTAATCTGATGGAAAAGTTTGTTTGCCGATGCGAACACATGCCCAGAGAAATTAAACCTCTGCAATTAATCGTGTGGAAAGGATGGGAAGAGGCTGTGGGTGAATTCCTTAATTTCTTTCTCAGACAAAATCTTCCTTCCCATTGGTTTTCCATGGCTAGCTGCAACTGCTCCATTCCTCACAGCACTGCCCTGTATTAAGAATCTTTAGATTTATTTTTCCTGCTTTAAATTTTAAAGGCAGCACTTATTGCTGTTCCTGGGCTGTGCTGCTTGTGCTTTATACAGCATTTTTTTCCAAAGGACAGTTCTGTGCATGCCAGATGTGTCACTGCCACAGATCCCAGAGACCAGGCACAAATCCATGCATTTTTGGAGGTGTGCTGTCTAATATCAGAATGCTGGAATTAGCTTGTTACACGATACTGCCAATGGACTGGCATGTCTCTTAATAATATTATGAGCTTTCCTGGGGAGCTGCAACCTCTTTGGTATACATGGATTCAGTAATAGCTGTAATTATTATGAAGTTAATATAAAACATGATGTCTCCCTCTGCCAATTCAAGGGCAATAAGTGTGAAAAACAGCTTTTCTCCTTTCTGCACGTGGCTGGCTCTTCCCTGGGCTGTGGAGCAGCTCGCGGGTTCCCGGCAGGAAGAGCAGCTCCCGGTGCCTTTCCCAGCCCTGGGGATGTGGGCAGTCCACGGTGCTGCCCCCGGGCTGTGTCCTGGGGGCTCCTCCAGCCCCGGAGCCGCTGCTCCGGCTGCTCCTGCAGCTCCTGCAGCTCCTGCAGCTCCTGCAGCTCCTGCAGCTCCTGCAGCTTTGCAGCTCTGCAGTTCCCGGCCCGGGCACAGCCTGGGCACAGAGCAGCTCCATCCCGGGCACAGAGCAGGTCCCATCCCGGGCACAGAGCAGTTCCCATCCCGGGCACAGAACAGGTCCCATCCCGGGGCACAGAGCAGTTCCCATCCCGGGGCACAGAGCAGCTCCATCCCGGGGCACAGAGCAGTTCCCATCCCTGGGCACAGAGCAGCTCCATCCCTGGGCACAGAGCAGCTCCATCCCTGGGCACAGAGCATTTCCCATCCCGGGCACAGAACAGGTCCCATCCCGGGCACAGAACAGGTCCCATCCCGGGGCACAGAGCAGTTCCCACCCCGGGGCACAGAGCATTTCCCACCCCGGGGCACAGAGCAGCTCCATCCCGGGGCACAGAGCAGTTCCCATCCCTGGGCACAGAGCAGTTCCCATCCCGGGGCACAGAGCAGTTCCCACCCCGGGGCACAGAGCAGCTCCATCCCCGGCCCGGAGCAGCTCTCCCAGCTCGGGGTTTGAAGCCGGGAGCACTCCCATCACTTGAACAAATACGTGCGCTCTGAGCATTTACGGCTCTCTTGGCAGCCACCAGAACCGAGTCCATCTTCCTTTTATGTCTCTGTACTGCTGTTTAAACACAGAATTTCCTGGAGGGGGCATCCAGCCCGCCAGGCTCCCTCCGCTGCTTCGCCCTCCCTCTATTCACGGCCCCTCTCAAACATCTCCGCGGGTTCCATTTACTTTTTAATGCAGCAGATGAAAACCAACCATGTCAGGATTTCCATGTGATTCTGTGCCAGTGCCATGGGGGCGGGCTGCGGGATCAGAGCGGGGCAGGGGCAGGATCAGAGCGCTCCCCCGGGATCAGAGCGCTCCCCCGGGATCACTGCCGGATGCTCCGACCCTTTGATGCTCGGCTTAGATGTGCCACCACATCGCCCCGCTCGGATCTCCGGCAGAACCAGCCCGAGCAAACCTGATCATGAAAAGAGCCTTGATGTTCACCTGCTCCAGCTCGTCCCGAAAGGAAAAGCAGAGCCTTTGCTTTTGGGCAGTTTTTGGCTGCCTACCCTCCCCGGCGGCTCCCGGGGCTCCTGCTCTGCAGGTCAGCACCCCGCTCCTCTCCCAGCTCGAAATGCTGAGCACAAACCTTTGATTCATCGCATCTTTTTACGGCAAAGCTAAAAATAGCAGTTTCAAACGCTCAATCACAGATAATTAGTCCTGCATTTATTTTTCCAACAGATGTTCTCTCCGTGTTGGTTTGGACGGGGAGTGGTGGATGGTGTCTGTGTCTGTGTCTGTGTGTGTGTCTGTGTGTGTCTCTGTGTGTGTGTCTGTGTCTGTCTGTCTGTGTCTGTGTGTCAGTGTCTGCTCAGGGATAAGGCCAGCACGGGATCACAGCCTCCCACGGGGATATTTCAGCAATCCCTGCAGTGCCCCCACAGTCCCTCGGACCCACAGACACATTTCCTTCCCCATGGACACATTTTCCCTCCCCACAGACACATTTTTCTCCCCACGGACAAATTTCCCTCCCCACAGACACATTTTTCTCCCCACAGACAAGGGCTGAGCCCCCAGAGAACTCTCCCTCTCACAGGAGGCTTTAGAGGCACGAGGGGTTACTCTGAGGAAATCCATTTCTGCTGCCTGGAGGCATAAGGGAATTAAGGCTGCCACAAGATGATGGATCAGCAAAATTTTCCCTAGGAGATCAGATTAATAGGGATTACAGAAAAGTTGCAGTATATTTATCAAAAGAAAAAAAAAAGAATTAAATTCCTCCTCCCACCATCAGAACTGATTGTAAATTAGGGAAATCTATTTTCCTTTAAAAGAATAATAACCATAAATCAGACTCCCAGAATCTATATCCCCGAGGGCCCTGAAAATGTATTGAATTAATCTTGGCCACACAAGCAGCCCAGATCTTCTGTGTTAATTATTGTGCATCTTATTTGCCTTTTATATCTGGCCTGAGGAGGCACAGGAGCTTGTCAGAGGAAAGCAGCAGTGAGGTGGAGCAGAGATTCAGCTGAGATCACCTGGAGCTAAAAATCCTGAGCACAGACAGGAGCCTGAGGAGTGTCAAGAAGAGCTTAAGAAGCCCTAAAACCCCTTTTCACTGAAATCAGTGTTTGCTGCTGCCTGGCAGGGAGGAGAGAGGAGCTGCACGAAGCTGTTGTCATTTCCTCCTCTTCACTGCTGCTGTGGATTTTCCTGAATGAATTAGAGGCTGCCAGCAGACACTGTCACAGCAGAATGGCAGAACAAAAACACTCCTGAACCTGGACTTGTAATTTGCCTGCAAAAACAAAGATGCTGTTAAAAGAGAGTTGTGACATTTCCTTTGCTCTCAAAGAGACTGCCAAGATTTCCAGGCTTTTGTTTCATCTTTTCCTTTCCCTGGTGTTAAATTATTCCTGGCTTTCACACTGTAAATTTACATTAGGATGGCAAATGAAATGAATTAAAGTATCTGAGCTTAAGAACTTTGGAGGAGGCCTGGCAGCAGCAGAGGCTGTGGCTGAGGAAGAGGAGCTGGAGCCTGGATTCCCTGGGCTCCCCTGGGCTCCCCTGTGATGCTGTTTTACACCACAACAACACAGACTCTGACTTCAGAAGGCTGAAAATTACTCCTTTATTTTTGGGATGTGTCTCCCTTTTATACTATTTCACACAGACCAATTGGATTGGTGACACAAAGACAAACTCTTCACTCACACTGGTCAGAGCAGAGGGACATCAAGAAGAAGTCCCTCCTAGGGAAAGGAATGAATAACAAAGTTACAGTTACAAAAACATTTCTCTTGTTTACAGAAAATTCCCTGGAAAAAGATTTGCAGAAAACCAAAATATCTCAGGCACAGAACCAGGGCTACACCCCTGGGCTCCCCTGTGATCCCTTTCCTGCCTGTGGGGCTGCTGGTTCCCAGCCCTGCTCCAGCCTCTCTCCCCTTTCAGCCCCCTGTGCTTGTCCCTGTGCTCATCCCTTCCCACAGAGAGCTGGAGCTGCAGCAGCACCTTCACCCTGGCAGCAGCAGGTCAGAACTGCTCTGCCTTCCCAGGGCTCTGTTAAAATCACCCTCTCTTCAAAAAACCTCCAGTTTCCTCCTAATTCTGGTGCAATTATCCTAAAGTGGGGGGTGTTTGTTCCATTTTGTCTTTTCTGTGCAGCTATTTTATAATGAAGAGTGGGATTTCTCTAAAAGCAGAGGCATTTTACACAGGAGCTCTGCCACCAAGGTCTGAAATGTTTAAATCTGATTGCTCAGTGATGGTTCTAGCAAAAATGACAGAGGGCTGAATGTACAAAACACCAATGTAAGCCACACTTGATTCCACTGCCCATGAATGTTTTAACCTCATTTATCCTCTCAGTACTTACAGAACCATTTCACATTCATGCACTTAAAAGATTAAATAAAATGAATGGAGATGATTATGACTGCCCTGCAAAGCTGATGTGCAAAGGCACAGTGTTTCCTTGCTGCTGGGATTGTATTTGTGCTCTCTCCATCCTCTGCAGGCTCTCCAGAAAGGGGAGGATGAATCATCCCATCCCCAGCTCCCTGCTCCTGACACAGCTCTCAGTCATTTGCTCTTTGTGGTGCCCCCTCCAGAGATCACAGCCACGCTCCCCTCCATGTCACAGGGAGGTGGCAGCTGGGTGACAAATGCCAGCACTGCTGCACAGCCTGCAGCCAGCCCAGGACTGCCCCGAGCCTCGGGGTGATGGGCAGAGAGCCTGTAGGATGGGCAGAGATCCTGTAAGATGGGCAGAGATCCTGTAAGGTGGACAGAGAGCCTGTAGGATGGGCAGAGAGCCTGTAGGATGGGCAGAGATCCTGTAGGATGGGCAGGGAGCCTGTAGGATGGGCAGAGACCCTGTAGGATGGACAGAGACCCTGTAGGATGGGCAGAGAGCCTGTAGGATGGGCAGAGAGCCTGTAGGATGGGCAGAGACCCTGTAGGATGGGCAGAGACCCTGTAGGATGGGCAGAGATCCTGTAGGATGGACAGGGAGCCTGTAGGATGGGCAGAGAGCCTGTAGGATGGGCAGAGATCCTGTAGGATGGGCAGAGATCCTGTAAGATGGGCAGAGATCCTGTAAGATGGGCAGAGAGCCTGTGGGATGGGCAGAGACCCTGTGGGATGGGCAGAGACCCTGTAGGATGGACAGAGATCCTGTAGGATGGGCAGAGATCCTGTAGGATGGACAGGGAGCCTGTAGGATGGGCAGAGATCTTGTAGGATGGGCAGAGACCCTGTAGGATGGGCAGAGATCCTGTAGGATGGGCAGAGATCCTGTAGGATGGGCAGAGATCCTGTAAGGTGGACAGGGAGCCTGGCTGTGATTCTGGGGCTGACTCCAGCTGGGGGTGGAAACCACAGAATTGTTGAGGTTGGGAAATTCTTTCAGACCATCGAGTCCAGCCATTCCCCAGCACTCCCTGGGGGCAGGAGGCCTCTGCTCCTGTGCCTGTGTGATCCAGAGCTCTCCTCAGTGCAGCAGGAGCACAGACCTGCCCATCAAACCCTTCTCAGGCTGTTTTCCATCTGCTCTGGTGGTGCTGGGCTGTGCTCAGCCCTCCCCCGGGTGCAGATAATGCAGCTCCATCCCTGCTGCACTAATGACATTATTCTCCTCTGCCTGGGCAGTTCTCAGGGTTGTGCTGTGACAGATTCAGGCACTCAGCTGTCAGCCTGAGGTGCTGCATGTCTGGTTTTAAGGTCTGCTTTGCAGCCTCAGGGGAGGGAAGAAGATTTTTCCAAAGGCAGGGAAGAGCATCACTCCCTTCCCTGCAAAAAGCCTTTCCTGGGAGCACCAAGGGCTGGGACTGCTCAGGACTTCTCTGCAAGTTTGTCATTGCTCATCAAACAGCCATTACTTAAACAAGTAATGTCAGATCCAGATCAAGCAACATTCTGGTCTAAACTTTGTGCCTCTCCCTGTAGTAATTACTGCTCAGCTCAGTGCTTTCTAGAGGCCTTTGACTTTACTTTGAAACAGGCACTGCTGCCTGGTGCCAAAGACTCTGACTAAAATGAAACATCTTTGATCTGACTCAGTATCACAACTCATTTTTTTGTGTATTAACATAATCTCTGCACTGAAATTAATCTGTGGTGTGGCTGCAGTCTGTTGAAGATTATATGTATTAGCTTTCAAGATGAGGACTTTTTAAAGCAGTGGCAGCTCTTACTTTTCCAGGAGGAGGGGAGGGGAGAGGAGAGGAGAGGAGAGGAGAGGAGAGGACAGGACAGGACAGGACAGGACAGGACAGGACAGGACAGGACAGGACAGGACAGGACAGGACAGGACAGGAAGCAGCTGCTGGTGTCACCACGGGGCTCACCCCACCCTGTCCTGCCTGAGAAGGATTTGCTCCCAGCCAGGTGATGCTGGAGGGCTCAGGGGGTGGGCAGGCAGACCTGGCAGCTCAGGTGTCTCCTTCCAAGGGGGTTTCAGCTGGAAAAGCATCCCTGATTTATCCTGAGATCAAACCTCCCATGGGTTTCCCATCCTGCTCTGTTCTGCTTTTCCTTTGTGATACCACTCCTGTCAGGAGCCTTCAGCTGCTTGCACAGGCCTGGAGATCTTATTTTGCAATGAGAAATTGAATTATTAGGAGGAAAAATAGCAGCTATACATAAAACATAGGAACACATTTAATTTCGGGCCTTTTGTTGCCTCTTTAGTTAAAAAAAACAAGCAAAATCTGTATTCAAAAGGACAGGATTTTCCAAGAGATTCATTAAAAGACATTGTAGCTGACAATTGATGCCATTAGCAAGAATATATATCTCTTATTTAACGTATTTCCATCCTGAAAGTAAAATCTCTGTTCTATAAGTCAATTAATATACAGTTCATTAAACTAGAAACAACTATATAATTAGGAAACAACAACAATTCATTAGTCTTAATGGGATTTAATAAAGTTCCCAAGCAAGGATTCTTCTGAGAATTAATTACAATGTATTATTCAGGGAAAAGTCCTGTTCCTCACTCATATATCTGTATTTATATGTGTGTATCACTGGGGGACTGGGCAATGTGAATCCCATCCATGGCTGTGCCTGCACCACCATCCCCTGGAAGGCCCAGCTCTCAATCCAGCAAAAGTGAAAATGAGAATATCTGAGTTCCATGATCCTGACCAAGATCCATTTTTCACCAGGAATTTTCATCCAGGCCCGTGGTTTCTTCCCTCATTAGCCCATTTTGTTATTAATCAAACAGCAGGTTTTGGCTGGCACCAATTGAATTTTCTAGCAATACCTGCCACAATGCAGGGAATAAAAGGAGAAAGATGTGTTATTTTTAATGCAAATGGTTTCAATTCAGACATACTTGATCAAATTGAGCTGACAATTAAATTATAAATGAATCAAGTGAAAGGGTCAGTGATATGACAAATGGCACTGTCATTGTCACTGTCACATGAAGTGAACCAGGTTTTAAAAATGAAATGAGAATTTCAAGTGTTAACTGGTGCCGCCTATCAGGAGGCAGGGGAAGGATTTTTGGGGAGGTAGGAACTCCCCTGGCCATGCTCTCCTGCACTGCCTGTGCCCAGTGAGCAGAGGAGGGTGAATTGTCAGAGCAGTGGCACTGGGGGCTCAGGGGGTCCCGCTGTCCTCGCTGCCCTGGGGCTGCCCAGAGCAGGGACATAGGGATGGCTCTGGCTCTGTCCACGTTCCTTGGGTGGAATTCCACCTGCCCAGCCCCGCAGACATCTCTGTCCATGGAGTCAACCCCAAACCTCACCCCTGGAGGAGCTGTGATTCAAAACGAGTGAGGTTTTCTTTAGTATCAAAGTGAATTATTTGTGTTTTCCCCAGTGGGGCATTTCCTGGGCTGGGACAGGAGCAGCTTTGTGCCCCGGGGCCGGCTGAGCTGCTGTCACCACCCCTGAGGGGCTCTGGGGACAGTGGTGACCTTCGGGTGTGGCACCAGGGCTGGGAGCAGAGGAAGGAGCTGTGCTTGAGCACAGAGCCCGGGGAACCCCAGTGGGACCTCGGGGGGCTGCTCTGCCCTGGGAGAACTTGCCGACCCCCAGAGTGCACAGAAATCTGTGACTCAGTAACTGTGATGTGCCCAGGTCCCAGCTGAGGGTTAGATTTGCACCATCTAATCCGGGCCAGTTTCTGTTCATTGTGGAGGAATCTCTGGAGCAGTTTCCCCAGTGCCGCGATAGAATCTGCTCCTCCTCTGGAGTGTGATTTGCATCTGTGAGGCGTTGTAAGAACACGCTGAAATCCGCATTAATTCCGCGCTGACATCCTTGGCTGAAAGGACATCCCAGTTATCAGCCCCACTCCAGTCCTGTCCCGCACTCCCAGCAGTGCAGAGGGTGGACATTTATTTATCTCAGCCTGCCAGGAGCAGCTCCCCCAGCTCAGGGCAGCGCTGCTGCACCTCGGGAAGGTCTCTGGAATAGATTTCTATCACAATTTTAACATACTTTGTGAAATCCTCAGAGATCATGTGTATCTCTATCTCCTTTCTCTTTTGCTGCTTGTTTCAGGATTTTTTTATTTATTTTACCTTTCTGCTGCCATGTCACTGAGCTGAAAAGATTAATAAAGAATGATTAAGGGCTGCAGAGAATATTTTACAGTGATAGACTTAGGGAGCTCAGTCTGTTTATCTTATCAAAAAGAAGCTTGTAACTTAATTTCTATGGATAAGTACCTTGGCAGAGAGGGAGCTCCAGGTCCTGAAAGGCTTTTTCTTCAGAAAAAGGCACAAAAAGACCTAATAGATTTAAGTTGAAGCCAGAAAAATCCAATTAACAAGGCAGAAATTTTGAACTTCGAGGATCATTAGCTACTGGGGAAACGTGGCCATGTACTCCCCACTCGGGCTGTGCCCAGATCCAGATCTGACACTTTTGGGAGTGACTCTGATGGGAGTCTGGCTGACACTTCTGGGAGTGACCTGCTCTGCTTTCGCAGGCACTGAGTGCTGACCTCCCGGGCAGCCCAAGGCAATTTTACCTCCTGGAACCACAAACACCCCAATAGCTGCCCCGGGGCCCTCCTGGGCTGTGCCATCCCCTCCGAGGGTCCTGCCTGGGCTGGGAAGGGGGGCTGGGGCTGGGGCAGGGACCAGCTCCGAGCAGGGCTTGGCTCAAAGCTGTGCCACCCTCCAGGGCTGCTCTCTGTGCTGGGCTCTGGCCCCTTCCCCCCTGCCAAGATCTGCCCTTTGTGCTGGGAAAATCCCAGAAGGATCCAGACAGGAGAGGACGAGAGCACAGCCCCAGCCCATCCCCTGAGCCCCTGCCCATCCCAGCCCATCCCAGCCCCAGCCTTCCCTCACAGGGTGCAGTGCAGACATCCCACCATAAACCACATTTTTAAATCCAGGATCTGCCTTTTGTGCTGGGAAAGCCTCAGAAGGATCCAGGCAGGAGAGGATGAGAGCACAGCTCCAGCGTTCCCTCACAGGGTGCAGTGCAGATATCCCACCAGGAACTTTGCATTTTTAAAGGTTACTGACTCAACCTTTGCAGGCTGTGAAAGCAGATTAGAAGGACCAGGGGCAGTAATTGGTCATTGGTGCCCGGAGGGTCCCTCCAGCAGGGCCAGCCTGTGAGGCTGCAGTTCAAAGACAAACCCCACTAAACAAGAGTCGAGAGGCAGGAGCAAGGCCAGGGGCTTTGGGCAGGGATTTCCAGTCCCTTTGTGCAGCTCTGCCCCTTGGCTTGTGCAGGGGAACACAAAACCTCCCTCTCCCCTGGTGCTGCTCTCAGTCCTGCCCAGGTTTCAGCCCCAGAGATGAGCAGGGACAGCCCTGAGCTCTCTCCTCCCTGGGACATGGGGAGGGTTTGGGGTGGCAGGAGCAGCTGTGGACAGATGTGGGTGGGACAGATGTGCAGCTGCATTTCTCTGCCTGGGGGCTGCAGGAGGGATCCTGTTCTCCCCCTCTCCCGTGGGCTCCTGTGGAGCCGTTTATTGATTGTGACCCTCAACAAAACCCTGCAAAGTCACAGCTTGGACACAGAAATGGATTACCTGTGTCTGCAGGGACTGACTAGAAAACCAGGACAAAGGAAGGATGCTGAGGTGTGCCAGGGCTGAAATCAGGCTGGGGTGCCCACCCTGGAAGGTGCTAAACACTACAGACTCATTCCTGAGTGATGATGTACAATTTCTGCAACAACCAACCTACAGGAACCGGCTTTGTGAAGTATTTATCAATCGGAGGCAGAGCAGGGGTTGCCATGGAGATGGGAAGTCGCCGGGTGATATTTTTCAGTTCTGCAAACACGTTGTTGCAAAGCACAAATGGGGAAGGAAAAGGAGCCACGGTGTCTTCAAGGAAGTACAAAATCTGGGTTCAGGTTGTCACACAGAGGGAAAATCTGTTCCCTTGGACTGTGGGGGTTGAGATAAATCCCATTAAATGTGAACCTCAAGCTGGGCTCTGCAGAGCAGGATGGAAACCTGGGGGGGACCCGGGATCCTGCAAGCCCCAGGGAAGTTACTGAGTCAGAAATAAAAGCTGCAAATTTCCTGTGGCTGAAGGCCTATGTAAATCCAAGGTCACCAGAACCACTTCTGTGCCTGCTTCTTATCATCTCAGGGAGATAAAAAAGAGCAATTAAGTTGAGGCTGGCAATTTGGCACATTAGCATTAATCTTCAATGGAATCAGAAGGTGTTTGTTTTTGTGTGAGCTCAGCTAAGTTTCACTCTACGGTGGCAAGCAGAAGCCGTAATTACTCCTCTATTTGACAGAATTTGAGGATGATTCTATTGGCAGCTCCCATGTTATTTATGCACACAAGTCATTTACTTAAGTGAAACTTGAATATCAAGTATTTATTCAACTTCCCTAATTCCCAGCCCTTCCCACCCAGCAAATGGCTCTGGGTGATCTCCATTAAAAGCTTGAGGATTAATCCAGAAATTGCATAACCTACTTAAAAATCTGGGATCTTGTGTGAAAAATGTAGAAGTAATTAATTCAAATATTTTCACCCCAGGATGGACACGAGCCCCTCCTGCAGCAGGGGCTGCTGCATCACTGCACACATGGAGCAGAAACACCCCAGGTCCCCCCAAATAGCAACACTTTGGCACTGGAACTTCTCAGGGAGACCTCAGGACATAATGTTCTAAGGAAAAAAATCCATTTTTGGCTTGTTATTGAAATGTAATGGATGTAGCTACAAAATACTGTCATTTCCAAAGATTAATTCTGCTGATAACTTTATAAATTTTGAAAGGATTTGAGAAGATTTTTGGGCAGAGGCTCGGGGGCTGGGCAGGGCTGTGCTCTCACCCCACGGATGCAGAGGGATGGGGATGGCTTGGCTTGGTTAATAGTCCAGATGTTTGGCCAGATGTGTTGGGTTTGGTGCTCCTGGTGATGACTCCATCCCCTCCAGCTGCTCAAAATGGCAAATCTGGGCAAACTGTGGTTTCCCTGGATGGGCTGCAGCAACAACAGCAGCATTTACACGTGCAAGAATTCATTATTATTTGTGATTTATTATTCAGTTCACTTGAGTACTGGTATCATGCTAAAGTGACCTGAACTTGCTGTTTGTTCAGCAACACAAAGAACATTTTATGGTTTATCATACAAAAAAGAATAAATTTGAAATCTATGAGGGAGGGCCCAGACTCAGGGCTGGGATGAAGTGATGGGTTGCACAGATTGCATTTGGCATTCAGGACTACTTCCAGCACTTAATGGCATACCCTTAATGCTTCTGATTTCTTTTTATTAAAAAGTATCCCACAAGACCATGGCATTTATTACAGGGCTAGGTTGGGGGCATAGAAGGCGTTTCTAAACTCATTGCAACACTCAATGTTAAATATTCATAACTGCAGCTACCATTTGCTGTTGATAAGGACATTGATTTTCTTCGGAAGCACCAGAATTATTTGTGGCCCTTCTTGTCTGCTGTGATGGTTCTGCATAAAGTTTGGGGAAACAGTGAGCATCGTGCCTGGTTTGGGGTTTATTCCCTTGTGCAGCAGGGACATAAAGCCCCACATGCAGTGAAATGCTGTTTCTCAGGGCTGGGAGGATGCAGGAGTTGCAGGGTGGGAGTGGGCAGAGCAGCAGGGGCGTTTTTGGGGTGTCTGGGGTTGGTGTGGGAGCCCCAGGTCTGCTGAGCTGCCTCCTGACAGGGTGGGGAGGTGCCTGCACTAAAACATCTGCCAACATCCCCTTAACCCAACCCTGGGAAAGGTTACAGAGCTGCACTGAAACATCTGCTCTGGCTTTAGAGGCATTATCCTCATGAACTGGGTCAGAAGGGTCAGTGCAAAAACTAAAAATCCCTGATGAATGTGTGACACTCTGGGTGTGCTCCCCGTGCAGGGAACTCCTGACAGAACCACACGGGGCGTGGTGAGGAGCTCCAGTGTCCTGGAGAAACACCAACTCCTGCTGCTGCTGGTCTGTGAGAGTGAGAATTGGAAAGGGAATTCACAGGGGAGTGAGAACAATCCACAATCCAGCTCTCTCTGAGCCACTCGGGTTTGTTTTAAAGGATCTTTATCGCTCTGCAGGGGGCGATTCCTGCTCCAGTACCGGGCGGTTCCTCCAGGGTGGGATGGCAGAAAAACGAGAGTTTGCTGCACATCCAAGTGAGAGTTTGCTGCACACCCAAACCAGAGTTTCCTGCACACCCAAACCAGAGTTTGCTGCACACCCAGGGCACCCCAGTGGGAGTCAGCCCTTATGAATAACCCAGCCCCTGCCAGCTCAGATCTGCTCCTCTCTGCTGTGGACAAAGGCAGGGAGTGACAGGGGGAGTGGAGTGTGCAGCCAGACTTGTTTGGAGGGGAAGAAACAGGAGAAGGAGGCACAGGGGGAACTTTGGTGTTTATGCCCCACCTCAGTGCACACCAAGAGGCGTCTCAAGTCCATTTGCTCCCGTTATTTCCCAGATCTGGAGCAGCTTTTACTGAATCAGGAGCTCTGTGGCCCTTTGAGACGGAAGCACTGACCACACAGCTGTGTCCTGTGCAGGATGGGAGCTCACATTTCCCTTTGGCTGCAGAGAAATTGGAGAATTTGGGGTCTTGTGGGGTTTATGGGGTTTTTTTTCCCCTGCTGCAGTGACAAAGGGTGTGCACAGATCACTGGGTGCCTCCTCTGGGTATTTCTCACTCAGGATTTAATGTATGGAAGTAGGTGCTGAGCTCTGGGTGTGAGGACAGAAATACTTCACAGTCCAGGCAACAATAACTCTCGTCTCTTGTGCTCCTTTCCCTCCTGATGTTGCAGCTGTTCTAGATATGCACGAGCTTTTTATAAAAGTTCTTTCTTCTTAGTCATTTCAAGTTTCAGCAGAGTGAGACTCTTCACAGTGTGAGAAATGTCATCTCTGCTTTTCTGCTGCTCTCTCTGCTCTGAGGCCTCTCAGCACTCTGCATCCCCATTCACAGGACACAGGGTTTGAATTTTTCCTCTTGGTGCCATTGTCAGGAGCTGCCGGGATTAACACATTTCATGGGAAAATGCACAGGAGAATTTCTGTGTCTTCTTGCTCAAACAAGTTGTTTTAAGATTTAGTTCAATTCATTTGTGGTGATTTTTTTCTTACTTGCATTTTACATTTTGTCACAACTCAGTTCATAGAAAACATGCAATTTTCAAGGTGGATTCTAAAGCAGGGAAGGTGTGGAATTCCTCAGCCATTTTAAAGAAAAACATCTGACACTGGAGAGACAATATTTACATGAATATTCCCACACCTGAACCTGGCAATGCTTTAATGTGTGGAATCCTTGTTCTCCTGAGCACTGCAGTGGAATGTTTGTGCTTTTCCCTGTGTTAATTCCAATGTTATAATCTGTCAGGTCAGACTATTTTTCAATGAATTTCACTTAAATGCCAACTAATTAATAATTTCAGGTGCGCCACAGAGAAAAATTTAACGACTTTATTCCCCCTGATGTTGAGCTGGTTTTCTGGAACCACAATCTCCACTATATTTTGTAAATCTCCCACATCTAATCAGCTGGTTGGTAAATTAACACAGAATTACAACTCATTAGTGAATGATGCATTGATGTCTAATAATTCCCTGCTTTCTTATTTGGAAGAAAGTAGGTTATGCTGTTATTGAGTTAGTGCATTAAGTTTCAATGCTTTTTTATCATTGGCATTAAGTGCTTTTTAAAGGATGTGTTAATTAGGAGATTAGACCCACATCAGCACTAAAGCTGGAGCTGCTGCAATCACTGAACTGATCCTGGTCCCTCCAGCCACGACAGCAGCAGGGGCTGCTCTGGGCAGGGGAAGGACACAGGGAATTGAGGCTGTTTTACACCACAATGACACAGACTCTGAGCTTCAGAAGGCTGAAAATGACTCCTCTGTTTTTGGGATGTGTCTCCCTTTTGTACTATTTCACACAGACCAGTTTGATTGGTGAAACAAAGGCAAACTTCTTCAATCCCATTGGTCAGACAGAGGGACATCAAAACGAATTCCCTCCTAGGGAAAGGAATGAATAACAAAGGTACAGTTACAAAAACATTTCTCCTGTTTACAGAAAATTCCCTGGGAAAAGAATTTCAGAAAACCAAAACATCTCAGGCACCAAACCAGGGCTACAGGAATCCTGTCAGTTCTTTCTCAAAAATATCAGCTCCAGAGATGAGTTCTGAGGTTCCTTCCAGCCCAAAACCATCCTGTGAACAAAACTGGGGAGCTTGGGTTTGATCTGCTGGAAAATATTAAATTTTGAAACTGATCACCTCAGCACATCAATATTAAATGCGCACATCAAAGAACCAAAAGTCTATTCTTAAGTGCTCCAGTTTACCTCCTTTTGTTTCTTTAAGTTGAGTAGTATTTTCTGATCTCAGCTCAGCCTGATGGATGCAGCTCAGGCAGCAAAGCGACACCCATTTTTATTTCTGCCATATCAGTGCAAAGATAAACAACAGAAAAACCTCCTGTCTGGTGCTACTTATCAGCACAAGTTCAAAGCAAGCTCCGTTTGTGTAGGATCAACTTACCCCATCAGGCAATTTATCTTTGACAGGAGAGAGGCTGATTATAAGAAGTAGAAATGCCCTTGAGGCAAGTAAATTTAATGAAGTTTGTAACAGACTGCAGGAATAGCAACCAAATTATTAAGAATATGACACAAGAAACAGTTAATTAAGACTGCCCATCCATCTTCCTCCTGCCCAGATGATCTTTGTTCTGAGGAGTTTATGTCCATCCAAGCAAACTTGTTTCCAGCAGATCCCAAAGCCTTTGCAGCCTCCTGAGCAGGAGCCCCGTGGTGCTCCCAGAGCTGGGCCCTGCTGTGTCCTGTTGGTGTCCCTGCAGGGCACTCACCGGGCATGGGGACATCTCCTGGCACAGGGACATTTCCTGGCATGAGGGACCTTGTGGCACAGGGCCCCAGGGCTGTCCCAGCCCTTCCCATCCAGCAGAGCGAGGGGATCCCCCAGACCAATTCCAGGTACAAAATCTGATTTTTGAGCTCCAGAGCAGGGCTAAGTCTCTGCCTGCTGCTTTCAGGAGCTGTTTGCAGACCTGCTGTCCATGAATCCCCCGAGTTCTGTTTCCACCCTCTGCCTCCACAGCCTCCCCTGGCAGCACCTCCCAGCTCCCTGTCTGCCCTGAAAGTCAAACTAAAACCAGACAATTCCAGAACTCCCTTTTATTGCCTTCAAACCTTGTCCTGCCACCCTCTGTGAGCTCTGAGGTGAACAACAACTCTGCCCCAATCTTCTCTCCTGCCTTTATGACATTAAATATCATCTGTGTTCCCTGGGAGCCCTGAGAGCCCCAGCCACAGGAATGTCATTAGGAAAAAGTGCAGGTAGAAATTCCCAGCCCTGGCAGTGCCCAGGCCAGGCTGGACAGGGCTGGGAGCAGCCTGAGAAGGTGGCACTGCCCAGGGAAAGGTGGCACTGGATGAGCTTTAAGGTCCCTTCCCACCCAGCCCATTGTGGGGTTTTTCTGTTTGCACTGATGGGCAGGGTGGGGATGCCCTGGCTGAGGAATGGTGCTCAAAAGGCCACTCACCATTGTGCCCCTGAGCTTTTCTGCTATAAATGCACCAAAACATGTGTTAGTTTTAATTATCCCCACACTCTCACATAATCACTTCCCTGGTCAATTAATTTAATTACTTTTTTGGATAATTGTTTGCCTCAATGGTGCATTGCTCCAGACTGTGATGGTTGTTGTGCTGCAGAACTGTGAGATGGGAGAGACTTGGCTTTGAAAGACACCCAGAACAAATCAGCCAAACACACATTTATAACACAGACGCCAGAATTAATGACATCCCTTTGGAGTCAGATGGAACAATTCCTCCTCTGGATGTCAGGAGAAAAAAGCACTTTGTGGCAACAGTAAAATTGGTCAAAACATGTCAAAAAGACCTTTTTTTTTTTCCTCTGTGCAGCTTGCTTTGAGTCAGAGCGTGGTATAAAACTCAGAAAAACGTTTACCTGTGCTGTGATGGGATTTCAGGAGTATTGGGAACTTTCTGAGTGCCTCAGCAGCAGCATCCCTCAGTCAGGGCAGAGAGCAGCTGTGTGCAAATCCTGGGTGGGAAATGAACCCACACCTGTGTCAGCCTCACCCCCTCACCGGGGCACGAGATGGGAAATCTGGAATTCACCAGAGTAACAATAAACCCGAATATTTGCCAGCTTGGATGGGTTTCCAGGATGAGGATGGTGGAGTGATCATTGACAAACAGCCAGGACTGAGGGAGAGGCTTTGGGAAGGGACCTGTGACAGTGACTGTGGTGAGAAATGAAAACAGTGACAACTCTGCACAACCCTGAACCAATCACCAGGTGAACACAGAGCAGGGGACGATGGAAAAGAGGAAATAATATTAAACTCCTCACTTCAAATCTCCCCTCCTGAATGATGTTAAACCCTCACTCCAATCCCCCCTGCTGCAGCTGTGCTCTGGTCACAAAACTGTGTCTTGTGCCTGTCTCCAGACAGGGAAACTCTGCACAGAAATGGGGAAAATCCATCCAAACACAGAGCTTTGTAGAAATGCAAATATGTGTCAAAAATAAGTTTGCCAGTTATTTGGAGGAGAAGATGCCAGGAAACGTGGCTGCTTCAATTCCAAACCTGTCTCCCAGCTCTGAGTGTTAACAGAATAAGGAGCTGATGCCTAGTGAGAGTCTAAATATTGACTGCAAGCAGACGAGGGTGTTCCTGGAGGTTTCCTGAGTGTGCCAGAGCCTGCCTGGCTCCCCTGGCTGCTGCCACACTCAGGGGGCTGAGCTGCTGCTGCTCCTGAACAGCTCCAGGGATTCCTCCTGCAGTGCTCACCAACAACCCCATGGATGGGTCATCAACAACCTCACTGATGGCTCACCAGTAACCTCA